>SJXQ01012244.1:85063-460795 GCA_006408695.1 Aepyceros melampus
TTGGGATACACATGTCTCTTTCAATTCTGATTTCCTCACTGTGTATGCCCAGCAGTGAGATTGCTGGGTCATATGGCAGTTGTATTTCCAGTTTTTCAAGGAATTTCCACACTGTTCTGCATATGGCTCTACTAGTTTGCATTCCCACCAACAGTGTAAGAGGGTTCCCTTTTCTCCATACCCTTTGCAGCATTTATTGCTTGTAGACATTTTGATAGTAGTCATTCTGACCAGTGTGAGATGGTACCTCATTGTGGTTTTGATTTGCATTTCTCTGATAATGAGTGATGTTGAGCATCTTTTCATGTGTTTGTTAGTGATCTGTGTGTCTTCTTTGGAAAAATGTCTGTTTAGTTATTGAGCTTCTTGAGCTGCTTATCTATTTTTGAAATTAATTCTTATTCAGCTGATTCATTTGCTATTATTTTCTCCCATTCTGAAGGCTATATTTTCACCTTGCTTATATTTTCCTTCTTTGTGCAAAAGCTTTTAAGTTTAATTAGATCCCATTTGTTTATTTTTACTTTTATTTCCATTACTCTGGGAGGAAACTGCTGTGATTTATGTCAGAGTTTTATAGTTTTGGTCTTACCTTTAGATCTTTAATCCATTTTGAGTTTATTTTTGTGTATGGTGTTAGAAAGTGTTCTAGTTTCATTCTCTTACAAGTGGTTGATCAGTTTTCCCAGCACCATCTATTAAAGAGATTGTCTTTTCTCCATTGTATATTCTTGCCTCCTTTGTCAAAGATAAGGTGTCCATAAGTGTGTGGATTTATCTCTGAGCTTTCTTTTTTGTTCCATGGATCTATATTTCTGTCTTTGGGCCAGTACAATACTGTCTTGATAACTGTAAATTTGTAGCATAGTCTGAAGTCAGGCAGGTTAATTCCTCCAGTTCCATTCTTCTTTCTCAAGATTGCTTTGCTATTCAAGGATTTTTTTTGTTTGTTTTCATACAATTTGTGAAATTATTTGTTCTAGTTCTGTGAAAAATACTGTTGGTAGCTGGTTAGGGATTACATTGAATCTATAGATTGCTTTGGATAGTATACTCATTTTCACAGTATCAATTCTTCCAATCCATAAACATGGTATATTTCTCCATCAATTTGTGTCACCTTTGATTTCTTTCACCACTGTTTTGCAGTTTTAAATATATAGGTGGTTTTTTTGTTTGTTTGTTTGTTTGTTTGTTTCTTTAGGTAGATTTATTCCTAAGTATTTTATCCTTTTTGTTGCAATTGAGAATGGAATTTTTTCCTTATTTTGCCTTTCAGTTTTCTCATTGTTAGTGTATAGGAATGCAAGGAATTTATGTGTATAAATTTTATATCCTGCAACTTTATTATATTCATTAATTAGGTCTAGTAATTTTCTGGTGGTCTCTTTAGGGTTTGCTATGTAGAAGATCATGCCATGTTTGTTTGTTTGTTTGTTTGTTTCTTTAGGTAGATTTATTCCTAAGTATTTTATCCTTTTTGTTGCAATTGAGAATGGAATTTTTTCCTTATTTTGCCTTTCAGTTTTCTCATTGTTAGTGTATAGGAATGCAAGGAATTTATGTGTATAAATTTTATATCCTGCAACTTTATTACATTCATTAATTAGGTCTAGTAATTTTCTGGTGGTCTCTTTAGGGTTTGCTATGTAGAAGATCATGCCATCTGCAAACAGTGAGCCGTTTTACTTCTTCTGTTCCAATCCGGATTCTATTTTTTTCTTTTTCTTCTCTGATTGCTGTGGCTAAAACTTCCAAAACTATATTGAATAGTAATGGTGAGAGTAGGCACCGTTTCTTGTTCCAGACTTTAGGGGAAATGCTTTCAATTTTTCCCATTGTAATGTTTGCTGTGGGTTTATCATATATGGCTTTTATAANACGTGAGTCTGAGTGAACTCCAGGAGATGATGACAGGGAGGCCTGGCATGCTGCGATTCATGGGTCGCAAAGAGTCAGACACAAGTGAGTGACTGAACTGACTGATTCAGAATCTTGAGCTTAAGCATGATGCTATCATGGCATGAAACTCAGGAGGTCCTAGGAGGGACTGAGTGTATTTTGCCATTGGGAAGAATATTAATAATTGGTGGCTAGAGTTAGAACTGCAGTGATGTTAAAACATGGCTGAAAATTCTTTGTCACTCCTCTCATCAAGGGGTAGTGTCTTTATCCCCTCCTCTGAATCTGAGTAGGCTTATGACAACTTGACAAGTAGAATACAGCAGAATAAATAGCTTCTGAGGCCAGATCTTATGCATCCACACAATTTCCTCCTGGTACTGCTGGGAACATTTTCTATTGGAACCCTCAGCTTCTGTATAAAACTTTCAGCTACTGTGAGATCTCTGGCAAGGCCACATGTAGGCTGGTAAGGCACATATAGGCACTCTGGTCAATGATTCCGATTCCAGCTTATCTGGTTGTTTCAGCATCTGAATCCAGGTTCGGTTCAGTTCAGTTCAGTTCAGTTGCTCAGTCATGTCCGACTCTTTGCGACCCCATGAATTGCAGCACGCCAGGCCTCCCTGTCCATCACCAACTTCCAGAGTTCACTCAGACTCACGTCCATCGAGTCGGTGATGCCATCCAGCCATCTCATCCTCGGCTGTCCCCTTCTCCTCCTGCCCCTAGTCCCTCCCAGCATCAGAGTCTTTTCCAATGAGTCAACTCTTCACATGAGGTGGTCAAAATACTGGAGTTTCAGCTTTAGCATCATTCCTTCCTTTCAGTTCAGTTCAGTTCAGTTGCTCAGTCATGTCCGACTCTTTGCGACCCCATGAATTGCAGCACGCCAGGCCTCCCTGTCCATCACCAACTTCCAGAGTTCACTCAGACTCACCTCCATCGAGTCGGTGATGCCATCCAGCCATCTCATCCTCGGTCGTCCCCTTCTCCTCCTGCCCCCAGTCCCTCCCAGCATCAGAGTCTTTTCCAATGAGTCAACTCTTCACATGAGGTGGTCAAAATACTGGAGTTTCAGCTTTAGCATCATTCCTTCCAAAGAACACCCAGGGCTGATCTTTAGAATGGACTGGTTGGATCTCCTTGCAGTCCAAGGGACTCTCAGGAGTCTTCTCCAACACCACAGTTCAAAAGCATCAATTCTTCGGTGCTCAGCTTTCTTCACAGTCCAACTTACAGACATGCAAATGAAAAGCCAATCATAGAGGGGGATCCTCCTGTTTCAACTGTTCTAGCCTGAATTGTTTTATGTGCCTCTGGCCATTGGAGCCATCCAAGCTGACTGCTCAGACATCACTGAAAGAAAAGAGTTTTTCCTTCTGTGCTCTTTTCAAATTCCCAATTCATAGAATCTGTGAGCATCATATGATTACTGTGATTCACCACTAAAACTTGATGTGGCTTATTATTCAGCAACAGATAACTGAAACAATTACCTGTATCCTTTAATTTCTTGACCCTCATTTCCAAGCATGTCAGGNTTATTGTTTTTGTTTTGGCTCCATCCCTTCATTCTTTCTGAGTTATTTCTCCACTGGAGTTATTTCTCCACTGATCTCCAGTAGATGGTGGTAGATACCATTTATTAGTTTTGGAAGTTCCTCTCTGTTTCTAAATTGATGTGAGATTTAGTAATTTTTATCACAAAGATTTAATCTTACCTCTTACTGTCTTAAGTCTATTCACAGGATTGTATCAATCTTCCAAAGGTGATGCCATCTATTCATTGATTTACTAATGGTAACCATTCTTTCATTCCTGAGGAAGAAAAATCGTGGTCAAGATGGGTTTATATAACATTCATTGCTAGTTTCAGCTTAGAAATGATTTATACATTTCCCTCTATGTTTATAGATAAGATGAAATACAATTTTTCTTATTTGTGCTGTCCCTGTAGGAATTTTACTAACAAAGTCATAATAGGTTCATAAGTTGAACTGAGGTGTATTTTCCTCATTTTTCATTTTATGGGGGGGTTTATGAGAGGGACTATCCTATTGGTTCTTTCCAAGTAAGGTGGTGGATGTGTTAATTATCTTGTTCTTAGTAGTAATTCTATAATCTATGCATATTAAATTTTCATGTAGTATACTTTAAATTAATATATTTGTATATCCTATCACAATTAAAAATTTAAAAACATTTATGCATATTAAATTTCCATGTAGTATACTTTAAATTTATATATTTATACATTTTTATCACAATTTAAAATCATGTTTAAACAACCTTAAGTTTTTAAACGAACTCTCCTCCCTAAATTCAACTTCCTAATATTCATATAAAGCTGTATTGAATAATGTCATTATTAGTTGTGCAATCTTGAGCATTTTATTTAAACTCATTGTCCTCAAATGTGCTTTGAAAAATGAGAAAATGAAAACACCTACCTCACAGAGTTACTTTCAGGAATATGCACATTGACGTTGGTGAAATGTGTGGAGTATTGCCTGGCCAGAGCGAACATTCAGTTAATGGTAGCCAACATTATCAGTACTATAGTCATAGTTTTATCAGTCCCAAACAGTCAAAGGGGACACTCTTATCATGAACCTCCCACAGCTTCTTTAATTAGAAGGACTATGTGGCTAAGAAGAGTCTGGAGTTGGGTATAGTTGACCTGCCGTGTTGCCTGGGGAAGGAGGAGCCCCGCGGAAGCTCAGGGAACAGCAGGAGGGTTCAGCCTAGAACAAGACCAAAACCTCTGGGCTGTCACAGGGCTGGGATGATGAACAAGATATGGCCATTGACTCCTCTGAAGGAGCCACTCAGTCCTCCTCTCTTCCAGCCAAAGCACCAGGCAGAAGGGTACTTGGAAGCAGGCATGGGTGTACTTGGGATGAATGGTATTCCTCACTGCCTTCTGCTCTCTTTAGGGGTGTGGCAAACCTAAGGCCAGATGTCCCCCAGCACACATTCACAAAAGACTTTTCCCTGCAAGCAGAAACCCAAAGCACAGGATTCTTCCACCAGGACCCTGCCAGGTCTTGTCATCCTTCGGAGACTGTGGTGCACTTCAGGAGTTACGGTAGATTAAAGTGCCGCTGCTTAGTCGCTCAGTCGTGTCTGATTCTGCAATCCCGTGGACTGTAGCCTGCCAGGCTCCTTTGTCCATGGAATTTTCTACATAGAACGCCAGAGCAGGTTGCCATTTCCTTCTCGAGGTAATCTTCCCAACCCAGGGATCAAACCCACATCTCCTGCATTGCAGCCAGATTCTTTACCACAGGTGCCACCTGGGAAGCCCCCCACCCAACTGAGGTCAATCCAGACGTTAAGTCAGAGACTACATGTAAACAGATCTACAGTGAACCACACAGCGACTGTAACAGGGCAAGGTCCTTCCTTCCCTTGTAAACTGTGTGTGTTAGCTGCTCAGCTGTTTCTCTTTGCGACCCCATGGACTGTAGCCTGCCAGGCTCCTCTGAGCATGGAATTCTCCAGGCAAGAATACTGGAGTAGAGAGCCATTCCCTTCTCCAGGGGATCGTCCCAACCCAGGGATTGAGCCTGGGTCTCCACATTACAGGCAGATTCCTTACCGTCTGAGCCTTTTAAACTATGGCTTCTATATATTAATAAAATGTGGTAGCCACCATTATAGATCAGCATAGAGCGCAGACACGGATGATGTCACTGATGATCCTGAGGGAGTCAGAGGGAAAGGGAGACAATGACTTTGTTTGCTGAAAACAGACACAGGACTCTACCCTGAAATCCACTGTAATTCTAGAAAACTCACAATTCTAGTATTCAGAAAGCCACTAGGGTGTTCTTTTCAGGATATTCAAAACTTGAACAAAAATAAGAAAGCTAAGAAAGTAAAATGCACTGATTTGTTTCCAAACTAAGAATACCTTTTATTTGCTGATCAAAACCTCAAAGAAAATTAGGTTAAGGAATAGTAGGAAGAAGGAAGAACTATAGATAAAGGAAAAGCTTGTTCAATTTATGACCCTGTGTAATAAATAGTGACTGTGGATTGCCTGATTACTTTTTTGGTTTCTTGACATGTTTTTGTCTTGAATTGTTCTTCTCCAGCATTAATTAGTGATGTTTCTTTTTAGATTCATAAGCTTTCTATGATTTTCCTGTAAAACACAACAATCACTGAGATAATTAAGAAAACAAGGCGTGTTAATATAAGAATTACAACCTGAAGTGAGGCAGACACCTCCTTCCTTAGTGGTCCTGGAGGCCCACTGTCAATGCTTCCTCCATATCCTACCTCCTCGCAGAGCGGAGGAGCCCAGCCATACATGCAGTGGCAGTTTTTGTTATTGTTACAAACTCCTCGGCGGTTGCACTTCTCAGGGAAACAGTCAAATTTCAGGACTGAGCTATTCACACAGTATCTATTAAAACACACCCGCTCCTTACCACAGGAGGTACCATCATTTATCACGCCCAGGTCAGGTAACCCCATAGGTACCATGGCTAGATGATAGCCAATGCCCCAGCACATGAGATTTTCTTCATGCAGGTGAGTGGATATTAGGATAGTGTGATCGGGCATATCAGGGAGGGTTTCGACATTTATGCACTGTAGCCTGCCACATATTGAATTTCGCTTGGTACACTTTCTAAATTCACGAAGTCCTGAAATCCCACAGTTCCCATATTGGTCACCTAATAAATTTACTGCATCATAGCACTGATGAGGAGCATCCTTGGCATCAATTCCAAAAATTTTTTGGCACTGCATATACCTGGATTGACAACTCTGTTTGAAACAATGGGCTTCGTACTTGCAAGGGTTCCATCCTGCTTATAAGTATCACTTGGACAGAAAGCTGAGGTCCCATTGCAGTACTCTGCAAGGTCACATTCATTTTCTTCCATCCGACACATGTATCCAGATGGACGAAACTGACAGTTATGACAACAAAGTCCAGTGCTACAATTGGCTCCTTCTTTGAGTTTACAATCTGGTTGACAACACCCGTCTTCTTCACACTCCTCTGTCGAACCACAATCACATTCCTCATTCTCTTCCACAATTTTGTTTCCACATCTCTGAAGCACGTAGCCTAGGCCTGGGAGATTAGTTAGACACCTTGCATTTGAAGCTCTATATATGTGTGCAAAGTACTGGGCATAACTACAGTTACTAAACCCATATCGCCCAGTACCCATGATGCAGCTATACCTCCCCTTACACTGGCAGTATGCTTCATCATGTAGCATTCCCACACTGTGTCCCAGTACATGAGTGGACCAAGTGGCGGGTGCAAGGATATTCACATCTGGAAAAACACTTACAGATCCAGCATAAAACCGACCACACGCATGTCCCCCGGACTGTGCAAGTAAATCTGAAAAAGTTCTTTTAAGATATAGGTGTACCCAGTCTACTGAAATCCGAGCATTTAGTACACTTGTTCGGTATACCAAAAACTGGCTTAAAACTTGCTCTATCTTTGTCAAATTAACTCTAATTTTGTCCTTATCTGTCCATACTTCAACACTAAATAGATGTATTCGTAGACGGATATCTTGGAAGTAAGAGTCCATGATAGAAGTCAGAAGAATGGCATCATTTATGACTTGAGTAAGATTGGAGTTTGAAAATAAATACCTACTGTTATCAAAGACCAGGGCTACTTCCATGTACATTTGATGTGTATATAAGTCAGTGAAGTCCGGTGTCCTAGGCACGTTCTCATGCTGGGCCATCTGCTCTACTGTTTCATCATCATTTAAGCCACAGATCTGATTAGGAAATTCCTCCTCTTTCTTCATGAGATATACCACGTGCTCAAAATGGGAAGAAGCCTTTGTTTTCCATGGGCTGATTCGGCTGTTTCACAGGTGCTGCGCCCACCTCACTGTTACACCATTTTCAGTGTTCACGGGGACTCTCTTGCAGCAAAGAGGATTCCTGGAATCAACGAGAGGACCACCAGAGCCTGAGAAAATCAGAGCTGACTCATGTCCCCACCCCCCACCTGGCTTCAGGCAAGCGGATGTTTCTAAGTTCATTTTGCCAGGTGGTTCTTTCTGCTGTGTGTCCTTAGGGTGCTAGGGATCAGCGTGATTTTTGGTGTGGGTGTGCTGTTTGGATGGAGAGTCTCAGTTCAGGAACAGTCAAATACTAAGAGAATCCAGGAAGCCTAAAATCAATTCCAGTTGTATTACAGGAAAACGTTAAAGTAGGACAGGCTTGCATCTGGGAGAGTAGTTAAGACGATTTTGTAACAATACAGGTAAGCAATGTTGTTTGTGTGCCGATAAAATACATAGTTATTTATGGAAGGTTTACCGTGTATCTGCCACTGTTCTCAGCTCTTTGCGTGAATCAACTCCTTAACTCATCACAAAGCAGCCTAGTTTGCAGATGTTATTGTCATGGATACTCCACACTTGAGAGAAATGAAACTCTGCTTTTGTTCATGTGGTGATGTTAGGTGGCACAATTGCCACAAACACTTAGGCAATCACCCCTCCCCCACAACCTGTAGTCTTCATCAGTTACCTCTGCTGTCTCTCTGGGGATGGACAGAAGGGAACCCTGTGGACATAAATGATTGAATGGCTTCTCCCAACATGAAAGAAGCAAGAATTAAAAAAATATTCACATTTCTGGCTTCTGTATTGTGGTCCAGATACTCAGTGAAGCAGAAACACCAAAACAAGTAGATTTCACCTACAGAGAATATGACAAGATCTTCTCAGGAAATGGAGATTTTTAAGGTGCCATTCTCCAGTACTGTGAGAAAGCGCCAGAACACAGCCATGCTCAGCTTCCAGCCGAGGATGGGGAATCCCTTCAAATGGTCCCCCTCAGGGGCAGCAATGGAGGAGGCCTGTATGTGGAGATGACCTGGTTGGCAGGCAGGAGAAGCCCTGAGTGTAATTAGTAGACAGTAATGGTTAAGGTACTGATTCGTTGGAAACAACCTGATACTGGGAAAGATTGAAGGCAGGAGGAGAAGGAGACGACAGAGGGTAAGATGGTTGGATGGCATCATTGACTCGATGGACATGAGTTTGAGTTGGCTCTGGGAGTTGGTGATGGACAGGGAGGCCTGGCATACTGCAGTCCATGGGGTCAGGAAGAGTCAGACAGGACTGAGCAACTGAACTGAACTGAAGGGTTAAGCACCAGTCTGAAGGTACAGGTTCCCAGTCAAGTCAGTTGCTGAGCTGAGAGGCAGTGGAAGTAAAGACATGAAGAAACGGAGAAGTCAGAGAGCTGACTAGGGATAAATGAGAATTTCAGCAAGTGTGCTGAGTTCATAGTTCAGCTTGAAAACCAGGAATTACAGTTTCCTCGGACTGGAAATCTGGTTGACGTCATCAGGTCTCCAGCAGCGTAAATTGTAGAGTGCAGTTGGGATCTATCTTCTACATTCATTCTGTTTTATTAACATTTTCATACCTATACCATTTTCATTTAGGCCATTGAAGTATTTCTTGATTAAAACACTAATTCTACAACTCCTATTGTTATAATATTATCTTTGGGCTAAACTCTGCAACATCTGTTTGTTAACACAAAGCTTTATGGAAATAGCCTGTTTTGATGTATTTTTCCTTATTTACAAAATTATGCATATGCAGGGGTCCAGCCTCTGCGAGTCCAGGGAACTCTTGGGAGGAATGGCGTCGGCGTAATTAATGACTCAAGGTCACAGGTGCAAGAATGATTCGTTATTCAGCAAGAGCATCAGACAGATTTCTCTCAAGTACTTCCAAAGCATTCTCTAAAGCATTTTTCTAAAGCATTTCCTAAAGCATTTCTAAAGCATTTCTAGCAGGGTTTGATTTTCAAAGGCATTTTATACATGGTTGCACAAAGTTAATTACGTGTGTAAGATGTTACAAACCATATTTTTCATCCTGTCATTTCCGCGTAAGCCTTATCCACAACATTCCCATACATCATGAGTAAAACATTTCCAAACTTTCTTAACTTCCTTATTCAATCTTTGTTACCTCCCAGAATTTGTTTTTCACTAGATTCTTTTTGATTTCTTGAAAAACTAAGTCACCTGGCCACCTGGGTCTCCTGTTGAGGCCCTTTTTACAATAACAAACTTTTCTTGTTAGATTTAAACAATATATCAAGAAACACAATTTCTATAGTCCCCAGAAAAACATGAGAACAGTGTTTGCATTAATCATCATGTTGTGAACTTTTTAAGAATACGCCTATTTATAACTGCACAATGTTTACCTCTTAATTCTATTCTTTGCTTTTCAGGGGAATGTTTACTTCTTAATTTTATTCTTTGCTTTTCAGGGGAATGTTTAATTCTTAATTTTATTCTTTGCTTTTCAGGGGAATGTTTGTACAGCTATTAATCAGTAATCCTAGAAAAACAAACTTGCAAACTATTACAGTAGCTGCAGGATGAGCAATGAGGGGTTTCTTTGGGGGATTTTTTCGGGCCTCCAGACCTTCAAATTCCCCTTGAGTGCCAGCCTCCTTGGACCGGATCACCCTGACCGGGATCCTTGTCCTGGGCGGGGCTTTTCTTAACTCCTTCGGCTCCTGACATGCATATATATTTTAAAAAGTGGAAATAGCCCTGAGTTACACAGAGTAGAAAATGCAAACCGTTCCTTTACTCTCAACTTGCATATGTCTCCAATAAACACTTCCCACACTGAGACAGAAATCTTAGGTATGATTATTTTTCCATCTTAGAAAATTCCATTTAATATAGAAAGTAAATCATATTTTAAAATAGTACATACCATTCATATACTTTTGACATTACCATTTTCATATACAACATATTGTAAGTAATTTTCTAAGTCTTTGATAAGAGATGCAAATCATTGCCCATAACAAATACAAAATATTCTATACTATTCACATAATTCTTTCAGTAATCCTAGAAAAACAAACTTGCAAACTATTACAGTAGCTGCAGGATGAGCAATGAGGGGTTTCTTTGGGGGATTTTTTCGGGCCTCCAGACCTTCAAATTCCCCTTGAGTGCCAGCCTCCTTGGACCGGATCACCCTGACCGGGATCCTTGTCCTGGGCGGGGCTTTTCTTAACTCCTTCGGCTCCTGACATGCATATATATTTTAAAAAGTGGAAATAGCCCTGAGTTACACAGAGTAGAAAATGCAAACCGTTCCTTTACTCCAACTTGCATATGTCTCCAATAAACACTTCCCACACTGAGACAGAAATCTTAGGTATGATTATTTTTCCATCTTAGAAAATTCCATTTAATATAGAAAGTAAATCATATTTTAAAATAGTACATACCATTCATATACTTTTGACATTACCATTTTCATATACAACATATTGTAAGTAATTTTCTAAGTCTTTGATAAGAGATGCAAATCATTGCCCATAACAAATACAAAATATTCTATACTATTCACATAATTCTTTATTTAAACATTTCCTTTATGTATTCATGATACAACCATTGTTTCACATTTTTACATTCTTCTTGTTGATAAATATATCCTATTCTGGTGATTAGGATAAATTTATGTGTAAATATATACAAGCACATACCTTCTTTGCCAGTTCTGATGGATTCTTAGAAATGTTAGATCGAGGTCTCTAAAATCAAACAGAACTTAAAAAGTTCTGTATTGGTTTACCAACTATCTGTAAAGCAGTTTGTTCAATAACACAATTTAAACATCAAGGTTAAAAAAAAGTAACATTAAATTTACCATCTTAACCATTTTAAAATGTACATTTCCATAGTGTTAACGTATATTCACATTTTTGTTTACCAGATCTCTAGATCTTTTGCATCTTGTAACACCGAAACTCTATACCTAAAAATCACTAATGTCATCCCTATTGTCTATTCATAGGAAGTATCTTTCTGTTGCTATGGTTGTGATTACTTAAAGTATTGAATATGAGTGATTACTTAAAGTATTTAATATGAGTACAATCACACTGTTTTTTCTTTTGTGAGTGGTTTATTGCACTTAGCATAATTTCCTTGAAGTTTCTTTATGTTGTAGCATGTGACAGAATTTTCTTCTTTTTAAGCATGCATGCTCATCTATGTATGTATGTACCACACTTCTTAGTCATTCATCTGTTGGTAGATATTTGGATGAATAATGCTACCTTGAAAACGGGTGTCCAAATATCTCCTGGAGATCCTGCTTTGAGTTCTTTAGGACATAACCCAGAAGTTGAATTGCTAGATACACTGTCAGTTTAGTTCAGTCACTCAGTCGTGTCCGACTCTTTGCGACCCCATGGACTGCAGCACGCCAGACTTCCCTGTCCTTCACAATCTTCCAGAGTTTGCTCAAACTCATGTCCGTTGAGTCAGTGATGCCATACAACCACTTCAGTGTCTGTTGCCTCCTTCTCCTCCTGCCCTCAATTTTTCCCAGCTCAAGGTCTTTTCCAATGAATTGTCTCTTCACATTAGGTGGCTGAAGTATTGGAGCTTCAGCTTCAGCATCAGTCCTTCAATTAATATTCAGGGTTGATTTCCTTTAGAATTGACTTGTTTGATTTCCTTGCAGTCTAAGAGTCTTCTCCACCACCACAGTTCAAAAGCACTAATTCTTTGGTGCTCAGCCTTCTTTAAGGTGCAGCTCTATCCATACATGACTACTGGAAAAAACATAACCTTGACTATATAGACCTTTGTGGGCACAGTGATGTCTTCGCTTTTTAATGTGCTGTCTAGGTTTGTCATACACTTTCTTCCAGGAAGCAAGCTTCTTTTAATTTCATGGCTGCAGTCACTGTCCACAGTGATTTGGAGCCCAATAAAATAAAGTCTGTCAGTGTTTCCATTGTTTGCTCATCTGTTTTCCATGAATTAATGGGTCCAGATCCATGATCTTAGTTTTTTGAATGTTAAGTTTTAAGCCAGCTTTTTCACTCTCCTCTTTCACCTTTATCAATAGGCTCTTTAGTTCCTCTTCACTTTCTGCCATTAGAGTGGTATCATCTGCATATCTGAGGTTATTGGTATTTTTCCCAGAAATCTTGATTGCAGTTAAACCATCATAATGACTATCAATTATTATATCTTAACAATATTAAGTCTTCTGTTGCATGACCTTGATATGCACCAAATCAGCTACACCAATTTGGTATGTCTTTCCGTTAATTTGAAGCATCTTCAAGTTTTGCTTTTTGGGGGGGAATGTTTTACAGTTTTCTACTTTTACTGCTTTGGTTCAGACACTCCTAAGTGTTTTATACTTTTTAAGGCTGAAGTCTTATAGTATTTTAGTATAATGGGGTTGTTTTCTTAATTTCCATCTCTGTTTGCTCACTGTTAACATATAGGAATGTCCCTAATTTTTGAGTGCTGATTTTGTATTCTGTATCACCAACTCAATGGACATGAATCTGAGCAAAACCTGGCATGCTGCTGGTCATGGAATATGATCGCTTTAATGTGTCATTGAACTCATGGAGTCACAAAGATTTGGATACAACTCAGTAACTGAACAACAACAACTTTGATGAATTCATTTCTTAGTTCTAAAAGGTTTTCTTTTTCTTTTTTTTGGCAGAATCTTTTGGTTTTTCTGTGTATCAGACCATATCATCTGCAAACAGAGTTTAATTCTTCTTTTCTATTTTTCCATTTTATATGTCTTTTATTTCTTTTTTATGTCTGCTCTGGTTAGAAAGTCATGTACTGTGGTGAATAGTAATGACAAGTGTGAACATCTTTGCTCAATTGTTCTTGATCTCAAAGGAAAATTTTTCCCATTGATTATGAAGTTAGCTGTCAGCTTTTTATTTATGACTTTTATTATGTTGAGGTAGTCTTTTTCCCTTCCTAGTCTGCGAGGCATTTGTGTCATAAAAGTGTATTGAATATTTTCAAATACTTTGTGTCTATTGAGATGCTTATATGGGTTTTGTCCTTTGTTCTGTTAATAAGGTATAGTACATTGAGTGATTTCTTATGTTTTGTACCATCCTTACATTCAGTATAAATCTCATTTGGTCACGGAATATGGTCTATTTAATGTGCTGTTGAACTCAGTTTGCTAGTAGTTTGTTTAGGATTATTATATCAATATTCATGAGAGATATTGCCCTGTGATTCTCTTTCCTTGTCTTTCATCTGATTTTGATATCATGGTAATGCTTGTCTCATAGAATGAGTTTAAGAATGTCACTACCTCTTCAATTCTTTGAATGATTTTAAGAAGCCTGGATGTTAATTATTTCTTAAATGTTAGGTAGATTCTCCAATGAAACCCAATGATCCTGAACTTTTCTGTGTTGACAGGCTGTTGAACCATCTTAAGTATCCCAGTAGTTATAGATCTGTATGTATCTTTTATTTCTTTGTTATTTATCCTTGGTAGTTGTCTGTTTCTAGAAATTTATCTATTTCCGAGGTCATCCAATTTGTTAACATGGAATTATTCATAGTAGTCTGTTGTAATTCTTTTTTGAAATGTGATGTTAGTTGTAATGTTTCCTCATTCATTTCTATTTTAGATATTTGAGTCTTCCTTTTTCTTACTTAGACTCATTAAAGGTTTGTCAATTTTTTGATCTTTTCAAAAAATCAACTCGTTCCACTGATTTTTTTTTAAACTATCTTTTGCAACCACCAGTCTGTTCTCTATGTCTGTGAGTCTTTTCTGTCTTGCAGATAAGTTCATTGTGTAATTTTTAGGTTCCACATATAGGTGATATTATACAGTATGTGTTTCTCTGACTCTCTTCATCTTTCTTCATTCTTTTTTCTCTTCCTCTGTTTCACTAATGATAAAAGTTCTACCTTTAATTTGCTGACTATTGTTTCCTATCTGGTTAAGCCCTCCAGTGAACTTTTCAATTAAGTATTGAATTCTTTATTTTCAGAATTTTTTTGGTTTTTCCTCATGGTTTTTGTCTCTCTGTTGATATCATTTTTCATGCATTATTTTCCTGATTTTATATAGTTGTCTATCTGTGATCTCGGTTAATTCATTGATCAGTAAATTTGAATTCTAGCAATTCATATATCTCCATTTCTTTAGGTTTACTATCTAGAGATGAAATTGGTTCCTTTAAACATGTGGTTGCCTGTCTCTTTGTATGTCTTGTTTTGTTGCTATTGTTATTGTTCTGTTTAAGATTTTGACATCTAACACATCACCCAACTCTCCCAGACTGGTGTTAACATCTAAAGTATCAGCCAACTCTCCCAGACTGGTGTCATACAGATGGATTTTCTCCACACAGCCAGATAAGACATTCTGGAGATTTTAAAATCTTTTTTCTGTGTGTGTGTGTGTGTTTAATGTATAATGTCTAAATGCCATTTCTGGGCTTGTGTATGCAATACTGCTGAAGAGATTTGGCAGTTTCTACTTAGGAGCTGCCACTGCAACACTGAAGCCTGTCTATAGTGTTGTAGTAAATGACCAACATGGGGCTCCACCAAGTTTCTGTCTGTAGTGCTGAACACCCTGGTGCCTCGTTTCTATCTTTGTTTGAATCCCCTTGAACTGGCACCCTTGTTACTGTCAGTATGGAAATACAGGCAAGACAGGCACTTGTCCCTTGACCTACCCCCTTGAAAGTCACTTGTACTTACATACTATTCCTTTCCCTTCCCAAGGAGAATACGGAGTTGAGGGTTTCCTCCAAATTGTGCTTCATATGTGTGTTTGTGGATCAAGGGCTAGTGGGGAGGATCTCTGGTGAGAGAAAGTGGATCAAGTTGCAAACACTATAGCCAAATTCCATGAAGATGGCTTCATGCTCATGTGGGGTGATAATCTTTTAACTGGTTTTTGGATTTCTCATAGAGGTATTGTATCAGTTTGTAGTAGAGGCAGGAGTGTCAGGGCTTCCTATTCCACCATTTTGCTGATGTCTTTAGTCAGTTCAATGGAACTTTTTGTAATGGTAGAAATGTTATATAGTCTAATACTGTAGCCACTAATCTTCTGCAGTTATTGACCTATCAAATGTGACTTTTGTGTCAAGGCAACTGATTGTCAAACTTATTTTAATTATGGTTAATTTAAATAGCCACATGTTCCTACTAGCTGCCATATTAGCCAGCACAGTTATGGAAGGCTCAATTTCCTACATTTCTAGCAGTATTTAATATCCAACTTTTTAATATGGGCTCATTAGAAAAAGATAGCTCATTATTTTAAATGACTTTCTCTGATTATTAAGAATGAACTTACTATAGTAGCTTAATATCAATCTACTTCTAAACTAAGGTACAATTGGCAACATTATATAAGTTGTAAGTATGCAAGATAGGTGGGTTTCCCAGTGGCTCAGTAGTAAAGAATCCGCCTGCCAATGCAGGAGACATAGAGACTCAGGTTCAGTTCCTGGGTCAAGAAGATCCCCTGGAGGAGGGCATGGCAGCCCACGCCAGTGTCCTTGCCTGGAGAATCCCATCGAGAGAGGAATTTGATGGTCTATAGGCCATAGGGTCGCAAAGAGCTGGACACAGCTGAAGCAACTCAGCATGCATGCATGTGTGCTAAAGATTCAAATTTGTCCTTGAAGTACAAAATGAAGCAGGGCAAAGGCTAATAGAATTCTGCCAAGAGAATGCACTGGTCATAGTAAACACCCTTTTTCAACAACACAAGAGAGTACTTTATACTTTGATATCACCAAATGCTGCTGCTCCTGCTAAGTCGCTTCAGTTGTGTCCGACTCTGTGCGACCCCATAGACGGGGGCCCACTGTCTCTGGGATTTTCCATGCAAGAATACTGGACTGGCTTGCCATTTCCTTCACCAATGCATGAAAATTAAAAGCGAAAGTTAAGTCGCTCAGTCGTGTCCGACTCTTAGCGACCCCATGGACTGCAGCCCACCAGGCTCCTGCATCCATGGGATTTTCCAGGCAAGGGTACTGGAGTGTGGTGCCATTCCCATATCAGATTTATTACATTCTTTACAGCCAAAGATGGAGAAGCTCTAGATAGTCAGTAAAAACAAGACGTAAAGCTGACTGTTGTTCAGATCATCAGCTCCTTATAGCAAGATTCAGGATTACACCAAAGAAAGCAGGGGAAACTCACTAGGCCAGTCAGTGAAAGTGAAAGTTGCTCAGTTGTGTCCAACTCTTTGTGACCCCATGGACTGTATAGTCCATGGAATTCTCCAGGCCAGAATACTGGAACCTTTCCCTTCTCCAGGGCATCTTCCCAACCCAGGGATTGAACCCAGGTCTCCCGTGTTGCAGGCAGATTCTTTACCAGCTGAGCTACTAGGTCAGTCAAGTATGACCTAAATCAAATCCCCTATGATCATACAGAAGAGGTGATGAATAGATTCAGGGATTAGATCTAGTAAACAAAGTGCCTGAAGAATTATGGACAGAGGTGCATAACACTGTACAGGAGTCACTGACAAAAACCATCCCAAAGAAAAAGAAATGCAAGAAAACAAAGTGGTTGTCTGAGAAGGCTTTACAAATAGCTGAGGAAAGAAGAGAAGCAAAAAGTAAGTGAGAAAGGGAAAGATATACCCAACTGAATGCAGAGTTCCAGAGAATAGCAAGGAGAGAGAAGGATGCCTTCTTAAATGAACAATGCAAAAAAATAGAGAAAAACAATAGAATGGGAAAGACTAGAGATTTCTTCACGTAAATTGGAGATATCAAAGGAACATTTCCTGCAAAGATGGGCACAATAAAGGACAGAAATGGTAAAGACCTATTAGAAGCAGAAGAGATCAAGAAGAGATAACAAAAATACATGAAGCACTGTACAAAAAAAGATCTTAATGACCCAGATAGCCATGATGGGGTGGTCATTCACCTACAGCCAGACATTCTGGAGTATGAAGTCAAGTGGGCCTTAGGAAGCACTGCTGCCAATAAAGCTAGGTGATGAAATTCCAGGAGAACTATTTAAGTTCCTAAAAGATGATGCTATTAAAGTGCTGCACTCAATATGTCAGCAAATTTGGAAAACCCAGTAATGGCCATGGAACTGGAAAAGGTCAATCTTTATCCCAATTCCCAAGAAGGCAGTACTAAAGAATGTTCAAACTAATTGATAGTTGCACTCATTTTTCCATGTTAATAAGGTTATGCTCAAAATCCTTCAAGCTAGGCTTTAGCAGTACATGAACTGAGAACTTCCAGATGTATAGCTGGGTTTAGAAAACACAGAGGAACCAAAGATCAAATTGCCAACATTTGCTGGATCATAGAAAAAGCAAAGGGATTCCAGAAAAACATCTACTTCTCTTTCATTGACTATGCTAATGCCTTTGACTGTGTGGATCATTAAAAAAAATGTGGAAAATTCTTAAAGAGATGGGAATACCAGACCATTTACCTGTATCCTGAGAACCTGTATGTGGGTCAAGAAGCAACAGTTAGAACCTTATGCAGAACTGACTGGTTCAAAATTGAGAAAGGAGTATGACAAGGCTGTATATTGTCACCCTGTTTATTTAAATTATATGTAGAATACAACATGTGAAATGCTGGGCTGGATGAGTTACAAGCTGGAATCAAGATTTCTGAAAGAAATATCAATAACTTCAGATATGCAGATGATACTCTAATGGCAGAAAGTGAAGAGGAACTAAAGTGACTCTTGATGAAGGTGAAGGGGGAGAGTGAAAAAGCCTGCTTAAAACTCAGTATTAAAAAACGAATATCATGACATCCAGTCCCATCACTTCATGACAAATAGAAGGGGAAAAGGTGGAAGCAGTGATAGATTTCTTCTTCTTGGGCTCTAAAGTCACTGCAGATGGTGATTGTAGCCATGAAATTAGAAAATGATTGTTTCATGAAAGGAAAGCTATGACAAACCTAAATACCATATTGTAAAGCAAAGACATCACTTGGCTGACAATGGTCCATATAGCCAAGGCTATGGGCTTTCCAGTAGTCATGTACAAATGTGAGAGTTGGACCATAAAGAAGGCAGAGTGCCAAAGAACTGATCCTTTCAAACTGTGGTGCTGCAGAAGACTCTTGAGAGTCCCTTGGACAGCAAGGAGATCAAACCAGTCCATCCTAAAGGAAATCAACCCTGAATACTTATTGGAATGCCTGATGCTGAAGTTGAAGCTAATAACCAACTCATTGGAAAAGATCCTGATGATGGGAAAGATTGATGGCAGAAGAAGAGGGAGACAGAGGATAAGATGGTTGGATGGCATCACTGACTCAATGGACATGAACTTGGGCAAACTCTGGGAGATGGTGAGGGATGGGGGCCCTGGCATATTGCACTCCATGGGGGTCACAAAGAGTCAGACACGTTTGGCAACTAAACAACAACAAGTTCTGGGTGCACCACCTAATAATTCTCTACACAATACTCTTCCCTTGCCTGTGGGGGATAGATTCCAAGGCCACAGTGGATGCCTGAAACCACAGATGGTACCAAGCCATATGTCTATTTATACTCTTCTTTACCCTGTACATGCATATCTATGATAAATTTTAGTTCATGAATTGGCACAATAAAAGATTAACCAGAACAACTAATATTAAAATAAAATAATTGCAACAATATACTTTAAAGAAAGTTAGGTGAATGTGGCCCTCTCTCTCTCTCTCAAAATATCTTACTCTTCTGCACTCACCTGAACATGAGATATTGAAGTTTGACCCAATGAGATCAATTGAGGTGAATGATGTAGGCACTGTGAAGGGAATTTTCCTTTATAGTTGACCGTTGAACAATATGTGCTTGAATTGTTGCCTAATACAAGATTTTTGAAAAATAAAGGTGGTACTATGGGCTGCCGTCTATGGGGTCGCACAGAGTCGGACATGACTGAAGCGACTTAGCAGCAGCAGCAGCATGTGATCTTTGGTTGGTTAAATCCACAGACGCAACAGATGCAGGACAGGTTCATTCATAAATATTTAAGATTTTTTGCCAGGGTCCAGCCCCGGTGGATCCAGGGAATTCAAAGTGAAGATGGTGTTGATGAGGAAAAACTTAATTATTTAGAAATATAAGATTAGATTAGGAAGTATAGTAGGAAATTTAGGCGGAGAAAAGGAGGCTGAATAACTTGCTTTATTGGGAAAACCAATAAAACCTCGAAACAAGAGGTTTGCACCATCTATGTTAGGCCACCGGTGTCCTCTTGAATATCGGGGGGTTCCCCTCCTTGGGCTCCCCCTCGAGTGGATCTTAAAAGCTGGAACAAGTAGACATGGTGAGCCTCCCTGCTCCAGATAGGAATTCAGCCGAAAAAGGGGAGAAAAGAATGACATGGGGAAGCCCAGCATCAATGCAAGACTCCCAAAACTTTATTTTTCAAAATCAGCTTATATACCCCAAGTTGTACATAAAGAAATAATGGAATACGCAGAGTTATGCAGGGGCGGCAGTCCTGACCCTCACTGAGACCAGGCTTTCTTTTGCATACCTTCCCCTACACAAAAGGTCTCAGGTGGTTTACATTATCTTCTGGCCAAGAGGCCTGTTAACATTTTTATGGCTCTCTTCCTGGATAATTGTCTATCAACCAGAAAACTTTTCCCTAGAAGTGTTTTTTCTTTACTCTGCATCACCCTGGAAGTACTAAATAAAGTTACATTCCTGTAGAACAAAGGTACAGTGGGTTATAACAAAGAAAGTACTTAACTGAAAAATCTAATGTTGCTAATACTAGGTCTACTACCTGTTTTTCAATATACCAATTATATCTACAAGTAAAAGATATGAAAATTTGGCAGCAAGTATTGGCTCAACAAATGAAACCTTTAATCAGCCCTATTCTAATGATTTTGACTCCTCGGAAGCCCCTACATTCCTAGGATGTTTTAAGCTTCCTGTGCCTCCCGCTGTCGGGAGGCCTCAAACAGTCACATGTGCAGCTGTAGGAGTCCTGCAGGCAGGCTAGAAAGCCATCAGAGAGGTTTTTGGATTGAAACACCCTTTCAAATGCAGAAGACTAAAACCCTGAGTTGACTTTTTCCAGAGTGTGTCAGAAGAGTGGAAAAATATAATAAGTCAGGCAGATTCTTATTTTGGGGGTACATGCTCAGGAAATACCAGGGGGAAAACCTGAGGCCTGACTCGCCTTGCCCATCAAGGCCTCTGCCACATGACCTTGTCACGGGTGGGATTCCTCACTCTGGCTCCCGGCAATTTTTCTTTTTCCATGACTTGATAGTTCATTTCTTTTTACCACTGTACAAACTTGCAGTTATATAGGATGAAGAAGTAGAAATATGCAACATGATGACTGTAAATAATACTGTATTGTATACTGGAAATTTGTAAGAGAGTACATTTCATTGTGCTCTCAACACACAAACAAAAAAGTGAGTATGTGAGGAAGTGGATTTCTTAATTAACTTGTGGTAGTAATCATTCCACTATGTATCAAAGCACCAGGTTGTTCACCATAAATATGTACAATTTTAATTTAAACAAAAACACAATCAGCAGACAGAAGAGTCAACTGATAGAAGAAAATATTTGTAAATCATACATTTGATAATGGGCAAAGAACCAGACTACATAGAGAACTCCTACTACCCAACAATAACAGCAACGAAACCAAAAACAATCAGATTTTAAAATGAGCAAATGTATTGTTAGGTTTGGTTTGCTAATATTTTGTTGAGGAGTTTTCACTTTTATGTTCATCAGTGATATTGGTCTAAAATTTTCTCTTTTCCATGGTATCATAGTATCTTTGTCTGGTATTAGTATCAGGGTGATGGTGGCCACATAGAATGAGTTTGGGAGTGTTCCTTCCTCTGCGATTTTTTGGAAGAGTTTCAGAAGGCTAGGTGTTAACTCTTCCCTAAATGCTTGACAGAATTTGCCTGTGAAGCCATCTGGTCCTGGACTTTTGTTTGCTGGGAGTTTTTAATCATAGTTTCAATTTCAGTACTTGTGATATGTCTGTTCATATTTTCTATTTCCTCCTCATTCAGTCTTAGGAGATCATATCATTCTAAGAATTTGTCTATTTCTTCTAGATTTTCCATTTTATTGGCATATAGTTGCTTGTAATAGTCTGTTATGATCCTTTTTATTTTGGTGGTGTCATTTGTAACTTCTTTTCCATTTCTGATTTTATTGATTTGAGCCTGCTTCCTTTTTTTTCTTGATGAGTCTGGCTAAAGATTTATCAATTTTGTTTATCTTTTAAAGAAACAGGTTGTAGTTTCACTGACCTTTTGTACTGTTTTCTTCATCCATATTTCATTTATTTATGCTCTGATCTTTATGATTTCTTTCCTTCTACTAACTTTGGGTTTTGTTCCTCTTTATCTAGTTGCTTTAGGTGTAGGTTAGGTGGCTTATTTGGAATTTTTCTTGTTTCCTGAAGTAATATTATATTGTTATAAACTTTCACTTGCAAACCAAATCCAATGATATATTAAAAGGATCATATACCATTATCAAGTGGAATTTATCCCAGGGATACAAAGATTTTTCAATATTGAAAATTAATCACTGTGATACACAACATTAACAAATTAAAGAATAAAAGCCACATGATCACCTCAATAGATGCAGAAAAATCTTTTGACAAAATTCAATATCAATCTATGATGAAACCTTTCAAGAAAGTGGGCATAGAGGGAACATATCCCAACATAATACATGCCATAATTGCAAACCTACAGCCAACACACTTAATGGTGAAAAGCTGAAAGTATTTTCTCTAAAATCAGGAACAAGACAAGGATGTCCACTCTCACCACTTTTATTCAATAGTTTTGGAAGTCCTGGCAATGGCAATCAGAGAAAAAAAAGAAATAAAAGGAATCCAAATTGGAAAATAAGTTAAACTGTCACCATTTGTGGCTGACATGATACTATACACAGAAAATCCTAGAGTCTACCAGAAAACTACTAGAGTTCATCAATCAATTTAGTAAAGCTACAGAATACAAAATTTACTCACAGAAATTGCTTGAATTTCTACACAGTAACAATGAAAGATCAGAAATATAAATTAAAGAAACAATCCCATTTACTACCACATCAAAAAGAATAAAGTACCTAGGGATAAACCTACCCAAGGAGGCAAAAAACTTATACTCTGAAAGCTATAAGATGGTGATGAAAGAAATAAAAGATGACACAAACAGATGGAAAGATATACCATATTCTTGGATTGGAAGAATCAATATTGTCAAAATAACTATACTACCTAAGGCAATCTACAGATTCAGTGCAATCCCTATCAAATTACCAATGGCATTTTCCAAAGAACTAAAACAAACATACAAAAATCTTAAAATATGTATGGAGACACAAAAGGCCCTGAACAGCCAAAGCAAGCTTGAGAAAGAAAAACAGAGCTGGAAGAATTAGGGTCCCTGGCTTCAGACAATGCTACAAAGCTATACTCATCAAAACAGTGTGGTACTCACACAAAAACACAAATATAGATAAATGGAACAGGACAGAAAGCCCAGAAATAAACCCATACACCTATGATCAATTAATCTGCACCAAGGAGGCAAGAATACACAATGTAGAGAAAGCAATGTCTCTTCAATTAGTGGTGCTGGGCAAACTGGACAGCTACACGTAAAAGAATGAAATTAGAATGTTCTCTAATACAATATGTGTGTGTGTGCTCACTCAGTTGTGCCCAACTCATTGTGACTCCTTGGACTGTAGCTCACCACGCTCCTCTGTCCATGGGATTCTCCAGGCAAGAATACTGGAGTGGGTTGCCATTTCTTCTTCCAAGGGAGTTTCCCAACCCAGGGATCAAACCCGTGTTTCCTGCATCTCCTTGCACTGGCAGTCAGATTCTTTACCACTGATCCACCTGGGAAGCCCCTCTAACAGCACAATTCTAACACAAACATAAACTCAAAGTGGATTAAAAACCTAAATGTAAGACCAGATACTATAAAACCCTATGGGAAAACCTAGGCAGAACACTCTTTTACATAAATCACAGAAATATCTTTTTTTCCCAAACTTTAAACTTTTTATTTTGTATTGGGGTGTAGCCAAGTAACAAAGTTGTGGTAGTATCAGATGAACAGCAAAGGGACTCAGCCATACAAATACATGTATACCTTCTCCTCCAACCCCACACTTCTCATCCAGGCTGGCACATGACACTGAGCAGAGTTCCATGTGCTACACAATAGATCCTTGTTGGTTATTCATTTTAAATATAGCAGTTTGAACATGACCTTCCCATAGTCCCTAACTACCCCTAAAAAGAAATGATACAAATGAACTTACTTACAAAACAAAAAGAGACACTGGTCCCATCACTTCATGGGAAATAGATGGGGAAACAGTAGAAACAGTGTCAGAATTTATTTTGGGGGGCTCCAAAATCACTGCAGATGGTGACTGCAGCCATGAAATTAAAAGACACTTACTCCTTGGAAGAAAAGTTATGACCAACCTAGATAGTATATTCAAAAGCAGAGACATTACTTTGCCGACTAAGGTCCGTCTAGTCAAGGCTATGGTTTTTCCAGTGGTCATGTATGGATGTGAGAGTTGGACTGTGAAAAAGGCTGAGCGCCGAAGAATTAATGCTTTGGAGCTGTGGTGTTGGAGAAGACTCTTGAGAGTCCCTTGGACTGCAANACCTAGATAGTATATTCAAAAGCAGAGACATTACTTTGCCGACTAAGGTCCGTCTAGTCAAGGCTATGGTTTTTCCAGTGGTCATGTATGGATGTGAGAGTTGGACTGTGAAAAAGGCTGAGCGCCGAAGAATTAATGCTTTGGAGCTGTGGTGTTGGAGAAGACTCTTGAGAGTCCCTTGGACTGCAAGGAGATCCAACCAGTCCATTCTGAGGGAGATCAACCCTGGGATTTCTTTGGAAGGAATGATGCTAAAGCTGTAGCTCCAGTACTTTGGCCACCTCATGCGAAGAGTTGACTCACTGGAAAAGACCCTGATGCTGGGAGGGATTGGGGGCAGGAGGAGAAGGGGACGACCGAGGATGAGATGGCTGGATGGCATCACGGACTCGATGGACGTGAGTCTGAGTGAACTCTGGGGGTTGGTGATGGACAGGGAGGCCTGGCGTGCTGCAATTCATGGGGTTGCAAAGAGTCGGACACGACTGAGCGACTGAACTGAGACTTAGAAAATAAACTCAATGGTTACCAGGGGGGTGGGCAGGGGTCAGGTAGGGAAAGGATAGTTAGTAGCAATATCTTTTTTGATCTGTCTCCTAGAGTAATGGAAATAAAAGCAAAAATAAACAAATGGATCCTAATTAAACTCAAAAGTTTTTGCACAGCAAAGGAAACCATCAACAAGATGAAAAGATAACTCACAGAATGGGAGAAAACATTTGCAAATTATGCAGTTGACAAGATATTAATTTTCAGAATTTATAAACAACTCATGCAACTCAATATAAAAAAAAAAAATCAAACAATGAGCAGAAATCCTAAATAGACATTGCTCCAAAAACATACAAAGGGACAAGAGGCAAAGAAAAGATGTACAACATCGCTAACTATGAGAAATGCAAATAAAAACTACAATAAAATACCACCTCATACCGGTCAAAGTGGCCATTATAAAAAAAATTACAAACAGTAAATGCTGGAGAGTATATAGAGAAGAAGGAACACTCCTAAACTATTGATTGGAATGTAAATTGGTATAGCCACTTTGGAGAACAGTATAGAGGTTCTTTAAAAAACTAAAAATAGAGCTACCATGCATGCATGCATGCATGCAAAGTCACTTCAGTCATGCCCAACTCTTTGCAACCCTGTGGGCTGTATCCCATCAGGCTTCTCTGCCCATGGGATTCTCCAGCAAGAATACCAGAGTGGGTTAGCATGCCCTCCTCCAGGGGGTCTTCTTACCCATGGATCGAACCTGGGTTTCCTGCATCAGCAGACAGGTTCTTTACCACTAGTGCCACCTGGGAAGCCCAGAGCTACCATAAGACCCAGCAATTCCACTCCTGGGCATATATCCAGAAAAAACCATGGTTCCAAAGGGTATATACACCCCAGTGGCATTGCTGCCTACAAAAGCCAAGTCATAGAAGCAATCTAAATGCCCACAGACAGATGAATGGATAAAAAAGATGTGATGTATATATAATTTTTTCAGGAACCAAAAAAAGAAAATATAACACCATTTGCAGCAACATGGCATTTGCAACAACAAGGATACACATGAAGATTATCATACTAAGTGAAGTGTTAGAGAAAGATATCACATGATATCATTTATATGCAGAATCTTAAAAAATGATAAAAATAAGTTTATTTACAAAAATGGAAACATCCTAACAGACTTAGAAAACAAACTTACAGTTACAAAAAGGGGAAAGATGGAGGCAAGAGGGATAAATTGAAGGTTTGGGAATGACAAATACACACTGCTATATATGAAATAGCCTTCCCTGGTAGCTCAGTTGGTAAAGAATCTGCCTGCAGTGCAGGAGACCTGTGTTTGAACCCTGAGTCAGGAAGATCCCATGGAGAAAGAAATGGAAATCACTTCAGTATTCTTGCCTGGAAAATCCCATGAACAGAGGATCCTGGTGGACTATCCATGGGATTGCCAGAGTTGGACACGACTTAGCGACGAAACCACCACCATATAGGAAATAGATAACCAAGAAGGACCTACTGGGTAGCACAGGGAACTCTGCTCGATAATCTGTAACAACCTATCTGGGAAAAGAATTTGAAAAAAATTGATATATTTATGTGTATAACTGAACCACTTTGCTCTACACTTGAAACTAATACAACATTGTAGATCAACTATATTCCAATATAAAACAAAAATTGTTTAAAAATTGGCAATGGACTTGAACTAAAATTTGTTCAAAGGAAATATGCAAATGGCCAATAAGCCCACAAAAATATGCTCAACTCCACTAATCATTAGGGGAAAGCAAATCAAAACCACAATTGATAACCACTTTATATCCACTAGAATGGCTATTATCTCTAAACTAGAAAATGGCAAGAGTGTGAAAAACTGGATTTCTGTGCACTGCTACTGGGAATGTGAAAGGGTGCAATTGCTATGACAAATAGTATGGTGTCCTCAAAAAATTAACGATAGAATTACCAAAGCACCTAGCAATTCCACTTCTAGGTATTTCTCCAAAGGGATAAGAAGCATGAACAGATTTTTGTACATTCAGGTTCATAGCAGCATTAACACAATAAGTAAAAGACGGAAGCAACCCAACTTTCCATCAACAAATGATCAGATAAACAAAATGTGATACATACATATACTACAAAGAAGGAAACGACAACCTACTCCAGTATTTTTGCCTGGAAAATCACTTGGACAGAGGAGCCTGGCAGGTTACAGTCCATGGAGTCGCAGAGTTGGACATGACTAAGTGACTGAGCATATATAAAATTATGCTGGTTCAGTTTTGCAAGATGTAAAGAGTTCCAGACAATGCATTCCAAGAGTTCCAGATGCATTCCACAACAATGTGACTGCATCTCTAGCACTACTAAACTATACACTTAAGAATATAAAGCCTAAAGTTTAAAACTCCTAGAAAAAAGACTTAGGGAAAGATTTTTGACATTGGTCTTGGCAATGGTTTCTTAGATAAGGCCTTCCAAAAACACAGGTAGCGAAAATCTAAAAAAAAATTAGAGGGATTACACCAAACTAAAATCCTCTGTACAGCAAAGAAAGCAATCAATAAATTGAAAAGGTAACTCACACAATAGGAAAAAATATTTATAAACCATATATCTGATAAGGGTTTAATATCCAAAATATATGTGCTATTCTTAGAATTCAACAGCAGAAAAGCAAACATTCCAATTAAAAAATGGACAAAGGACTTGAATAGATATTTTCCCAAAGGAGACATTCAGATGACAGTAAGTAGGTGAGAAGGTACTCAACATCACTAATCATCAGGAAAATGCAAATCAAAACCACAATGCAATGTCACCTCACATCTTATTGAATGGCTATGATCATACAAACAAGAGAAAACAAAATCAAATGTTGGTGAGTAGTGGGAAAAAAAGAACCCTTTAACACTGTTCTTTGAAACATAAATGGTACAGCCATTATGGAAAATACTATGGCAGTTCTTCAAAAAATTAAAAATAGACCTACTTTATAATCCAGGAATTCCACTCCTGGCTACATACCCAAAGCAAGTTAAGTTAGCACCTTCAAGAGATATCTGGGGTCTCTCATTCATTGCTGGATTACTCATTATTACCAAGACTTAAAAACAACCTAGACGCCCTTTAATGTATGGATGGATTAGTAAACTACACGCATGTGTATACACAATGGAATATTATTTAGCCAAAAAAATCCTGCCATTTGAAGAATCATGAATGAATCAGGAGGGCATTATATTAACCAAAAATCTACACAGAAACAAGGTACTATATGGTATTACTTACAACTGAAAAAAAATTTTAAGGGACCAATTTGGAGAAATAGAATAGAGTGATGGTTGATAGGGACTGGGGAGAGGGGGAAACGGGTAGATGTAAGACAAAGGGTACAAACTCAGTTGTAATTAAATAATTCTGAAGATCTAATATACAGCATGACAAACAGAGTTAATAACATGGTATTGTATATCTGAAATTTGTTGAGAGTTGCTGCTAAGTATCCTTACCCTCTGAGAATTGAAGTATGTGAAGTGATGGATGTGTTATTATCTTGATCTTGGTAGTCACTCTGCAATATATATGTATATTAAGTCATCACAAAGCATGCATGCTTTATAATAGCTATATATTTTATCACAACAAAAATGTTGAAAATATCTATGATGTATAAATAAGCTTAAGTTTTTAAATAAATCCTCCTCACTAAATTGAATTTCCAAATATTCATATAAAGTTACATTGAATAATGGCATCAATTATTAGTTGTATAATCTTGAGCAGGTTATTTAACCTCATTGTCCTCCATTTCCTTTTTAGAAAACAGGAAAACACCACCACCTACCTCACAGACTTATATTCAGGACTGTGCCTATGCTACCACTCCAGTATTCTTGGGCTTTCCTTGTGGCTCAGCTGGTAAAGAATCCACTTGCAATGTGGGAGACCTGGGTTCGATCCCTGGGTTGGGAAGATCCCCTGGAGAAGGGAAAGGCTACCCACTCCAGTATTATGGCCTGAAGAATTCCATTGACTGTATAGTCCATGGGGTTGCAAAGAGTTGGACAGGACTGAGTGACTTTCACTTTCATGCATATTGGCACTGGTGAAGTGCTTAGAACATTGTCTGCCACAGAATAAAGACAATAAATGGTAGTTATCATTTTCAGTCGGAGAAGGCAATGGCACCCCACTCCAGTACTCTTGCCTGGAAAATCCCATGGGCGGAGGAGCCTGCTAGGCTGCAGTCCATGGGGTCGCTAAGAGTCGGACACGACTGAGCGACTTCTCTTTTACTTCTCACTTTCATGCATTGGAGAAGGAAATGGCAACCCACTCCAGTGTTCTTGCCTGGAGAATCCCAGGGATGGGGGAGCCTGGTGGGCTACCGTCTATGGGGTCGCACAGAGTCGGACACAACTGAAGCGACTTAGCAGCGCAGCAGCAGCATCATTTTCAGTATTGTAGCTACATAACCACATGTCCTTGCTTTTTTAGGATTTTTCTGATGATGGCTAAGTTTGATAAAAGTTAGAATCATGATGATTAAAAAATTATCTTGATGTTCTTTCTACTCTGAGTTAAGAGGAGTCCCCAAACAGTCCAAGGGGACACTCTTTATCATGAGAGTCCCACAACTTCTTTGTGTGTGCTCAGTCATGTCTGACTCCTTGTGACTCCGTGAACTGTAGCCCCCAGGCTCCTCTGTCCATGCAGTTCTCCAGGCAAGAATAGTGGAGTGGGTAGCCATTCCCCTCTCCAGGCAATCTTCCCGAGCCAGGGATCGAACCCGGGTCTCCTGAATTGCAGGCAGATTTTTTTTACTGCCTGAGCCACTAGGGAAGCCCCACAACTTCTTTAGTTAGAACTACATGCCTAAGAAAAGAGGAGATTGGAGTGAGGTATAGTTGACCTGCAGTGCTGCCTGGGGAAGAAGGAGCCCCGGGGGAAGGTAAGGAACAGCAGGAGAGTTCAGACCAAACAAAACCAAAACACTTTGGCTGTCACAGGGCTGGGATGATGAGCAAGAGGTGGTCATTGACTCCTTTGAAGGGGCCACTCAGTCTTCTGAGCCCTCAGCCCAACCAAGGCCAACCCAAGCACTGAGTCAGAGTCCAGATTTCTACACTGTGTGTGAACTGCACAGTGAGGGACTCCCCTCGTAAGCGATCACCTTCTATATATAAAATGTGGCAAACACCATTCATGGTTCAACATAAGGCACAGGCACTGATGATTTCATTGATGACACTGAGGGAGACAGAGGGAAAAGTAGATGATGGCTTTGTTTGCTGGGACTGAAAGACAGTAGGTTACCCTGAAATCCACTGTAATTCTATGAAACTAACAATATGAGTGTTCAGAAAACCAGTAGGGCATTTTTTTAAAGGCAATCCAAACTTCATCTCAAACTAAGGGGAGAGCAAGATGCACCGATTTGTTTCCAAATCAAGCGTACTTTTATTTGTTGATCAAAAACTCAAAAAAATTAGGTAAAATAAATTGAAGGAAGAAAGAGCTGTATGGATAAATGAGAAGCTTATTCAATTTATGACCCTGTGTAGTAAACAGAGTTACTGTGGATTGCCTGATTATGTTTTTGGTTTCTTGATATAGATATATTTTTCTCCTTGAACTGTTCTACTCCAGTGCTACTTGGTGGCGTTTCTTTGGCTTCAGAAGTGTTCTAGGACATTCCAAAATAACACAAGGATCACTGAGATAAATATGAAAATAAGGCGCATTACCATAAGGGACACAACCTGAACTGAGACAGGCACCCCTTCCTTTAGTGGTCCTGGAGGCCCACTGTCGATGCTTCCTCCGTATCCTACCTCCTCGCAGAGCGGAGGAGCCCAGCCATACATGCAGTGGCAGTTTCTGTTACTGTTGCAGACTCCTCGGCGGTTGCACTTCTCAGGGAAACAGTCAAAATTCAGGACTGAGCTATTCACACATTTTCTATTAAAACACACCCGCTCCTTACCACAGGAGGTACCATCATTTATCACGCCCAGGTCAGGTAACCCCATAGGTACCATGGCTAGATGATAGCCAATGCCCCAGCACATGAGATTTTCTTCATGCAGGTGAGTGGATATTAGGATAGTGTGATCGGGCATATCAGGGAGGGTTTCGACATTTATACACTGTAGCCTGCCACATAAAGACCCTTCTTTGGGACACTTTTCATACTTACGAACTCCTGTAATGCCACAGTTCCCGTATTGGTCACCTATTACATTAACTGCATCATAGCACTGATGAGGAGCATCCTTGGCATCAATTCCAAAAATTTTTTGGCACTGCATATACCTGGATTGACAACTCTGTTTGAAACAATGGGCTTCGTACTTGCAAGGGGTTCCATCCTGCTTATAAGTATCATTTGGACAGAAAGCTGAGGTCCCATTGCAGTACTCTGCAAGGTCACATTCATTTTCTTCCATCCGACACATGTATCCAGATGGACGAAATCGACCTTATGACAACAAAGTCCAATATTACAGCTGGCACCTTGTTTGAATTTACAATCTGGTTGACAGCACCTATCTTTTCTACACTCCTCTGTCGAACCACAATCACATTCCTCATTCTCTTCCACAATTTTGTTTCCACATCTCTTAACCACATAGCCTAGGCCTGGGAGATTATTTAGACAGTTTAACCCTGAATTTACATGTGAATAGAATTCGGCATAACTACAATTACTAAACCCAGTTCGTCCAGTGCCCATGATACAACTATGCCTACCCTTACACTGGCAGTATTCATAATCATGGGTCATTCCCACACTATGGCCCAGAACATGAGCGGTCCAAGTGGCGGGGCCAAGGATGTTTCTATCTAGCACAGAACTTGTAGATCCAGAAGGCATCATACTACATACACTTCCCCAGTGATGAGCAAGTGCGTCCGTAAACTTTTTGTGAACATACAGGTGTGCCCAATCTGCTGGAATCCGAAGACGTAGGTCACGTGACCTGTACTGCACAAACTGGCCTAAAACTTGTGATAGCTCTGGGGAATTAAGTGCTATTTTGTCTCTGTCTGTCCATACTTCAACAGCTAATAGTTGTATCCTCATACGGACATCTTGAAAGTAAGAGTCTGCAATTGAAGTCAGAAGAATGGCATCACTTATGACTTGAGTAAGATTGGAGTTCAAATATAAATACCTACTGTTATCAAAGACCAGGGCTAATTCCAAGTACTTTTGGTGCACATATGACTCAGTGAAATCTGGAGACCTAGCCGTGTTCTCATGCTGGGCCATCTGCTCTACTGTTTCATCATTAGTTAAGCCACAGATTTGATTGGGAATTTCCTCCTCTTTCTCCAGGGGATATACCACGTGTTCAAAATGGGAAGAAGCCTTGCGGGGCTCGATTTGGTAATGACTGGCAGCAATTTTCAGGATGCCTTGACCTAGCCGTGTTCTCATGCTGGGCCATCTGCTCTACTGTTTCATCATTAGTTAAGCCACAGATTTGATTGGGAATTTCCTCCTCTTTCTCCAGGGGATATACCACGTGTTCAAAATGGGAAGAAGCCTTGCGGGGCTCGATTTGGTAATGACTGGCAGCAATTTTCAGGATGCCTCGGAGACCTCCCATGCATGTACTTATGGTAGCTTCAGAATTCGGATTTCCTTCAACCAAGCCCATATAGTTGCAGTCGCTGGGTATATAAGGGTGATCTTCCACGAGTCTTCCCTGTTCTGTGAAGGAGAAAATCTGCAGATTCCGGGGCAACAGAAACCTCTTGAGCCACAGGTGGAGGACACGGTTCTTGCCTTTTAGCTGCAGGAGGTAGGACACGTGCCTGGCCGCTCTCTGCTCCCCTCCACGGAAGCTCAGCTTCTTGGGAATGGTGATTTCATAGGAGTCGAAGGCCCACTCAGGGTGAAAAAGTAAATCCTTGCCAAGAGAGTCAACCAGGAGCACCGCCAGGACTAGCGACCGACCTGGGAAGAGGCAGGTCCTCATTGACCTCATGGCACAGCCTCTTCCCCAGTGAGTCAGTCCCTGCCACTGTGGCTTTGAGAGTCAGCCTTCCAGGGACGTCCGGGAGAGGCGCGGGGAGCAGTACGTGCAAAACTCGCTGGTGCGGTGTATGGGAGCGCAGCCCTGGGCCAAGCTGGATCAGGCTGAGGCTACTGATTTCGCCTGCAGCTGCACGCCCCGCCCAACGCATCCAGTTCGTTCTCTGGGCGGTGCCGTTGGGCGCACGTGGAAGAATCCAAGGAAGCTGCGCGAGAATAAAATGAAAAGCTAGACTTGTCGCATGCGGATTGGAGAAGACAGAGAGCAGCTTGAGATAATGAGGAGGACTAAAGAATAAGAGGAACGACAGAGAACTTGACAAAGGCTCTCTGTATCTTGGGCCATTTCTTGTTTCTACAGACTTTAGGATACACCCGATTTTCCCATGTGTTGATTTGGATGTTTCCACTACTTCATCATTCCACTTTTCTGCTGGGCTCACTTGCGGCCGAGGGAAAGAGCATCTGAGGTGGCCAGAGCTGCACCAGAGCCTGCGAAAATAAGCGGAGACACTACCTTCCCACCCCCACCCCTGGTAGCACTTTTGTCAACAGGTGAAATACGAGCAGAGTTCAAGAAACGCTCCATTTAGCAAAAGGAAGCCATGGAGACTTTAGTGTGAACTGTTGGAGGAACTGCCGAGGATACACATACCAAAAGGCTGTGATGTGAAATGGGGATTTGGAAGTCTAGACCACATTCAAGAAGTTTGATGCGACAGAGGGGAAAGAAAGTGAAAAGGGGCTGGAGAGTTCTGGGCCGTTTGGGATTGACTAGTGCCCACTGCTGTATAGAAAATAGATAAGCAACAAGGACCTACAGTATAGCACAGGGAAAGTGAAAGTTGCTTAGTTGTGTCCAACTCTTTGTGATCACATGGGTTATACAGTCCATGAAATTCTCCAGGTCAGAATACTGGAATGGGTAGCCTTTTCCCTTCTCTAGGGGATCTTCCCAACCCAAGGATCGAACCCAGGTCTCCGGGAACTTTGCTCAATATTCTGTAACAACCTAAATGGTAAGAGAATTTGAAAAAGAATAGATACATGTATTTGTGCAACTAAATCACTCTGCTATATATACTTGAAATTAACATGACATTCTTAATCAACTGTAGTGAAAGTGAAAGTGAAGTCGCTTAGTCGTGTCGTACTCTTGGCGACCCCATGGACTGCAGCCTACCCGCTCCTCTGTCCATGGGATTTTCCAGGCAAGAGTACTGTACTCCGATATAAAAAGTTTTTTTCATAAATAAAAATAATTTTTTAAAAAGAGAGATTGTTCAAGGGAAGAGTCCTGGCCATTCTCAAGCACTGGTATAAAGGTCCCCTCAGCCTCCAGCAGAGGATAGGAAATCTCTCAAAGAGAACCCCCCTCAGGGGGCGGCAAATGAGGCCTGTGTACTGTGGAAATGACCTGATTGGAGATCCTGCTTTGAGTTCTTTAGGACATATACCCACAGGTTCAACTGCTGATGGATTCCTAGAATTGTGAGTATAATTAGCAGACAGTAAGGAAGGGCCTGTCTGAAGATTCAGGTTCCTAATCAAGTCAGTTAACTGAGCTGAGAGGCAGTGGACATAAAGGACATGAAGAAGGAAAGAACTCAGCAGAGAGTTGACTAGGGACCAATGAAAGTTTCACTGAGTGTGCTGAGCTCCTAGTTCGAACCAGGAATTACAATTTCCTCAGTCTGTAAATCTGGCTAATGTTCTCAAGTCCCCAGCAGCCTAAACTGGGGAAGGCATTTGGGATCTCTCTTCTGTATTCATTCTATTTCATCATCGTTTTCATACCTATACCATTTTCCTCTCCACCACGCATTATTTCTTGATTAAAACACTAATTCTGAAGCTCTCATTGCTACAATATTATTTTTGGGCTAAACTCTGCAGCATCTGTTTGTTAACAGAAAACTTTACGGAAATAGCCTGCTTAGACCTGTTTCTATTTATTTACAAAAATTAACAACAATGCATATATATTATAAAAGGTGAGTTACATAGAGTAGAAAATGCAAGCTTTTCCTTTATCCTCAGCCTGCATCTGTCTTTAATAACTCTTTCCACACTGAAACAGAATTTTTAGGTATAATTCTTTCTCCATCTTAGGATATGCCATAAAATATAGATAGCATGTTATATTTAAAAATATTATAAACTATTTATTTTAGACACTGCCATTTTTCAGTAAACAACATATTGTAATTATTTTCTAGGTCATTGATAATAACAGATGTAGCTCATTTCTTTTTAAGCATGCATGCTCTTCTGTGTATGTATATACTACTTAGTCATTCATCTGTTGGTAGACATTTGGGTTGACAGCTGTGAATAATGCTGCCTTAAAAACGGCTGTGCAAATATCTCCTGGAGATCCTGCTTTGAGTTCTTTAGGACATATACCCAGACGTTCAATTGCTAGATACATGATAATTCTGTTTTTAACTTTCTGAGGAACTCTATACTCCTTTCCTTAGTGGCTGCATGATTTTACATTACCATCAGCAGTTTACAGGCTTCTGTCTTCTCTGCATCTTTACCAACACTTATTTTCCAAACTTTTAATAGTGACCATTCTGATGGGTTGAGGTGATGTATCATTGTGGTTTGATGTGCATTTCCTTGCTGATTATACTGAAACTCTTTCATGTGCTTACTGGCCATTTGTATAGCTTCTTTGGAAAAGTATCTATTCAAGTCCTTTGCCATTTTTAAATCAAATTGATTTTTTATTACTGAGTTGAAGAACTGTCCTACATATTCTGATGGATGTGCATCTGTCAGACTTATGACGTGCAATTATTTTTCTCCCATTCTGTAGATTACCTTTTCACTCTCTAGACAGTATCTTTTGGTTTGCAGATTTAAAATTTGTTGTGGTCATCTTCTTTATCAATTTTTTATGTTGTTACCTGTGCTTTTTAGTGTCATAACCACGAAATCATTCCCAAATCTAGTGTCCTGAAGCTTTATTTCTGTGCTTCCTTCTAGGAATTTAATAGTTTTTGTTCTTCCAATTAGGTCTTTAATCCACCTTGAGTTAATTTTTGTATATGTATAAGTAAGGTAAGGGTTCAGCTTTACTCTCCTGCATGTGGATATCCAGTTTTCCCTACATTATTAAACAGACTGTCTTCTTCTTACCGTGTAGTCTTGACATTCTTGTTAAACATCATTTGGTCATAGATGGAAGGGTTTATTTCTGGGTTTTCAATTCTATACCATATGTCTATATATCTATCTTTATGCCAGGACTAAACCATCATAATGACTATCAATTATTATATTTTACCAATTAATGTCTTTCCATCAATTTGAAGTGTCTTTGGGGAATTTTTAGCAATGTTTTATGGTTTCCCACTTTTTTCACCTCTTTGGTTCAGTATATTCCTAAGTATTTTATACTTTTAAAGGTCATAGTATTATAGTATTTTAGTATAATGGGCTTGTTTTCTTACTTTCCATCTCAGTTTGCTCATTGATTTTTGAGTGTTGATTTTGTATCCCATAAATTTGATGAATTCATTTGTTAGTTCTAAGAAAGGTGGTTTGTTTTTTTTTTTGGTGAATCCTTAGGTTTTTCTGTATATCAGACCATATCATCTGCAAACAGAGATTATTTAAATTCTTCACTTCCATTTTATATGTCTTTTATTTCTTTTTCATGTCTGATTGCTCTGGCTAGAACTTCCTGCACTATGTTGAATAGTAATGACAAGAGTGAATATCTTTGCCCACTTGTACTTGATCTTGAAGGAAAAGGTTTCCCATTGAGTATGATGTTAACTTTTTATTTATGACTTTTATTATCTTGGGCTTCCCTGGTGGCTCAGACGGTAAAGGGTCTGCCTGCAAAGGGAGACTCAGGTTTGATTCCTGGGTTGGGAAGATCCCCTGGAGAAGGAAATGGCAATCCACTCCAGCACGCTTGGCTGGAAAATCCCATGGACGGAGGAGCCTGATAGGCTACAGTCCATGGGGTCACAAAGAGTCAGACACGCCTGAGTGACTTCACTCATGAGGTAGTCTTCTTCCCTTCCTAGTCTGGGAGCGTTTTTGTCATGAAAGTGTATTGAATTTTTGCATCAATTGATATGCTCATATGTGTTTTATCCTTTGTTCTATTAATAAGGTATACTACATTGATTGATTTCTCATGTTTTGAACCATCTTTGCATTTAGTATAAATCCCATTTGTCATGGAATATGATCCCTTTAATGTGTTCTTGAATTCAGTTTGCTAGTATTTCTTTTAAGATTTTTGTATTAATATTCATGAGGGATACTGCTCTGAGGTCTTCTTTCCTTGTTTTGTTTTATCTGGTTTTAATATCATGGTAATGCTTGCCTCATAGGATGAGTTTGGGAATGTCCCTGCCTGTTCAATTCTTTGAAAGACTTTAAGAAGTCTTGATGTTAATTATTCTTTAAATATTTGGTAGAATTCTCCAGTGAAGCCCTCTAATCCTGAGCTTTTCTTTGTTGACAGTCTCTTGGTTAGTCCTTAATCTTCTCACTTGTCATATGCATATGTATACATTTTATTTCTTTGTGATTCATCCTTGATAGGTTTTCTGTTTCTAAAAATTTATCCATTTCTGAAGTTATCCAATTTGCTAGCATACAATTATTCATAGTAGTCTTTTGTAGTTTTTACTTATGTAACATTAATGGCAATGTTTTCTCATTCATTTTTTATTTTAGATATTTGAGTCTTCCTTTCTTCTTACTTATTTTCATTCAGTTTGTCAATTTTATTGACCTTTTCAAAAAACCAGCTCAGTTTCATTTTTTTAATACTATTTTTTATTCTTTTTCATTTATTTCTGCTCTAATTTTCATTTTCTCCTTCTGTCTGCAGAATTTGGGTTTGGTTCTCTTTCTCTTATTCTAATTCCTTGAGGTGTAAGGTACAGTTATTTATTTTAGATCTTGCTTTCTTTTTAATGTAAGTGTTCACTTTTATAAATTTCTCTCTTTATGCACCTTTTGCTACATTCCATGAGATGGAATGGCTTCATGTGTGGCTTCATTTTCATTTATCTGCAGATATTTTCCAAATTCTCTTATAATGTTTTCTTTGTCTTATTGGCTTTTAAAGAGTGCATGGTCTCATTTCCACATATTTGTGGATTTTCCTGTTTTCCTTCATATAGTTTAAAATTTTAATTGAAAAGTAGAGTTAACTTATATTATATTAGTTACAGGTATTCAGCATGGTGATTCAGTGTTTTTATGCACTATACTCCATTAAAATTTATTACAGCTATATTCCATGTGTTGTACAATATACACTTGTTGCTTATCTCCTTTTATATATATAGTGGTTTGTAACTCTGAATCTTCTACCCTTAATTTCCCCCTTCTCCCTTCTCTCTCCTCTTCAGTAAACAATAGTTTGTTTTCTATATCTATGAGTCTATTTTAAATGTATATTTATTTGTATTATATTTTAGATTTCATATATAAGTGATAGCATACAGTGTTTGTCTTTCTCTGACTTATTTCACGCAGAATAATATTATCTTGATCTGTCCACATCACTGCAAATGGCAGGATTTCATTCCTTTTAACAGGTGAGTAACATTCCATTGAATGTACATATTCCACATCTTCATAAGCCAACCATCTGTTAATGGGCACTTGGGTTGCTTCCATGTCTGGACTATGGTAAATAGTGAAGCCATGAACACTGAGGCCCGTGTTCTTTTGGAATTAGTGTTTTCATTTATCCCAGGCATATGCCCGGGAGTGGAATTGCTGGAGCATATAGACGTTCTATTTTTAGTTTATTGAGAAACCTCTATACTGTTTCCTATAGTGTTTGCACTAATTTACATTTCCACCAACAGTGTGTAAATGTTCCCTTTTCTCCACATCTTTGCCAACATTTGTTGCTTGTAGGCATTTTGATAATATCCTGAAAGGTGTGAGGTGGTGTCTTATGGCTTTGAATTGTGTTTCTGTAATAATTAGCAATCTTGAACATCTTTTCATGTGCCTGTGCATTTGCCAAGGCCTAACGTGCCGTCTGCAGGTGTCTACAACTCTTCTCAGACACTACTCAAGGTCGAGTCTTTTCCTCTGTTGTGGCTTTCCCAGACTTAGTGCAACATTGTGCCATGAAGTGGACAGGATTGGAGCATTCCTTAACCTGGGCCTGGGGATACCAGTGTTGTATTTAGAATTGAACCATCTGGGCTGCTGTCAGAAGTCAGGGCTGCTTTTATGATACTGTTTGAGCAAGAACCAACAATGGCTGCTGCAATCCCAGCTGATCTCTCTCTGGGTCCCTCTGTCTCCTTGAGTGAATGAGTGAATGTTGCAGTTTCAGTTGTATTTGACTCTTTGTGAGCCCATGGACTCAGAGGAGCCTGCCAGACTCCTCTGTCCATGGGATTATTCAGGCATGAATACTGAAGTTGATTGCCATTTCCTTCTCTAGGGGGTCTTCCCAACCCAGGGATTGAACCCACATCTCTTGAACAGGCAGGTGGATTTTTTTTTTTTTTTTACCACTAAGCTACCGGGGAAGCCCTAGGTGGAGTCTTTATATGTAGCCACTAACCCTCTACAGTTATTGACCTATTAAATGTGACTTTTGTGTCAGGGCAACTGATTGTCAAACATTAATTTTGGTTAATTTAAATAGCCAATGTTACTGCTAAGTCACTTTAGTCATGTCCGACTCTGTGTGATCCCATAGATGGCAGCCCACGAGGCTCCCCTGTCCCTGGGATTCTCCAGGCAAGAACACTGGAGTGGGTTGCCATTTCCTTCTCCAATGCAGGAAAGTGAAAAGTGAAAGTGAACTTGCTCAGTCATGTCTGACTCTTAGCGACCTCATGGACTGCAGCCCACCAGGCTCCTCTGTCCACGGGATTTTCCAGGCAAGAGTACTGGAGTGGGGTGCCACTGCCTTTTCCAGCCAATGTTACTACTAGCTGCCATATTAGCTAGCACAGTTATAGAAGGCTCAATTTTCTACTTTCTAGCAGTATTTCATATCCAACTCTCTAATACTCATTAGAAAAAGATGAGTTTCCCAGGTGACTCAGTGGTAAAGAATCTAATTCTCTAAACAATACTTTCCACTTACCTATGGGGGATAGATCCCAACATCAGCAGTGGATACCTGAAACCACAGATGGTAACAAGCCATATATATATATATATATATATATATATATATACACACACACACACACACACACACACACATACACTATGCTTTTTCCTATACATTCCTCCTATGATTTTAATTCATGAATTAGGCACAATAAAAGAAAAAAAAAAGATTAACCAAAACAAGTAAATTAAAATAAAATAATTACAACAATATACTTGTTATAATATACACTTACAACAATATATGAAAGCTATGTAGTCCTCTCTCTCCTCTCTCAAAATATCTTACTCTCCTGTACTCAGCTGAACATATGAGATGATGCAATACTGACCCAGTGAGATGAATGGTGTAGGCACTGTGAAGGGAATTTTCCTTTAGAGCTGACCCCTGAATACACGTTTTTGAATCGCTGACTAATACAAGATTTTTGAAATAAATGCAGTACTACATGATCTGTGGCGATTGAAGGCACTGGTGCCACAGATGCAGAACCAAGGATCCAGAGAGTAGGCTAAGAGACTTGAGCATCCAAGGATTTGGGTATGTAGTGGATCCTGGAAGCAACTCCCCATGGACACCAAGGGACAAACCGTAGTTGTTTGGGCTGCAGTTGACCGCAGGTAACTGAATCGATGGGACGTGAAACTGTAAATAATGGAGGACTACTGTATCTACATGTTGCTAAATGATCACCCTAAGTCTAGCTAATATTCATCACTACACATAGCTATCCTTTTTTCCCATGCGAAAACTTTTTTAAAAAATTTATTTATCTATTTTAATTGGAGGCTAATTAAAATATTGTGGTGGTTTTTGCCATACACTGACATGAATCAGCTGTGGGTGTACATGTGTCCCCTCATCCTGAACAACCCCCCCACCTCCCTCCCCATTCCATCTGTCTGGGCTGTACCAGTGCCCTGTTTAATGCATTGAACTTAGATTGATTATCTGTTTCACACATGGTAATATACATGTTTCAATGCTATTCTCTCAAATCATCCTACCCTACCTTCCCCCACAGAGTCCAAAAGTCTGTTCTTTATATCTGTGTCTCTTTTGTTGTCTTACACATAAGGTCGTCGTTCCCATCTTTCTAAATTCCAAATATATGTATTAATATACAGTATTGATGTTTTTCTTTCTGACTTACTTCACTCTGTATAATAGGCTCCAGTTTCATCCACCACACTTAAAGGTCTTCTACCTATGGGTTTCATGCCATACTCTTGTCCTTCTTCATCCTATAATTGTAAAAATGTCTGTCTAATGGGAGGGATTGGGGGCAGGAGAAGAAGGGGATGACCGAGGATGAGATGGCTGGATGGCATCACCAATTTGATGGACATGAGTTTGAGTGAACTCCGGGAGATGGTGATGGACAGGGAGGCCTGGTGTGCTGCAATTCATGGGGTCGCAAAGAGTCGGACACGACTGAGCGACTGAACTGAATTGAAGGCTTTAATTGATAAACAAGCAGCAATGACTTCAGTTCAGGAGTCTGGGCATTTGTTAATATCTGCAACTAGTAATTATTTTAAAGGTTATTGCTATGAGGTCCGTGTGTGTGTGTGTTTGCTATTGTAAATGTGCTGTTCTCTTTAATTATATCCTCAAATTGGATCTTGTTTACAACAAAGGTTTTTCTATAATTTTACACTGTTTTTATTCACTGAATTTCTAATGGTTTAGGTTAGGTTTTTAGTCAGTTTTCTGGGATTGTCTAGGTATACAGTCTTATTAATCTCAGAGGAAGACACCGTCTCTTCCTGCTTTGCAATTCTTCTATATAGTGTCCTGCAATAACCATAGTGATAAGATTCTGATGCAACATGATTATTATTTGGTGTCCATCCTTTGCCAGGTCCTTGTTGTCAAATTTTTTCCAGGAATGAAGGGAAAGTGTGATTGAGGAGAGAAAGAGGAGAGAGAAACATAGGACAAGTACACAGAAAGACATAACCTGGGTCTTTACATCACAGTATTTGCTGGCCTAGACTGTCTGAAATAGACATAAGAAGCAGGTGACGATTTACAATAAAGAGTTTGCAAAGCTCTAATTACAGAACTTAGACTCAACCCTAACAACTTATGCTAGGGCAGCCTGGCACCACATAGTGCCAAACAGCAGCCAAGTATTAATTATCCAGAACTCCTGCCCACTAGTCAACAGCCGACTTGCCTTGCTCACTTAAGTCATTTTGCAGTTCTGCAGTTCCACAATTTATATACTGAATTTGAAACTACATTTGCTTCATGGAGTATCTATTGTAAATAACAATGTTGTTCAGCATGAAATAATCTCCACAAATTAAATTAATGAAAAACAGTAATTGAAAAAGAAAGGAGGGAGGAAGAAAGGGAAGCAAACGGAATTAGTGAGGAAATATAGGCATATACTGTAAAATGGAAAATATTAATGTTTTATAATTTTGTAGTGTAAAATCATATATAGTTATATAATATTTATATTAGGTGTTTATACAATTCTGTCAGTATTGTAGATACATTTTACTAAAGTATAACTCACCATAGTAAAATTCACTAATCTTAAGTAAATTTTACATAAAATATTATATATGTATACATTCATGAAATCGCCACCAAAGTCAAGGTATTTCCAGTCTCCAAAATAGACTTTTCTTACCATCGTCTCAGCCAAGACCCCTGCCCCTCCAAAGTACCCACTATTCAGATCCTTAGGAGCTGTTTGCTTTTCTGACTTATATTATGGAATACAGGATGTATTTTTAGTGTCTGGCTTATTTTGTTCAACATTAAGTCAGTGACAGCCCTTCGTACTGCTGCATGTTGTTCTTTTTCATTTCTTGGTAGTATTCCAATAGAGTGACAGCACCATAATTCATCCACCCTAACTGTGTTCAGCTTGGGTACTCAGAGACAAGTGGTGAAGAAACACACTAGTTGATCAGGAAAAGAAGTTAATTCATGATTGTCAGTACATGATTTTTTTACTTTGTGTTTCTTGCCTTCACATGTCAATGGCAGGCTGTCAGAAGTATTTTAGAGATGTTATCATTGGAACATGATAATTAATTCAGTTACCAGGAAGTCAGCTTCCACGTGAGCAATAAATATATATTCTTCTTCTAACTTTTTATTTTGTATTGGGGGAGACCTGGGTTGGGAAGATCCACTGGAGAAGGAAATGGCAACCCACTCCAGTATTCTTGCCTGAAGAATCCCATGGACAGAGGCGCGTGGTGAGCTACAGTCCAAGGGGTCACAAAGGTTGGACACAACTGAGCAACTAACATACATAGCCAATTAACAATGTGATAGTTTCAGGTGAACAGCAAAGGGATTCAGCCATACATACACATGTATTCATTCTTGCCAAATTCCCCTTCCATCCAGGCTGTCACACGACATTCAGTGGTGTTCCATGTGCTACACAGTAGGTCTTTGTTGGTTACCCATTTTAAGTATAGCAGTGTGTATATGACCATCCCAAACACCCTAACTAACCCTTCCCTCCCATCCTCCCCAGCAACCATAAATTCATTCTCTGAGTCTGTTTCTGTTTTGTAACCAAATTCATTTGTATCATTTCATTTTTTAATTTTTATTTTTACTTTATTTTACTTTACAATACTGTATTGGTTTTGCCATATATTGACATGAATCTGTCTCGGGTGTTCATGAGTTCCCAATCCTGAACACCGGCCCCCCACCTCCCACCCCATATCAACTCTCTGGAACATCCTCATGCACCAGTCCCAAGTATCCTGTATCCTGTATCGAACATAGACAGGTGATTCATTTCTTACATGATAGTATACATGTTTCAGTGCCATTCTCCCAAATCCTCCCACCCTCTCCTTCTCCCTCAGAGTCCAAAAGTCCGTTCTATTCATGTGTGTCTCTTTTGCTGTCTTGCATACAGGGTTTATCATTACCATGTTTCTAAATTCCATATATATGTTAGTATACTGTATTGGTGTTTTTCTTTCTGGCTTACTTCACTCTGTATAATCGGATCCAGTTTCATCCATCTCATTAGAACTGATTCAAATGTATTCTTTTTAATGGCTGAGTAATACTCCATTGTGTATATGTACCACAGCTTTCTTATCCATTCATCTGCTGATGGACATCTAGGTTGTTTCCATGTCCTGGCTATTATAAACAGTGCTGCAATGAACATTGGGGTACATGTGTCTCTTTCAATTCTGGTTTCCTCAGTGTGTATGCCCAGCAGTGGGATTGCTGGGTCATATGGTATTTCTATTTGCAATTTTTAAAAGGAATCTCACACTGTTCTCCATAGTGGCTGTACTAGTTTACATTCCCATCAACAGTGTAAGAGGGTTCCCTTCTCTCCACACCCTCTCCAACATTTATTGCTTGCAGACTTTTGGATCGCAGCCATTCTAACTGGTGTGAAATGGTACCTCATTGTGGTCTTGATTTGCATTTCGATTCCACATATAAAAGATGTCAGGCAACAGTTCTCCTTCTCTGACTTCACTCAATGTGACAATCTCTAGGTCCATGCATGTTGTTGCAAATGGCATTGTTTCATTTTTAAAGTCTGAGTAGTTTTCCATTGTATGTTCTTATAAAAAATGTAATCATTGGAAGGAAGATTTTTGGATACTGTGTGCTTTCACCTTCCAGATCCACTCTCTACCTTTCTCCTTTCTTCTTGAATTAAGCCCTTCTTGAATTAAGAGATCTTTCTCCACCAAGATCTCTCCTCCAGGAAGCTGACCTGTATCAACAGTTCAATTCCAACAGATTCCTAGACTCCTGTATGTTCAGACTTCCACATGGATTCAGCAAATAGAAAGTCCAGGGTGGGGAATGAGATCAGGGTGTTCATTTCTTGGCTTCCTTGTAGTGAGGGGGTCTGGGGCTCATGGTGTCCTGGCAGAAGTTATAGCTTTCCTTGAGTTAAGCCATTCTATAGGACTCCTTCCTTCCAGTTTTCAGTAACCTCTCCCAGCCTTCTCCTGCTTTGGACCTGGGAGTGGTAATAGATGCTGATGATAACCAGGACCTTTTGCACCACCCCTTAGGCTTCCCCAACACCCCACCCCACACACCCCTTAGGCTTCCCCCCAAACCCTACATGCATGTCATAATCAGTTTTGGTAAATAAGCCCTTCTTGAATTAAGTTTGCCCACACTTTGCAGTTGGGACCTGACTGGTGCAAATATTTCAAATGTGTTTTGTTAAGGTCCATTTCAAAAGAAGGAAAAGTTATATTCATTCTGTTTCACACACATTCACACAGCTACAGATACACACCACAACCACACATGCTTGTGCTGCACACACACACATTCACATGCACCATCTCTCTTTAGGACTTTTGCAAGCACTTGATTCATATTACACTTAAAAAATACTGTCACCAGGGAATTCCCTGGCAGTCCAGTGGTTAGGACTCTGCATTTTTGTTGGTGCTAGCCTGGATTAGACCCCTGGCCAGGGAACTAAGATTCTGCAAGCTACGTGGCTCGGCCTAAAAAAAGAGAAAAATACTGTCACCAAATGAGGTGAATTACCCAACCACCACGCAGCATGCCTGAGAAAGTGTTTATTGGGAGAACTTGGAAGCAGAAGCAGTAACAGGCTTGTAGATTGCCTAGTGCCCATCACATCATGGAAAGTGTGCAGACATTAAAGATGACTGTTAATTATGATGTTTTGAGAAAAGAACTCCCCGCCCCTCCTTTAGCTGTGAGGCCTTTTAGCTACATGACAGGGAAGCCCAGTCCCTCCTCTGGTGTACCATGGCCTGGGGTCCAAGTCTATTGGTCCAGCTGTGTGATAAAGCAGCCCAAGACTTCCAGCCCTGCTCTCCCTTCTTGCATTTCATGCCCAGGAAAGCCCTGGATAGTCCCTGCATGATCAAGCACTAGGTTTCTGTACTTCCAGCTGCAGGAACAGGATATGATGGACAGCCCAGATCCACTCAGTACAGCTCCATGGAGCAAGTTTTCATTGCCACAGAATCTGAAAGGCTCTGAGAAGCCAGCTTGCAGAGAACCAGACTTGGGCAACACATTCCTTAGTTCTCAAATTCATTTTTCTTTTACATAATTTCAAAACCCAACATGAAGACTCAAGTGTATTTTATATAAAATTATAGCACTCAGAGTAACCTCGATACCAACTATGTTTAAAATATAGTATCAATGTCAAATACTTGTGTTCAAACACCTCACTGGTTGCCTTTACAAGTAAACGTATGGAAGAACTTGGTAATGTGTGTGTGTATACATGTGTGTATATATATACAGAAGTATATATGCAAAATATTTTATAGCTGTATATGTTAACTCTGTCAAAATTTAAAGACAAATAACATTGGAAATTAATGGTTAGCAGCACAATCAGTTTTATTAGTTATATCCCAAATCTCAGTTCTTGCTTTAGCAGATATTCTACATTTCCATTAGAAGGCACTTCTTCCTGAGCCACTGTCCATTTAATGCATGGAAAAGTAACTTAGTCTTGTGATGCTTCCTATTTAGCATCAAACTAAATCTTGAGGAAGCTTTTCCTCAAGGGCATTTATTTGTTCTCTGCCTGGAGAAAGAATGAGTGAAGGTCGCTCAGTCATGTCTGACTTTGTGAACCCATGGACTATACATGGGATTCTCCAGGCCAGAATACTGGAGTGGGTAGCCTTCCCCTTCTCCAGAGGATCTTCCCAACCCAGGGCTCAAACCGTCTCTCGCATTGCAGGTGGATTCTTTACCAGTTGAGCCACAAGGGAAGCCCCTGAATACTGGAGTGGGTAGTCTATCCCTTCTCCAGAAGATCTTTCCAACCCAGGAATCGAACTGGGTTTCCTGCATTGCAGGCAGATTCTTTACCAACTGAGTTATGAGGGAAGCCCCTTATGGCAGAAAATGAAGAACTAAAGAGCCACTTGATGAAGGTAAAAGAGGAGTGAAAAAGTTACTTAAAATTCAACATTCAAAAAACGAAGATCATGGCATCTGGTCCCATCACTTCATGCAAATAGATGAGGAAACAATGGAAAGTCACAGACTTTATTTTTTGGGCTCCAAAATCACTGCAGATGGTGACTGCAGCCATGAAATTAAAAGATGCTTGCCCCTTGGAAGAAAAGCTATGACCAACTTAGACAGCATATTAAAAAGTAGAGACATTACTTTGCTGACAAAGGTCCATCTAGTCAAAGCTATGGTTTTTCCAGTAGTCATATATGGATGTGAGAGTGGCACTATAAGGACAGCTGAGCGCTAAAGAATTGACGCTTTTGAACCGTGGTATTAGAAGAGACTCTTGAGTCCCTTGGACTGCAAGGAGATCCAACCAGTCAATCCTAAAGGAAATGGTCCTGAATATTCATTGGAAGGATTGATGCTGAAGCTGAAACTGCAATCCTTAGGCCACCTGATGCGAAGAACTGACTCATTAGAAAAGACTCTGATGCTGGGAAAGACTGAAGGCAGGAGAAGGGGACGATAGAGGATGGGATGGTTGGATGGTGTCACCATCAGTTTGAGCAAGCTCTGGGAGTTGGTGATGGATAGGGAGGCCTGGTGTGCTGCAGTCTATGGGTCACAAAGAGTCAGACACAACCGAGTTGACTGAACTACTACTACTTGGAGAAAGAAAAAAAGACTCGTGCTAGGCTATATGGGATTCAGAATGAAAAGAAAATGTTTTCTCTCTCAGCAAATTATGACATCATGTGTTAAATCATTGCAAAGTAGAGATGAAGAATGGAAAATAAAAACTGCAATGTCTGTTGAGCTTGACATGTAACTTTTTTATTTTGTGATAAAAATGCTTCCATATAAATTTTGTTGTAACTACTTTTAGAATGAAACTTTGAAAGTTAAAAACAAATTGTGCATTTTCCTTACCATCTATAGTTAGGAATATGCAGTCATTTTTATTGGTTATTGGGTTTCTCATACAAACAGATATCATATCACTTTTAAGAGAAATGTACACAAGTAAGAAGCCACAGTACCAAACAGTTATGAGTGGGAGCCTCTGGGCATATAAACTTGTCCTCTCAGTCATCGTACATTCAGTATATTAGTTAAGGCCAAAATCCCCAAACCACTTGCCAATGGAATATTACACCTTTGGTTCTCTTTTATGCAAGAATTATGAACTAGCAACCTTAATAATGATGACAGAATGGACTTGTGTATCATAGCTGATTGCTTACATAAAATCTTTAACTCTCACTCTCTTTCCCTCAAACCTCCCTCTTCCTCACCAACATGTAAATCAGAAAATGATACTTAATACAAAAGAAACAAATAAAAAATATATCCCCAAAGGCAGACAGAACATGACTCAAAGGAAGAATTTTTAAAGATAAAACAAGAATGTGAGGGGAAAGAGGGTGACACAGACCTGTCATAAAAGATGTTTCCCATACTAACTTAAGTCTCTACTTCAGAACCCAGCTGAGAAAGTGATTCCTCATCTTATTTTCTCTTTCACTCAATACAACCCACAGGTTCTTAACAATCTAAGTGACTGATAAATGCTTGAAAGGCAGTGTCTTCTTCCTTATCACTGAAGCCTGTTGTTTGTAATGGCAGCTTTCATATTTATTTCCGCAAAACCCAAAGTATCCCAAAGAGAAGCAAGCAAGTTAGGCCCACAGTGTGCTTACAGACGGAGGAGGCTATAAGGGATCAAGCTGCTGGATCAGAGCTGACACTCTGAAGAAGAGAGGCCAGAATGGGATGACAAAGAAGTGTAGACGTGGTGAGGTCCACAGTGGTCCATGGAGATGGGTCCTCCCCATCTGTGAATCAAAGAATAGGTCCAAGGATAAAGAATCACCATTCAGAATGAGAAAAGGCTTCACACTATGAAAGGGGTTGGTAGAGTTGCCACATGAGAGAATAAAATACAGAGTGAAAAAATAACCTGCTTATGTCAGGGAAAAATGAATTGTATTTTTAGTTCAGTGAACTTGGGCAGGACTAGAAAAACTCTTTGTAGACTTCCATGCTAACAGACACATAGGGTTTCCACATGAAGCCACAGACAGATAAATCTGGTAAATGGGAAGAAGTGATGAACACTCTCAGGCAAGGCAGTAAGGGAAACTATCACTGAAGCCAACACGGGGTGGGCGGACCACATATTAATATCTACAAGATACTCCCAGAAGAACTAATTTTCCATTGTCCTGATATCACAGCACCGGGCAAGAGTGACAGCGTGAAGACAGAACCAGCTGCTAGCTAACTCAGGGAGAAGAGGAAGAAAACTACTTTTCTCCTCTTTCTAGTGTTGGATAGAATGTATGTCCTTGACAGAGGGTCAAAAAAGTTGCCAAGACCACAAATACAGGAAGCAGACTTGGGTGAGATGTGATCACACTCTGAACATGAAGATGACAAACAGCAAGTCTATTCTTGTCCATTATCATCTAGAAGGTGACTCTACGAGAGGAAAATATCCCTGATAAGTGTCTATGTTAGTTGCCTAATGGGGAATCTCACGACTGTCTGAAAGAAAAAGAACTGGGAGCGAAAAATAGCAAAGGCTAACTCATAACTCCTCCCTTTCCAACCTTTTTGTAGGACTGGCTTTGGCCACAGAAACTAGGCCAGCATTCTAGTTCTCACACTTGAACACAGAAAACCTAGGTGTTCAGTGAGGACCTACTGGGTGCACCAGTAATCAGACCACAAAGTGTGGCAGGAAGACAGGTGAAGGGGCCTGGGATCAGAAGGAATGTCAGGAAGTAGAGACTGTGACCACCTGACCAGGGGAAGACGACTGTCATGGGGGTTGGGGAGGAGGCCCTTGAGCAGATGAAAGTTCACTTCTAAATGGCAAGGGGACGTCGTCTGAAGGCTCAACAACTACAGCAATCTCCATCTGCTGGATGTGTGAGTGAAGCAGGCCAAGGGTTCTGACACGTGTAACAAACGTGTTTGCTGCTGGCAGTCAACAGAGTGCTTGGCAGGGACTGGCTAGTGGGTCATCACTTCTTGCCCGAGTTAGCTTCTCTCTCAGCTCTCTTGGTCATTCCAACATTCCAAACCTTGGTCTGTTTGGGTTTTGCTTTTTTAAAAGGGTCATATTAGCTACACTGCCAAGGATAAACCTTCACACTTCCTAGGCGGACACATGGAAAAAAAGAAGATCCTTACTCTTCTTCCTGGTAAGGTTTGTAGGAACCCAGCATGTAGGCAAGAGAATTTAGGCGCAGCTTCTTGAAGGGGGTCCTGGTCCCCTAAACGGGTTCAAAGGAAAATATTTTGCTCCCCTTCTTCTTTTAGGAATGATATGTAGGAGAAAGGACTGTGTCCATTTTCTAAAGAAACACACTTGAAAGGTTTCTGCTGAGACCATAAAGGTAAACCCTCTGAGGTTCCTAGGGACACTGGGAAAACAGGAGAGAAAAGGGAGGCTGAAGTGCCTCCAGCGCAGGCATGATTCAAAGCACAAAAGTTCTGCCCTGGAACAGGCAGGTGGGGTTCCAGCCACAGAGAGGTGCACAAGCACCAAATGAAGTTAAAAGAATTTTCCAAGGATGGGAACAGGAGGCAGGTCACATCTGGCAGAATTCCAGGGCACAACTCCCAGGAGGAGTCTATTGCAGAATCTTCTCATGGATATGGCAGAAGCCCCCAAGGCTGAAAAATGCACTCCAGGCTGCAAGAATGTCTACAACAGGCATCCATCTAGTTCTCCGTATTGAAGAGAGGAAATGTGGTCCCAAGTCTTGTATTCATCTTGCAGTTCTGTGAACTTGGGGACTTGACGGGCAAGAGACTACAAGGAGCCTTGTCCCTTCCATGTTCCCCAAACCCCGCAGATGCTCAGTGAAGCTAATTAACACGCTTCTTTGGGTTATCTACAAGATAAGAGCCTCTCCTCTCTCCTGCCTCCAGAAGCTGGTTCCAGAGATTTCTTCATTTCTTTCCCGGATGACCTTCATTTGTTCCTCAGCAGCATTTATAAGAGGAGTTCTGTGTCTAGGCTGGAGGCAGACTCTTTCATGCGTAGACCTGCATGTTGCTGCGTGGTGGCTCAGACATGTGTGTCCCAGGTCCCCGCTGACCTCCTCCAGCACCCCCAGGAGTGGGGCTGGTGGTCACATCTGACCAGTCAGAAGCAGAGTGGGGTGATGAACTTGACCACTGGTCAGGAGACTCTGGGGATGGTGTCAGGTAGGGATGCTCACCCTGGAGGTGACCACTGTGACTGGGCGTTCTCTCAGCAGCATTGGAGGAAGCATAGCTATGCTGTGATGGGGGCGTGGGATACTTACCCACGGAGGCTGGGAAGGGGTGATAGGCTGGGAGAATGGTCTGAGCAACCTGCCCGTCCTGCTGGGGCATCATGGCAGTGGGAAAAGCCATACTGGGCAAGCGAGCCATTTCTGGAATCTGATACATGGCGGGCAGGGTGCCTGCAACGGCTGGAGGGCAGTGGACGGAGGCTGGGCAGCCCCAGTTGGTTGGGCAATGCTGCCTTTGGGGATTAGCTGGAAAGTCACAATGGGGGGCAAGGGCTCTCGGGGGGTGGTTAAATGCTTCCCTTCGGGCGGCCTGCTCTGGGGAGCTATGCCAGGGTGGGTGCCCTCAGCTGGAGCCAAGACCATACCGAACATCTCGTTGTACTGGCTCTCATTCACCTCCACGCGGTTCACCCAGTCGGCCGGGACAGTGACTGGATGTAGCCTACCCACGCTCCCTGCGGTGCTGCTGCCTGGGGGCACAATGTGGTGGTGGGACAGCAGCTGGCTCACCGAGGGAAGCACGGTGTTGGCCCCATGAGCCAAGGGCTGCATCTCATGAAGGTTAGAGAAAGACAGTGCATGCTGTGCATGGACGGGGCCAGTGGGGGCGGCAGTGGCCAGCATGGGGTTGGGTGAGGCCTGTAAGATTCCGGGGGATGTGATCATTGGGGAGGAGGTGGTGTCAGAAACATATGTGTGCGGAGACTCTAGGGAATCGACAGGGGACAGAGTCACTGAGCTCTCGGACAGCTGGCCCTTGTCACTCAGAGACTTCTTCCTCCTGTTCCCCTTGGCATCCTTGGCCTCCTTGGCAAGGTTAGGGAGGCTAGTGGGCACGGCACTCTTGGTGTTAGGCCGTCTAGACTTCTTGCCCATTGGGGTGTGCTTCAGACTGAGAAAAGATCTGTTGGGCCCACAGATGACGGGTGAGAGTGCGGAAGTCAGCACGGTGCCGGGGGGGCTGGGGGTCACGTTGTACTCGTCCAGCAGGCGCACGATGTCATGGTGCATGCGGTCCCGGGCTACGTCCCGGGGAAGACGATCCATGTGGTCTGTGATGTCCCGATTGGCAAAATGGTCTAACAGGATCTTGGCTGCTTCATAGCTCCCCTCCCGGGCAGCAAGAAACAGGGGTGTCTCCTCCTACAGAAAAAAAAAAAGAAAGGAAAAGCCCATGCAGAGTGCATTTTAATAACACTCCTGAAAATACAGCATGTTTCTCAATCTTTTTGTTATCACTCCTTTAGACATTTTTTCCTAACTGCCTTCCCACATGAAATTTTAATACCACAGATAAAAAGTGTGCACCCACCTATGTGCTAAATGGCTATCTGTAATTTATACATAAAGGAAAATGACTTTACTTCTCCCCAAGAGCCAGCTTTGCCCTACTGAGGGCTATGTCTTCTTAATGGGGAAAGTGTGAAATAAAGCATGTCCCTGAGCCATAAATTCACCTCCAAGAGCACTGAGCTTATCAAAATAGGGTTCTAAAAGGAGTGGTAGAAATAAAGGTATGAGGGAAAGAACCTAAAGCATGTAGAGAAAAATAAGGGAAAATGAAAGAAAGAAAGACAAAACATCTGAGACAAAGAACAAAATAATGGAAAAGAGGAAATGAACAGAGAAGATAAGGTGAGCAAGAGAGGGAAGCATGACACAGAAGTCAGAGGAAGCAGGAAAACATCACAGAGCCCAAGCACGGGGCAGGGGTGGAGGACGCGGAGCATCAGGAAAACAAATAAGAACAAATAAGTGAGAAGGAAGGAAGGGTGTGTGAACAGAACAAAGACTAGGAGAAAGGGAGATGTCAAAGAGAAAGGCAGAAAAGGTTACACCAAAGTTATCAAAGGGACAACCTGGAGCAGACTGAGCAGGCTAAGGGCCAACCCTGACATTTCAGTGGATAAGCCCAATGCAAGCACTCAGGCACTCGGGACCCATTTCCTGCCCAGTCTGCTTCCATCTTTGTCTATCCTTATTCCAGAGCTGCTACAGGATAAAAGGAATGGCCTCATACATAATCCAAGGCACTGCTGTACCTGCCTCCCACTCAGAGCCCAGACTGTACCTTATTGTCCTGCATGTCTCGGTTGGCCCCATTTTTCAACAGCAAAAGGGTTGCCTCCACATTATTCACAGCAGCTGCCCAGTGAAGGGCAGATTTTCCTGCAGGAAAAAACGTTTTTATAAGCAGACAGAGTAAGAGGCCATGTCCTACCCTTCCCATCAGGAGTGTTATGAGTTGTACAAGGAAACCTTGAACTTCTCAGACAACAGCTGGAAGCCAGTTTTCTCTGGGGGCCCACAGGAAAAACCAAAGATTGTCTTCATTTTCCCCTATTCTAGAAATACTTTGGTACAGGCTGCCTAGCTTTCAGAAGACCTCTAAGTAAAAGGATCATCTGTCTACGGTACCACATCCTTCGTGTGGCAGAATCTACCCTGTCACATGCTGAAGACAATAACCTGCTTTTTTATTACATGCCAGGATATATAATTAGAATATCTCACCACCTTACCCCTTCCATGAAGTCAGCTCTCATATCCTCATAACAGGAGTGGTATACCTGGGAACTTATGCAGGAAAACTCTCATAGACCTGCTCTTAGATCCAAGAACTCTCACTAAAAATCCCTTCCCAGCTTCATCTATGGACTTCGCAATGTCTCAGGTCTCTGAACTCAGTATTGCAAAAGGAAGACGGAATGAATGAATGAATGTTCAGTGGATTTGGATCTGAGACAGCTCCTAGGGATCATGCAATAACTCTTCCCTAGAGGCCTGCGTTGCAGGTGGGAATCTGAATCCCGGCTTCTCATCCCTACCGTGGTCATCCACTGCATTCACATCTGCTTGGCAGTTGATCAGTTCTGCCACCATGCCCTCCACAGCCAGCCGGGCAGCCAGGATCAGGGGTGTAGTGCCATCATTCATCCTCGCGTCTAGATCAGTTACTCGGTTGCGGATCAGTATCTAGAATATGAGAAAGTACAGAAAAGAGTCAGCTGAATACAAAAAATAATGAAGCTAAGATAAGACAGACATAAAAGCATCAGAGTTGAGGCTCTACAGTAAGTTCCTGGAGGGCAGGGAATGTTTTGCTATCTTCGTGTCCAGGTTCTCCTAGCATCAGCAACTAATATCTGTTGAATGAATGAATAAAGGAATAGGATGAATGAATATACAAACAAACAGGTGCTCAAGCTCTACAATGGCTTTGTAAATTAATGTACTTCTGCTTTCTAAAGAAAGAAAGGGAAGGTGGGAAAATACCACAACCTCAATTGTGGTGTGCAAGTTAAGATGATACAGAATTGCTTTCAATTTCCTCTTAAGGCTAAAATAATAGGGCATCAGGTGTGCACTGTGAACTCATGTCAGGAAAACCACCAAGGAGTAGCTGGAAGCCCATATAGTCAGATAAATCTAGAGGGAGAAGCTGAGGGACACTAGTTGGAGGCAGGTGTCATGCACCTGATCTTTTCATTTGGAGGTATTTTGCCTCATCAAAAACAAAACAAACAAACAAAAAACAAAGCACTGATGAACAATCAGAAGACTGGTGTTATCTGCTTTACTATGAGCTAGCTGTATATGGTCAGCTCTGCCTGCCTGCTTCCCTTTCCCGCTTTCCTATCCAGCAAGCATGACTCTATCATCTGCCTTATTCTCTCAAAGAATCACTGAACAAATATAATGGGTTATTAGGTGTCTTAATGAAGGGGAAATATTCTAGATTCATTAGGGATCTACTCTTTACATGATCTTTACCTGGAAGACACCTTGGGCATCAGCGGCCACTGCAGCATGGAGAGGGCAGCGGCCCATGTTGTCCTGGGCATTGGCGTCTGCTCCTGCATCCAGGAGACGCTTGGCAGCATCTGCCCTTGAGTACCGGGCTGCGAGGTGCAGGGCCATCTCACCCGTCCGGTCTGTCTGTGCTTGGAGGCTGGCACCCTGGTAGACTAAGTCCGTGATGATGTTGGCAGAAGAGTCCTCTGCATCTTCATCTTCATCACTCATGTCTGAGCTGCCTCCTCGGAGAGAAGCCAGCATCAGTGGGGTGCACCCATCTGGAGGAAATGGAAATTCCAAATAGTATTCAAGGAGGGGAAGGACATTCATGTTCACTTAACCCTATTGCTGGAAGAGCTCAATTTGAAGAAAATTATTATTTTTGGAAAACACCCTGTGCTTCTTGTGATAAATGGCAATTGATTTTTCCTTGATAGTATCCTTTCTGTAAAGGGGAGCTAGTCTCTAAGTTAAACAAGCTTTCTATTCAAGTTTCTAAGTGCTATGCTTTTTTAAATTGGACATTTAAAAATATCCAGTATTAATAAACTATATACACTAAGGTATGAACTAAACAAACTCTCTATTCCTCTGCTTTGGGATATTATTTTTTTTATCCCACTAAAATCTATCCCAAATAATCAGCCTTTTTGTAGCTGAACATGTATTACATGAGGGCTTCCCTGGTGGTTCAGTGGTAAAGAATCTGCCTGCAGTGCAGGAGAGGTGGGTTTGATCCCTCGGTCACGAAGATCCTCTGGAGGAGGGCATGGCAAAGCACTCCAGTATTCTTGCCTGGAGAATTCCATGGACAGAGGAGCCTGGAAGGCTACAGTCCATGGGGTCGCAAAGAGGCGGACACGACTGAAGCAACTTAGCATGTATGCATGCAGGAGGTGAAACAAAATTAAATCCTGTGTCTTTTCTCATACAAATTCATAATTTCTGCAAGCCTGTTTTCCTTAGACATTCATTTCCTCAAACTGATTTCCAGTCTGATTTCCTCGATCATTGAGTGGGGCAAATACAGGGATAAGGTGGAACCAGGGGGTGGGCATGGAGCAGTGAAGAGAGAAGGCTCACAGGCACTAACCTGGACCGCGGACGTTCACATCCAGCACGTCCACCTCCTGCTCTGCCTGTGGAGGGGTGAGAGCCAGCGATGGTGTCCTACGGATGTCTGCAGCTTCCAGGTGCTGCTGTGTCCAGGGACGCCGATCGATGGGGTCATCTTCTTCTGAGAGCAAAGCCTCATCTTCAGCCTGAAAGAAGAGGACAACTCTCCTGAGCACTCTGGCATGCCCTCAGGATCTCTCCCAATTCTTTGACTAACTTCTAGGTACCCTTCAATTAGAGAGCAGACTTTAATTCCTCTTATTGGTCCTAAAGAACACACGCTGCTCACTCTCCTTAGCGAACCGTTGTGTTCGGTGCTTACACAGCACTGCATGGCAGTCCCCACTGCTACCTGAAAGGTTCCTCAGGACAGGAGCAAGCCTTGTTAAGGTTGCCTCCTTGTACCCTGTATCCACCCCAGTGCCCAGCACTGAGCCAGCATTCAGGAAGTATTTGCTGAATAATCATTATACTTTTAAAAGCAGCTGACCTTTACGGAATATTCAGTATGTGATAGAAAACAGGTAAGGCAATTCACTCGTATTGAAAGAATCATTATTATTTTCCCTATCTTACAGATTAAGGATAAGTAAATATAAAGAGGTTAAATAATGTGCCAGAGTTTGGGACTTGAATCCAGTCCTGACTGTAGTAATTTTCTTAACCATCATGCCTGTTTTCCTCAAGCATTTATTTCCTCAGAATATCCGTGGGATACATGCATATCCCAGCCGTGTATGTCTATGGGTGAAGGGTCTCCTTTTTCATGTCAGACTCAGCCCAATGTACCTCTTACTGCTATATGGCTTTCGTTTCCAGGGATCAGGATTTAAACCCTCCAAACTCAGTGATCACTGGCTTTCCTCCACTAACTCACTCCACCTTCCCTTGAAGTATCCAGAGAGAATAAGGGAGAGATCTGGCTACAAAAGAAACTGGTGTTTACACATAATAGTCCTTATTCAAGTACCATCAACCTGACATTTAAGGAAGGAAGCATGTTTGTTTTATTATTTTTAAAGAGTTCTTTCTGAAAAACTTACAGAGTAACCCAAGGCCATCAATGACCTAAATATTCCTGATTTTTGAAACAACCTAGGATAGTCAAGGCCTGGGCAACATGTACAGACTACCACCCTTCTCTCCCATTCATGATACTCTAGAGACCAAAGGACAAAAATGTGAATCTGAGCAGATAATGGCTAATAATGGTGCTTCTACCATGGCCAGCTTACCTTGGCTTTCTTAGGCTGGGGCCCTTCATCGTCGACCCAGTGTTCACTTGTTCCAGAACCAATTAGGTTAGCTTCTGAGACTTGCACTGAGAGATTTCTGACATGATAGAATCATGAAGGTATAAAATAAGAGCAGGGTTATATCATAAAAGAACACAGAAATTTTCATAATTTTCTGCCATCACACATTCTCATGGCTACAGTCAGACTTTCAGGACCCAGGGAAAAGATGGGCAATATTACATCCCATTGTCTGAGTAAATATCATTTCCTTCCCCACTAAGCAAGAGCTTACGACGAAGGCGTGTCTCATCACAGAAGCTGAGCATCCCTGTGATAATATGTACAGAACTGAAGCATCCAGACTCTTATTTTATAGCCACAAGCAGGCATTCAGCATCACAGTCAAGTATAGTAGCACGGCATGGCCAGAGCTCTGAATTTAAAATCATGATTCAACAAGATCTGATTTTCCACTTATCCATACTTGTTACTACTGTGAATAGTAGCTTGTTGACAAACTCTTACTTGAGTCCCACAGCATCTTGGCCCACTGGCTCACGACGTTTGTGGTTGCTGGAGTCACGGCGAAGGGTGAAACCTTCAGGCAGCCAGAGGGAGCCATGCTTGCGCTTTCGTTTTGCCATGATAACCCCCAGCAGGATAATAAACAAGATAATGACAACGGCAACAGCAAGCAGATAGAGAAGCTGAGTGGGTTTTGGGATCAGAGATTCACCTGAAAGTGCAGAGAGAGAGGGAAAGTGATGAATAAAACACCCACCTCTCAATATTCCCACTAAACTCCTTCAGAGAACAACTTTGACCTCGCTAGCCCTGAGAAACAGAGTGCTGCACACTGTAAGCTGTGCCCCGTTCTCTCTGCCTGCAAGTGGCATCCCTCAGCACACTTTCCCCTTAATTTCAGAGCTACTCACTGACGACAGACACAAGTGGGTACGACAGGGTCCCCTGGATGGCGTGAGAAGCCAGAAGAGCTGCTGCTGCGTCTGTGTTCTTAAAGCACTGGTCTGAGTCTTGAACACACTGGCGGTTGTCAATCTCCAGAAATACCTGAGAGCTGAGGGGAGCCAAGGAGAAATGGCGAGAGAATGTCAACCCAGGAATCTGAGGTAGACCTGCTTCCTCACCCTCAGCCTCGGGCTCTCTACCTCTGGGATGCTGTCTCCAGGAAGTCCCGGAAATTAAAATGCTTTACATCCTAAACACTAATTCTCACTTAGGGTGGGCTACAGTCCACGAGGTCACAAAGAGTCGGACACGACTGAGTGACTAACACTTTCATGTTCTTGGTTTGGCTGCATCTAGGTGTTTTGACTTTTAGGCAACATAAGACACATTGAGAAAATGGGGCGAAGCTGCCTTTGGTGGGCTGCTTCTACCCCTTCCCCATTCTGGTGTACTCAACAGTACATACAGCTACTCTAAAAACACACCCCTGCCTTTTGCTTTTTGTTCCTTACTCTCCTTTCTCTCTGCATCTGTACTCGAGCTAGCTAGCAAGCTGAACATTGTGAGATACCAAAAAATCCTGAGTGTGGATGACATAATATATGCAGAACATCACCCTTGTCAAAGAGACAAAAATGAAGGGCCTTGAAAAGAAGCCCATGATTAATACAAAGAGGAATCATCACTAGAAGGATTTACGCCAACTCTGGCAAACCGTTAGAGATTCTAGCACATGAGGAGCCCGTTCTGACATCCTGCTACTTGACTTGCTTCAGCCCACTTTTCAGGATTCCAAGATCAAGGCAAACCTTTAGCACTAACCGTAAAGACTGGGATTACAGGCTTGTGTTACTCGGTTGACTGTTTTGTTTTCTGACCCTTCATCTTTATAGGTGTAGTTGCAGTTATGACATCTGTATATCAAAGTGCTCAGCTTGATAAAATTAAGCTTTAAGAAGTTCATAAATTAAACACCTACCCAGCCACTTCCTGTTCTTCATCTCCAGGAAGGGACCTGCGTGTCAGTCTCTGCTTCTTCATGGCAGCTGACTTCCCCCCATAATAGGGGTAGACCATAAGTTCCCCTTGGGCATCCCGTTTGATGCGGAGGTTGGTGTGGAGCAGGGTACCCAGTGCCCGCAAGAATCTGCGGGCATCCTGGAGCAGTTGTTCAGGTGGCATCAGCACCACGATGACCAGGGTGCCCTCTGCCAGGTTTTCCGGCCGGTCAGCAGCACAGTCCAGCCATCCCAGCCACACTCCTCACTGTTGCAACCCTGGTCACAATGGTTGTCTTCGTAGTGGTCTGCACAGTACTTGTCATATCTAGGCAGAGGGAGGCAGAGAATATGGCAAGATCACAGTGGAGCTCTATTTGTTTTCCACTTGAACTAATGTGGATTTTCCTACCCATCTTCTATGGCTCAGATTAGATCCTGAATGTCCTCTGAAGCCTCTGTGACTCTCCGTGCCTGACTTCTTAGAGTATATACAGTCTACACACCTTAGCAACAGCGGGTGCTCTCTGAATGAGAAACAAAGCCAACTCACTAAACTCATGGGCCCCTAGGCAGCTTGTCATCATGTTAAAGCAGATTTGTAAACAAATCTGAAACAAAAATACCTGGTTCATGTTTCCTTTATTTTTATATCCATTGCCTCTGGGCTTCCAGCAGTAAAACAAGACTCTAGAGAGCGCTTCCAGAAACTGGAAAGTAGCCCCATACCAACAAGAGATGCTGTACAGTTGACCTTTGGCCCATTTGATATGGCCCATTTCTTCTCTAATCATGACTGAATCTTCACTGTGGAAGGTAGGTGGCGAGAAGTGTGTCCCACACAGGATACCAGATCTAATTTGTACAGCATCTTTCAAACACTGGGAAATGGAAATTGACTCCCAAAGCCTATGGATGCAAAAATCGTTTGATTTCCACTCACCCCTTCTCCCTCCTCACGCCCATCCCTTGATGGTTACACCGCCCAGTCCAACTTGCCACTCTAGCTCAGTGAGGAGATCAGCAGTCAGGAGGAGCTATATCTGCTCTGGCAAGTTCTTGAACCTCCCAAGTCTCCCTTCCCTGACCTGTTAAAGGCCGTTAACAACACCTATGCCTCACATGGTTGTTGAGAATTAATCAGGGTTGAACCAAATGGGATGACTAAATGGAAAGCTTTTATGTAACCCACAAAGCCCCCTATAGTTGCAGCAGGGAAGACCAGGAGGATTAAGCTGACTCATCTAGCAGATGCTTCCCGATAAATCTGAGGGGAAACCCAGTCTTAGGGAAAGGCACGGGATGAACAGAGAGGGGTACAGACCTTTGCAACCATGCTGCAGGCAGATTATGTGAGAGGCTGCCTGACAGTGGGTAACACTTCCAAAAGTCACTTCCCCTGGGATCCTGTGACAGCAGCAGGCAAGGAAGCAGAGACAGGCAGAGAGACAGTGGCTGTGCAGTGAGCGTTTCTGCCCCTCGGTCAGCAAGGGAGAGCACAGGGTAGTGTGTGATGGGGCAGGGTGGCACCAGGGAGAAGAGGGCAACTGGTGCCAGTCCAGAAGGCAGAGGCAGCTTGCGCGGAAGCACTGGAGTGGTTAGCAGCAAAAGAACAGGAGACTGAGGTGTGTTAGTGACAGCGCGGCCCCTCAGTTCTGGGGACCCTGGGCGCTTACTTGCATGTCTTGCTACTCTTCTGGCATTCAAAGTTGTCAAACAGGCACTCGGCCGTGTTGCACAGCTCGTCGCACTGGTTGTTGATGTACTCCCAGCAGGGCAGTGGGGAGGAGCAATTGGCCCAAGGGTCCTCCATGGTGAGGGAACAGTCCCCCCCGTCCCACTGGCAGGCATGGCTGTTGCACACGTCATCACAGATGCCGTCCCGAGCTTTGTCGGCACAATACTGGCTCAGGCAGGTGGCGGGAGGGGTGCTGGTGGGGGCGCTGTAGAGCTCACAGTGGCTGCCCCGGAAGGGCGGGGCACACTGGCACGAGTAGTACGGAGGCTGGCGCTGAGGGTGGCAGCTCCCCCCGTGCTGGCAGGGGCTACTGGCGCAGCCCGAGTCGCAGTCCTGGGGGTTGGGGCAGAAGCAGCGGGGGCCCGAGGCCGTGTGCACACACTGCTCCCCTCTCCTGCACTTCACCTGTCCGCAGCTGCTCTGGCACCGCACCCCAGAGAAGCCCTGTGGGAATCAGTGAACAAGTGAGGATGGCAGATGACCCGTGAGGGCAGGCCCCATTCTCCCCCCCGGCCCCTCACCGCCACACCTCTAGGGAGGTAAAGACTAGGCTCTGGCTAAGATCCCTCCAGGTAGCCTGCTGGACCGAGTTATAGGAGGAGACTTCTTCAAGTCAACCTACAGGTCAGGGTGGTGGTTCCAGGTTGAATACAGAACTTTTTTTACTCTAAGAGCTTGCTTCTAGAAATGAAGTCTGGAGTTCACATTAGGATGAGGTGACCCCAAACCTATTAGCACCTTTCCAAATCATCAGTAGATCACTCATACAGTGACTTTACAGGGGAAAAAACTCACTTCAGAGGATTAGACGTCTAAAAGACCTTCCTATGTCATTTCGTTCCTGGACATCTGGCTCAGTCCAGGCCAAGGTTACCGGACAGGTTTCCTTTGATATCCCTCCACTCATCTGTTAGGAAGCTTTTAGCCTCTGGCAGGAGCAAAAGTGTTTGCAGAGCAAATGGCTAACGTTAAGACTTCCTTCTAGTTGAAAAAGCAGTCTGTTCCCAAATAACTGTTGTCGAGGGATGTGAGCAGAGTAGCATTTCCAATAACTCTATCCCAGTCTGGGCAGCAAGACTACCCTCCAGCACAAGACCTAGAAGCCAAATACACTAGCGCTGTTCCCAAGGGAATATCCCACTGCCCTTAGTGCTTCTGAGGACTGCAGTCACAGATCAGGGAGCTCAGTGTTTCTGGGAATATTTTAATGGTTCTGAATGGAAAACGGAAGCACCTTCTCCTAAAGAGGCTAACATTAAGAAACGTCCCCACCAAGAAAGCTCCCCACTGAGCTCGGAAATGCCAGGTTTCATCTCGGCTCTGTCACAGGCTGCATGGCACTCAGTAGGCACTGTGGCACTCACCGGGGGACAGCGACAGATGAAACCATCGGGCATGTTGCTGGCCACAGCACAAGTGCCTCCATTCAGGCAAGGCATCTGGGGACACACGTCGACGAACGTTTCACAGTGACGACCTCAGAGTAGAAAATGAAAGGGGGTTTTAAAAGGTGGAAGCAGTAACTCAGGTTACTGAACAGGATACTACTGGGATGTGAGCTAGTCAAAGGATTAGAAGGGAGCAAGAGGTGTGAGAATTGAGTTCTAAGCCTAAGGGGACATGAGAGGATGAGGAAGGTACACATTAGATCCCAACATCCTTGGCCCATCACCCACTCAGGACAGTTCCCTCATCTGTCTTGTCTACAGTAATAAGGGCAAATGGCACATGACTGAACTGACTCACAAAACAAGATGTGTACAAAAAATGACTAACCCCTCAAAAAAAAAAAAAAAAGAAAATGACACCTAAGCTTTTTTGAAGGCACTTTAGCTTTCGTAAATCAAAAACATTTAGCAAAAATTCACTGCATTTTGTTAACACCATCTACTTCATAAGACAGGCTACACCAGGCCAATACATCTAAAACAGTGATTAACATATATGTGCTACTATAGATAAAACTGATAACTTATAAGAACCTACTGCATGGCACAGGGAACTTAACTCAGTAGTCTGCAATGACCTACATGGGGAAATAATCTAAAATAGAGTGGATTGATAAATATGTATAACTGACTCGCTTTGCTGTATAGCAGAAAATAACACATTGTAAATCAACTATACTGTAATAAAAATTAAAAGGAAAAATTTGGGGGACCAGGGGACACATGTACACCCATGGCTAATTCATGTTAATGAATGGCAAAAACCACCACAATATTGTAAAGTAATTAGCCTCCAATTAAAATAAATTAATTTTTTAAAATGTTGATTTGCAGTTTATATTGAATTTTCATCAGTGACATCTGTTTTCAATAATGTTCCAGCCTTTCTGTAACATTATTGGCATTGTTTTAAAACACAGCTTATATTAGTGTTACCTACACAACTTGTGTTAATAAGCAATTATATTCCAATAAACATTAAAACAAACATACAAAAAAAACCCCACAGCTTAACATTCCCACCATAATTGTGATTGAGAGTCAAAGGATTTTTTAATTCACAGGTGTGGAAAATGTAGAAACACCACTTCTGGCTATGGGACCCCAATCCAAGGTGGTCTCCACTCCTTTCACCTATTTCCTTCTTTCTCCTAGGGCTCATCAGCATTTCCAGATAAAGGAAGCCTCAGAGGTAATGAAAGGAACAGGAGTCAGTTGTCTTCTAGTTCTCAGGCATATCATGACCAGTATGAGACGACAGATTTGTTCACAGTCTTTCTGTCCAGAGTTGCCTCAAACGTATGACATTCGTATTGGATTGTTTCTCTTTTGATGCTGTACGTAGGTATTTTCCATATTTCAAAATCCACCTCCCTCCCTTTTTTAAATAAATTCCAAAGTTCTTAAAGGTAATATATCTTTAAAATTGGAAGGGGGGGGAATGTCTGGATATAATAAGCCCAGAATGTAGCAGAGTTCAACTTTCCAGATTACTAGTAAGTAGACTAATGCAGACTCTCATTTGACTTCCAAAGAATACTTCTACAGCAAAAGATTTGAACTGATCCCAGAAGTACAAGACAGATTTCTGGGTAACTGATGGCACTGCCATATTTAGATATTAAAAAGTTATTTTAGTCCCCCAAAGTCACTAAGTTGCCCTTCTCCAGAAATAATTAGTAACTATCTATGATAAAACCCCTATTCCGAGGCAGGACTCACTCATCTTTGTAATCTGTGATGAACACAGCCAAGTTTTGGCGTGCAGGCCCTGCTTGTGACCTCTGAAGTTTTCCTGTTCATACCCTCATCAATTGGTTTTTGGTTAAACAGCCCAGTTTGGATCTATTCCCTTTAATAGTCCAAGAGGACCCTAAACTTTTTTGGATCCCAGAAGGTAGAAAGGTCACTATGGCAGCGACAACCCAGGCACTCAAGTCGCTACATGTGACAGGAGGCAGGGTGACAAAACCAGAGTGAGGTGTAAGGTTCCTGAACATGAGATGCTATTTTCCTCAGATGAAATGAGTTCCAGAGATGGATGGTGGTGATGGCAGCATAACAATGTGAACATCCTCAATACCACTGAACTGCATACTTAAAAATGGTAAAGATGGTAAACTTTATTTATATGTATTTTACCTCAATTTAAAAATATTACTTTGCTCAACTCTCCCAACATTCTATTTCTTTTTTTCATATTTCTGCCACAATATGATGTAATTAATATATAACAAAAGAGATAGCATCTCTCAGGAAACACAAACATCTGTGGAGCGCAGGCCTAGGAAAAAGTTGGGCCCTTGAATTAAGCTGGTCTAGATTTTCACCCTTGCAGCTCTGAGGGCAGCCTGGACTGCATACAGCTCACCAACGACTACCTGTGGCCTTCCCTGGTGGCTCAGATGGTAAAGAATCTGCCTACAATGCAAGAGACCCGGGTTTGATCCCTGGGTCAGGAAGATCCCCTGGAGAAGGAAATGGCAACCCACGCCAGTATTCTTGCTTGAAGAATCCCATAGATAGAGGAGCCAGGAAGGCTATAGTCCATGGGCCAGAAAAGCTTCCCCTGGGTCTGGGATGTGTCTTGCAGGGCCCAGTTTCCTCACGGAAACCCCCGCCCCACCTCAAGGCAGAGTGGCTGGGGCAGCTGGAAAGGTGCTCAGCTCACCAGTGAAGGTGCTGCGGCAGACGCACAGGTAGTCATTGGTGAGCTGAATGCAGTCCAGGCTGCCCTCAGAGCTGCAGGGGCTGGACAGGCACTCGTTGATGTCCCCCTCACAGCGTTCTCCAGCAAAGCCTGGCAAGCAGCGACAACTGTAGCCCCCAATCCTGTCTACACACTGGCCACCATTAAGGCAGTGGGGACCCTTGGCACAGTCGTCAATGTTCTCTTCACAAAGCAGGCCTGGAAGAGAGAGAGGAGGGAGAGAAAATTATGACAGTTCTTGGAACGCTGCCTTCCAGGAAGGGAAAACCAGCCCTGGTGGCATTTCCACAATTAGTCAGGCTGGAACCATTTCGGTCAGGCAGGGCATAACACACGCTTGACCCAGGATTGTGCCCATCTTCTTGGACACCAGTAAGCAAAGGATGTACTCAGGGCTTCTCATGAACTCCCCACACAACTCAGTGATGAAGCAATCCCTTAGGGCATAGCTAGTATTATTTTACCACTTGAAAGGTGAGGAAATGGAACTCAAGAGAGATTTGGTAACTTTTCATTAATTTATTCATTTTGATTTAAAATATAAAAACAGTTAAAAAGAATATAACCATAAATAAATAGACTACAAGTAATCACTGGTAAGAACTGGAAGTAAATTTTGAACCAAACAAATGACTTTTTCTATAAAATAGTGTAAGTGCACAAATATCTTTTATCAAAAAAACAGAAGGGAAATAATCCTGTTGAGAGCTCGAAGGTTATTCCATTTAAAACAGAACTCATTTAATGTGCTATAGCTGTAGAAGGGGTATCAAGTATGAACATCCGCACATATTTTTGAGGAAGAACAAAAGAAATCAATGACTATTTTAGAAGTGATTTCATGATTAATTCAAAAAATTACAGAAGAAAGAAAAACAGTACTGTATTCTTACCACTTGTAATAGCAAGACTATTGGAAAGAAAAGAAATTTTTTTTTTTTTAAAAAGGCCTCAGTTTCAATAGCAATAGCAAAAGATAAAGTATCTAAGAATAAGCTTAACAAGAAATGTACTACACCTACATGAAGACTTTAAAGTAGACCTAGAAGACACAAAAGGAAACTTGAATAAACAGAAAGACACAATGGGTTGGTCAGGAAGACTCCTCATTCTAAAGATGTCAGTCTTCTTTATACAAATTCATAAATTTAATGTGACCTCAACAAAAATATTAACAAGATTTTTGATGGATAGTATTACCTCTAGAAGTAATTAAAATTAACCTCTAGTTCTCTTTCAAGTATTGAGCAGAAAAAACTCTCCTTTAATGGAACAAATCTTCAAATATTTAAAGGCTGTTTCTCCTTAGTTTTGTCTTCCCTGTTAATCTCACTGCTCAACAACTAGCCTACTACTGGGGCAGTTTTCCATTCTAATTTAGCCAACTCTGAACTCAAGAAGGAAAGCCAAAATCCATTGACCCAAAGGTTTAAGACAGTATAAATATTTCTCTAACATTCTATTCTCTTTGATGAGAATCAATTTTCCACCATTATGGATGGCTTTTCTTTTCACATGCTGCTCAGAGCAGGCACCATTATAACTACATCTCTTCTAAAAAATAATACTCCAAGCTCTTTCCAGGAGATTGTTTGCAAGCAGAGGAATGCCCCTGGTGAAATGATGGTTCCACCATCCACCATCTAGGGTTGCATCTCATTAGGTCTTATTCTAATTCTTAGTTCTTTCTTAGACCATCAACCTTCTCCCCTTGGGCTTATGAAAATAGGCAAATGTTTTCATTTCATTCATTTTCCCACTTTATGGAGGCAAGACTTGGAAGTTTAGAAAAATATATGAGCTGGTAAATACAAATAATTTATTCAAGAGGCTACTGGTTGTTTTCCCTCAACGTACCAAGAGAGCTTGCTAGCCAGATTAACTTTACTGCAACATTATGTCATTTGCACATCCTGTGTTTCATGGGTTTCAACAACAACCAGACAGAATTGAAAACAGGCGTCAGAACACCAGAGGTTGGCAAGAGAGCAATGAAATGGCTTGAATCACTAAGATTCAGAATAATGCTGAATCTTATTTTAAAAATCCCTTCACGAGACTAAAAACGCATTTATAACTTAGAGAATGCCCTGGATGGAAGATAGGTAAGGCTGATTTCATACCCCGAGTGCCTGGTGGGCAGGAGCACTTGAAGTGGTTCACAAGGTCGATACAGGTGCCTCCATTCTGGCATGGCTGGTTCTGGCACTCATCCACTTCATACTCGCAGTTGACACCCTGATATCCAGGGACACACTGCCGAGAGCAAAGCAAAAAGAACAAGAAATGTTGGACTATTGCTGGACGCTTATCATGGAAGCAAATGAAATTGTGTAAGTTACTGTGACCCTTTTCTGCCAAACCCCACCCAGCTCTTGTACGCTTCTCTGGTATCATCACACTCCTTATTCACCATCTTGTGCAGAGTCAACTCATAGCTCACTGGCAGTCATCACTTCTAGCCAAAAAAGCCACTTGAAAAGGAAGGCAAGGACTGAATATTCTGAGGGATATCTCAAATGATGCCTTGCAAAAGCCATTCATCCCTTCTGTGTGCAGGGTTTCCCATCTTTAAAACATTCATTCCTTTGTATGTGATGAGGACCCGGTAGCTCACAGAAATGGTACATGTGGATGGTAGTAAAGATAATGCTCAGGAAACTACATGTTTATGTGTGAGAAACTGGCTTTCAGGGGTGATCAAGGAAGAAAATACTGACCATGAAGTGGCTCTATTTGGGCAATGCTTTGAGTCCCTCACAGCAAAATTACTGTAATTGATTGCTGTATGGTTCCCAGTATAGCTATCGAATTTTATAAGTACGAAGTGCCACCTTCTGATTTAAAAGTATGCAACACCTCCTTTCTTTTTTTTAATGCCATTTTTGGTGAACCTATAAAGCAACAGCAGCAGTTACAAAATGTTGTCTGAGTACTTTTGAGAGCTCAAAACAAAGATCTGTGTATAGGCTGAATAAAAAGATGTTCAATTAATAGTGCAAACTGCATATGAATAACTTTAACATCTTTCACTGGACTTTTCATGCAAATCTTAATAGAGATGTGACTCAGAGAGAGATAAAAAAGGATGAGAAGAGGAGGGCAGATGAACTCAGAGGGAAGAGGGTAACAGAGAGGGGGCTGACATGTTTGGTGATATGACTCAGCAGCCGGCCTGAGTCTCTGGGCCACAGGGTCTGAAGGACAGCAGGGGCTCGGTATCTTCACACCCTGGGGTGCATCGTACCTATGCTAGCAGTGCCAGGTGCAGTTCTGCAGAACATATAGAGCAGGCAGGCCCTAAGTGAATAAATGCTACTTCTTAGGGCTATGATTAAAACAACTGGATGTGTAAAAATTTGAGTTTGGTACCAGTGGCTTTTGAACTAAAAGTAAGAAACAAGGACCAGTACCCTGAAGCCATCTTTGGCTCATGTATGAGAAGCAGAGAAGCAGAGTTTTTCTCAGTGTTGCTTGGTGGCCTAAACTGGTATCAAATTCATGTCTCTGGTATTTTGTCAACATCTTGATCTAATCATTATTAGCCCAGCATTAAGAAGACAACGATGCTGTTGCTATTGTTGTTCAGTTGCTAAGTTGTGTCTGACTCCTTGTGACCCCGTGGACTGCAGCATGCAGAAGACAATGATATGTCCCTTAAAAGATACATACACCCTCAAATATACATGTGTAACAGTATGATGCTACACAGAACAGGTTGGGTAACATTTTTTTGAGAGAATTATTAGTCGATTGACCAATGACTGTTTACAAAGATGACATGGGTCAAAGGGCCACTTGTCAAAGTGGCTTCTCCTATCTCAACTACTTATTCAGGGAACTTACAGGGGCCACTGCGCTGGGTAGGCTGGGAAATGCACCCTGGCAGAGTATGTTAGCTCTAGATTCTGGAAGCAATCCTGTGGAAGCAAGATGGTTCCAGACTTCTGTGAAAATAGCTTACTAGAGCTCTTCTAACTTAATGAACAGGGGACGGAAAGCAACAGTGATTAGAAAACAATGTAATCATGATTGGTGAAAAGAAAAGGAATCTATAAATTGTGAAAATCAGACATAAGCAGCTAAACTCAACATGCCCGTGTTTGTAAGAGGCGTGCCGTCTTCTGGAAGGTCTCTGACTTTGCCTGCTCCTCTCACTCACCTCACATCTGTATCCACCAATGAAGTCCCGGCAGGTGGCGCCGTGCTGGCAGGGATTGGACGAGCACTCATCAAGCTGGTCCTCACAGTAGCTCCCGGTGTAGCCCACGGGGCACTGGCAGCGATGTGAGTTGCCCGCGCTGACACAGACGCCTGAGTGCTGGCACAAGCGGTCAACGGGCACCCCTGGGAAACCCAGTGGCAGAAGGAACGTCACGGAACAGCACACCACACGTCAGGGTCGGCTGAACTAATCTAAGCTGGTTGACACATCATATTTTATTCTTGTCTAGTTCACAACCCTCAGGATCTGTTTTGTGTTAAAAATACAGAAGTGCTGCATATATGTGGAATTTATAAAGATGGGACTGATGAACCTATTTGCAGGGCAGCAGTGGAGATGCAGACATAAGAACAGGCTTATGGACCTGGAGCCAGGGGCCACTGGGGACGGAGAGGGTGAAACAAATGGAGAAAGAAGCATGGAAACATAAACACTGCTATGTGTAAACCAGGTAGCCAGTGGGAATTTGCTGTATGACTCGGGAACTCAAAACGGAGCTTTGTGACAACCTAGAATGGTGGGATGAGGTGGGAGGTGGCAGAGAGGTTTAAGAAGGAGGGGGCATATGTATACTTATGGCTGATTAATGTTGCTGTATGGCAGAAACCAATACAATACTGTAAAGCAATTATCCTTCAATTAAAAATAAATATGTTAAAAAAATAAACAAGTGCTGAAAGTGGAACATGCCTTCCTTCCACACTAAGTACATTCCTTTTTGGAATCTCTAGACTTGCTCTCCTGCCCTTCACTTTCCATTTCAGACCCTTTCTCCAGAGTCTTGCCCATTCATTCCTGTCTGCCCTTCCCTCTCCTCCCACAATAACAACTCTTGCCCTACAGTGCTGCTCGTTAGTACTTCATGGACTGACCCTTGAGTCTCGGGGGGCAGAGCTCACCTCTGTGGGAGGCCGCCACCTCACAGGAGACACTGGGAACATCGCAGTAAGCACCAGCCCATCCAGACGGACACAGGCACCGCGACTCTGCTTTATCCTGAATGCAGGTACCTTTGTTTTTACATGGAGACCGACTACAGAGGTTCACTAGGGTCTGAAACAGAGGCAGGCACATACATCAACATTCAGTCAGACACCAAGAATGAAAAAAAGTTACACTGCATTTTAAGAACTCAAAGGAAAGCACACTAATTAATAAAAAAGAGAGCCCTCACCCAAGCCTTAAACTTAGATTCACTGTCCCCAGATAAGCTAATCATTTTACACAGTCTAATTCTTTTAGTTCTGCTATTCAAAAATTCTTACCAGATAAGTTTAAGAATTTGAGGAACTTAATTGGTTAAGTTATTCCCTACACCACGCTTATGTCTAGAAACATGGCCACCCTGTAGGGCTAGAAAGAGAGTTAAGCTGTCAGATAGGTCCACAGCTTCCATGTGCTACTCCTGAGTGAGAAATCACATGGGCTTGATTAAATCTGTCTGTGGTGAATATGAGTTCAGGATTTAAAGGCTTAAAGCCTGTTAATAAACCTAAGAACTGTCCAAAAGCTTACTTTTTTACTGTTAGTAAAAAATAAAAATGTTTTTATTGAAGTACAGTTGATTTATAATGCTGTGCTAATCTCTATCAGACAGCAAAGTTACTCAGTTATACACATATAGACATTCTTTTTTAAATAATCTCTTCTATTATGGCTCATCACAGGATACTGCCTACAGTTGCCTGTGCTATACAGCAGGACCCTGTTGTTCACCCACCCCGTATGTTGACAGCACTATTCGCAACAGCCGAGACAGAGATACAACCTAAATGACCCTTGACAGATGAATAAAGAAAATGTGGCACACACATAAAATGGACTCCTACTAGAATGAAATCAGGCTGTTTGCAGCAACATGGGTTGAATCAGAAATTATCATACTAAGTCAAGTCAAGTCAGAAAGGGAAAAACCATGCTATCACATGTGTGGAATCCAAAATATGGCACAAATGAATCCATCCACAAAACAAAGAACGTATTTTGATGGGAGAAACTCAGGCTTCTGAAAAGCAAGAGGCAAAGGGTGCTAGTGGACTAGCACCTTCTCCAAAACTCACATGTGGTGGCCTGGCTCCTGGGGAGAGGAAGGCCGTACTCATAACACTGACCATTTGTGAAAGAGGGGGAAGAGCAGAGGGCCACCACGCTGTGTGAACAGCAGAAGCCCCATGAAGAATAGCCTCCTGATCCAGGGAATCAGCAATAAGCTGTTTAATGTGCAGAGGTGCTTATCTGCATGTCCAATAAAGCCAAAGCTTCACTGAAGTGTACTTGAAAGGCTAGTTACATTTGGGCATTTATTTCTAAATTCTTTGGACTCCTGGTATGATATTCTATCATTCCATCATTGTTTGAGAGGTAAAACTGCATAAAATTAAACACAATGCTTTTGGGGTGCAACCTTTGAAAAGTTACTTTGACCCTCTCAGGCTCAATTTATTCTTTCATGAAAGGCTAGACTAGTAGGCTCTGAGGGGTCCTTCCATCCTAAGAGTCTATGAAAATGAATATTAAATATTTGAATCTGAAAGACATATGAATAGTTTGGTTTTGAGACTGTTACAACATTGCAGGGCATAATTATCATTATCCCCTTAGATGCTGTATCTGAATTTTAAAAACTTTATTTTGATTGTTCTTTATTTCCCTTTTTGTATTTCCTAAATGATATCAATGTGCTTATTTCCCATATGCATTTTCTGCAGCTCTAGGTTAGCCTGCTGTAACAATTTTATGTGTGTTAACCCATATAATCTTGCCAGTATCACCATTTTGGAATCTACCAGGTTAAGAAGTTGGTAGTTCTTAGAAGTTATCTAGGAACTTAGATTAACTTCGTTATCTTAGAAGTATAATTAAGAAGCTGTCCAGATTTATTTTGGGTACATTCCTAAGACCCCGAATTTTCTCTTTTAGATGGGAATTATTTTGCCTAGGAAAGGAACAAGTGTAACACTCAACAATTCTGCGGGAGCTGAATGAATAGGATGAAATCTAATTACCTGACAGTTTTTTCCAGTGTAGCCCAATGGGCAGATGCAGCGGTAGGTACCCAGGCCATCAACACATACTCCTTCATTCAGACATGGATGAGAGTTGCATTCATTGATCTCATGGAGGCAGAAGGAACCGGTGAAGCCCACAGGGCACAAGCAAGAGAAGGAGTTAATCCCATCGATACACGTGCCACCGTTGAAACAGGAGCTGAGAAGCACACAGGAAGAACAACATCAGCTGGATAATCTGGATCCTCTGACCTGCTATTTTAAAAGTGAAGTTCCTCACATCTAAGATATTACAGAAAGAAATACTCCTGAGCATCCCAAACTCCTATATCCAGTAAACTTTACCTTTTTCCAAATTAGAATGGGCACCAATCAGCATGAGTCTCAGCTTCCTTTCCACAACCAAAAGATCCGAGGAGTATTTAAAAGTCTGAGCTTATTAGGGACTCCAAGAGAAAGTGAAGGCTTCCAGGTTTTAACCAGCCCTTCTGTAGCTCTCCATGTATCACATTTCATTTTATCTCTAAGTCAATTTAATTTATAAGGAACATATCAAATAAATAGCTCTTGATTCTATATTTCTTTATGGAAGAGAAACAAATTTGTTGATAATAAAAAAAGAATCAAACCTCCCAGAAATTACTTAAAGAGGGATGACAAATCTTTAAAGAAGTAGATTTTTTGGTCAACTGAAATTAACAAGAGACCAAAAGGAGATAATATAGAAATTATAGCTCTTTCTGTTTCCTATGTAAGAAATAAATGATGATTCATCTCACTATAAAAAAGCAGAGACATTACTTTGTCAGCAAAGGTCCATCTAGTCAAGGCTATGGTTTTTCCAGTGGTCATGTATGGATGTGAGAGTTGGGCCTATAAAGAAAGCTGAGCACTGAAGAATTGATGCTTTTGAACTGTCGTTCTGTCATGTTGGAGAAGACTCTTGAGAGTCCCTTGGACTGCAAGGAGATCCAACCAGTCCATCCTAAAGGAGATCAGTCCTGGGTGTTCATTGGGAGGAATGATGCTAAAGCTGAAACTCCAGTACTTTGTCCACCTCATGTGAAGAGTTGACTCATTGGAAAAGACTCTGAGGCTGGGAGGGATTGGGGGGAGGAAGAAAAGGGGATGCTGAAGCTGAAACTCCAATACTTTGGCCATCTGATGTGAAGAGCTGACTCATTTGTAAAGACCCTCATGCTGGGAAAGATTGATGGCAGGAGGAGAAGGGGACGACAGAGGATGAGATATTTGGATGGCATCACCAACTCAATGGACATGGGTTTGGGTGGACTCTGGGAGTTGGTGATGGACAGGGAGGCCTGGAGTGCTGCGGTTTATAGGGTTGCAAAGAGTCAGACACGATTGAGCGACTGAACTGAACATCTCACTAAGATTTTCAACCTCTGCCTTAAACTTGTAACTAGTGTCCACAAGGAATTAGAAACTAGAAAACAGGAGGTGATTGTGTGGTGGGATCCAAGGCGATGCCTCATGCGGCCCCTCAATCCCAGGATAGTACTCTGTAGGTTCCTCCCCTCTCTCCCTTTACCCATAAGACACTATTGACTGAGGACACGGGCTGCTCACCTCTCAGTGCACTCGTCAATGTTGTTCTCGCAGTGGACTCCATCAAATCCCGCCTGGCACTTGCAGGTGTAACTGTTGACATAGTCAGAGCAGGTCCCTCCATTCTTACAGGGCTCACTCAGACACTCATTCATGTCTGTCTGACATTTATCCCCATTGAAGCCCGGAAGGCACAGGCAGGAGAAAGTATTCACTCCATCTACACAGGAACCTCCATTCTGGCAAGGATCTAAGGCATTGCACACAAGAATTAGAACTCTGAACAGCAGCATCCATTTAACCTTAGAGTCAGAAAGCTTAGTACCCTGAACTGAGCCACACTAACAACAGTAACAGTTCTGACTTTCCATCACATCTATTTTGCCCTGACTCCTCCATTTACAAAAATGCATGTAGTAACACCTGCCTGAGATTCTTAGTAAGAGTCTGTTTAAAAGCTGGAAAGAACTTTATATGCATCACAGTTCTGAAAAATTAATACTCATAAAACTAGGGATGGGATAGATATCAATTAGTCCCCTTGTGCTGGTCAACCTTTTCTTCTCCCTCTCTCTCGTCCTTTCTTTCCTTTCTCCTTTCCTGTTTTTGTTTTTGTTTTTGTTTTTTTTTTAGACTTACATACAACTAGGAAACGAGCATTATTAAATTTTAACCATCATACAGTTTGATCTTAGAGAACACTTTACAGCCATAGCAGTTAATCAAGAAATTTTGAGCTATTATCATAGCACAGTCCTCTGCAACACAGACGGCACTCGAATCGGAGCAAGAAAAGTAAGATGTGGCTCCTGGTCTTAAGGAACTTGAAATATAATTACAAGACAGGTCATAAACATAAAGAGAAAACTAAACACCAGGTGGTAATGCAGCCCTTACTTTATAAGAGAGATATTTATACCTTAGTCATCTATTAGGCTAATTTCATTCTAAGGCTCATTTGCAATCTCTACTGGAACAACTCTAGAAGTCATATTATCCCTTCTTATACTGTAACTTCCATAGCACCTTTCAAGCAACTCACAGTAATTCACTGAGTAATTTTAAACTAGTTGCAAATATTGTTAGTCCTACTTCAAATAGGAAAAAATGTTTAAATAGTAGAAATTTGATTAATATACTAATTAATGTGGGAAAGGAATCCAAATAGTTTGATCTCACTCCCTTAAATTTCTCCATCAGTTGTACCTTGGACATGGTTTTTTCACCATTAGTCATATAATGTTGGAATTATTTGTCTAAAACTGTCTTTATTTCCTGAGAGACTATGAGTTTCATAAATGTAAGCTTTTATTTATATTGGCACTGTCAGCCCCTAGTATAGTGCCATCCAGATGATAATCTGAAATGATACATGCTGTGAATAAGATGCCATTATTCTGGATGCACTGCCATAAGCTTGTTTGAAGTTTAATGATTTAACCACCACACAAGTAACTGAATACAAGTGGCCCCCATATTCATGTATTCCACAGTCATGGATTCAACCAACCAAAGACAGAAAAATAGCTTTTTTTAAATCCCAGAAAGTTCCAAAAGGCTAAACTTGAATTTGCCATGTACCAGCAAATATTTATATAGCACTTACATTGGATTAGGTATTACAAGTAATTAAGAAATGATTTAAAGTATACAAGAGGATGTGAATAGGTTATATGCAAATACTACACTATTTTATATAAGAGACTTGAGCATCTGCAGATTTTAGTATCCACAGGGGGTCCTAGAACCAATACCCTCAGATATTGAGAGATGACTGTACTGATAAGTACATCACATTCATATGTTGAAACTACTGAAGCTGGGTAAAGAACCACTAGAAAGAAGTAGGCAGAACAATCCCTAAAGTTTACACTAGGCTGAGCACAGTTCACATTCATACCATCAGAATGAAAAGATTCCCCTAAGATGTACAGTGCCAAGTAGAGCTCTCAGAGAAAAATAAAATTGTAAAAAAATTCACACAAATCTACAGTGACAGAGGTAGATCCCTAGTTGCCTGAGACAGGAAAGTCGAAAGGAGGGTTAAGTTATAAGAGATGAAATACACTCAGGGGGATGAATGTGATCAGTATCTTAAATACTGTTTTGAGTTGTCATATGTCAAAACTTACTGGACTGGTTCATTTAAATACTGGCAGTGTGTTGTATACTTCATTATACTTCAAGAGATTTGCTTTCTATTAGAAGCTTTCATAGCATTGTCCCCACTTTGACAATGTACAAAAATTAGTAAGGCAATGCTTAAAAGTGACTCCCGTGTATCAACTCCTAAAGCCACTAGCTTCAAAATGAAGATTTTTAAAATACAAAGAGTAAAGACGGGTGATACACTATTGGATTGCCAGCCTCAGCACCGAGGCAAGTGTCCCACCAAGTCCTCCTTTGCTCCCTTGGCTCTGCTCTCCCCCAGGGACTCAGGAGCAGGCTGGCGCACTCACTGGCAAGGCAGTCATCAATGTCCTCCTCACAGTCCATGCCACTGAAGCCTGGAGGACATTCGCACATGTAGCTGCCCTGGGTGTTATGGCAGAGACCGTGGTTCATGCAGGGCTTGGAGACACACTCATCAATGTCGACGGTACACCGCTGACCTGGAAACAAAGGAGCAATGAACAGTCCAGTCTTTGGAAATCGATTCCCACACAGAAATTTATGTGGGGGCTGAGCTTTAGCTGGGGTGGGTGGGGCTACTCCAAGGATATGCTGTTTGATCTGCTTTGGGAAGTCCCTTCAGGTTTCTGTTCCCCCAACAAGTTGCCACCCAGATGCTAAAATTCTACATAGAACATCATAGTTTCAGACTCTGGTTGGAGTCTTCTAGACACCAGGGGGCAGCAAAGACATGTAAAATGGAAAGTCTTTCTAAAACATTCCAGTTAGCAGCTTTGGCTTTTATACAAGCCTATGTTCTAGACAAAAAAAGGGCAAGCCTCGAAAGATAGAGTCTACATGTCATCAAATAACCAGATCACTCTGTTAAATGCTCTTGGTTTCTTCATTCCGACACTGTTACCTTGCCAGCCAGGAGCACACAGGCAGGAGTAACTCTCAAAATTTGGTGCCTCTTTGCAAACACCAGCATTCTCACAAGGGTTTGGGGAACAGGGAGCCAATACAGTCTGACAGTTCTTGCCTGTAAATCAAATGACAGAGTTTATTATAGAGAAAAAGTCCAAGGAACTGAGATTTCCCCAAATTCTATACCAAAGGATGCTTTCCGAATTCAGATCCAATGTAATGAATTAGTTTCAGGATCTGAGAGATCTATGGACCTTTATGTCTTGGATCTGATGTGATAACTCACAGTGTGATCTCAGTCAAGTTACATTCTCTGAGCTTCCGCATAAACGAGATGGGAATTAGGATGGTATGTAACTCATAGAGGCTTTTTGTGGATTAAATGAAAAAATGTTTACAAAGTCTTATTAGCATAGGGCCCAGCACATGGAGTAAGTACTCAACAACTGCTGGGCTCCTGTTATCTTCACGTTATTATCACAAGTGGTTATGTGGATTTAGAAACTGACATCAATCAGGTGTGAGAGTTTTTGCATCTTCATAGCTAAGATTCAGCTACTCAGAAGCTTAGCAACATAGATCCACCTTGCAGAGTTAACACCACAGCCTCCTATTCTTAAACCTCTGTAGGCCTGTTCCAGAAGGCAATGGGGTTGATCAGAAGGCCATCAGAGGTGGAAACCAGTGAAGTTATACCAACTGTCTAGTAACATCTCTCCTTATTTCAACATCAAAACATGACATTATTAGTTGCTCACCAACATTTCATACCTTAGTATACTGAATATAAGATTCTAGGAAAAAATTAATAGGCTACTTTTATTAAAAGGGAGATGGGTTTTTTCTAAGATGGTGGAGGAGTAGGAGGACATGGAGTTTCTATCTCCCCACAAATGTATCAAGAATAATCTACACGTGAAGCAGTTACCACACAGCACCTGCTGAACACTAGCAGAGGACCTTGGACACCTAAAAGGACAAGAAAGATCCCCACATAATGGGTAGGGCGAAAAAAAGAAGGCAAAGGAAGAGGAAAGGAAGCAGGATGATACCTGCACCCCTCGTGGGGAGCTGAAGGTATGGAGAGGTCTCTGCGTCTGGGGAAGGCCTCTTACCAGCAGGGAGGTGAATTGGAGCAGAAGGGAGCCTTGGGGGTTCAGAGGATAGTCCAGTAACTGGACTGTGACAGGCAGGACAGAGTGAAACCTACACAGATGGTCCATGCCACGGCCCTGCATGCCCCAGCCTGAGACAGGTGTTTGCCAGTGCGCATGGATGCTGGGTGCTGGAACGTGGGGTTTGGAGAGTAGACTTGGGGAGGGGCCTGCTGTTGGTTTGTTAGGGAAATTAAATGGAATAGTCTTGTCTTGTTCAGGCTTGAGAGACAAAGAAAGCAGAGTAGGCCTCTGACCTTGCTTCTGACCTGCCTAGACACTGCCTTAACTACCTTCCTGAGGTGAGAGCAAGTTGCATGGCACCACAGATGAGAAGGGGCAGACCCTGGAATTGTTGAGCCCCGGAGAAGGTCTGGCCAACCATACCAGGGCTTAATAACATTCCAAGATTTACGAGTCAAAACAAATGGCACCGTAAAAAAAAAAAAAAAAAAAAAAAGATTAAACCAGAGCTGCAATCTGCTCTCAGACTGATGACAATATCAGTTTGTGGCCTGGGATTAAAAGCAGGAACCCCCAACCTACAATTCTGAAGTCTCACCCATGGAACAGATGCGCTGCCTGGGACCTTTTCCCAACTGGGGCTCCAGACTGCTGTCACACAGGACTTCCCAGCACTGTTTGAGTCTGGATATCAGTCAAAACCCAATTTGGTGATATATGGACTGTTACTTTTCTTTACTGTTCTATTTTTCTTTTCCTTTAATGATTGTTTGTTAAAAGTAAGATAGGTAATTCTTTATTTGATATTGAATTATTTATTTGTGTATAACGAGTGGTTTCTTTTGTTAACAAATATTTTGAGCCTAAGGTGAAATTTTAACTTTTGGAAAAACATGGCCATGAGGAGACAACCTGAGAGGATGGGGTTGCAGAACTCTGCAACTGAGAATGCTTGTGGAGGAAGCCTGGACAACCACAGAAATGAAGCGCCATTGTTGAGTAATGTACAAGGGGTGGGGTTGCCATTGTAGGCTCTCTTCTCATATACCAACCCCTGACTCCAGGGCACTAGGGAGGGCTCCCACCGGAGCTGGCTTACACGTCCCTGTCACTGCCTCCTCTGTTCCCCCTCCTCAAACTATGTGACCAGCTCACCCCTATCGCCACCTGAAGGGTACCCGTGTCCCAGTCCCTACCCAGCACCCTCCTACCTGGGCAGCGTGCAGTGCCAAGAATACTGGACTTTGTAAGCCCACACAACAGGCAAAAAGGGAAACGACAGAGCACATTCACAGGTGAACAGCCCCAGAGAAAGAATACTCAGTGGCTTCTCGCCAGTGGAAATGCTCCAATCCTCATACCACAAATCAGAAACACAGCTAAGAAACAGATCTAGAGGCTTCTACTCCAACAAATAGAGAGCAGATCCTGTCTCTAACAGGGCAGTGACAACCACAGAGCAAGGGGAGGCCCTGCTCAATATCCAGTGTAGGCTCTAGTCACAACATCAATCAAACTCCCTTTCAAGGAGATAACAGCACAAGCTTCTGGACTAACCTAACCCAATGGGGGGCAGACACCAGAAGCAAAAGGAATTATGATTCTGCTACCTGCAGAAAAGAGACCACAAACACAGTAAATCTGACAAAATAAAAAGACAAAGAAACATTAGCAGATGGAAGAGCAAAATAAAAATCTAAAAGAACAACTAAATAAAGAGATAGGCAATCCACCTGAAAAAGAATCCAGAATAATGATAGTAAAGATGACCCAAGATCTCAGAAAAAGAATGGAGGCACAGATCAAGAAGATACAAGAAATGTTCAACAAAGACTGGGAGAACTAATGAACACACAAATGAGATGAATACAAGAACTGAGATGAAAAACACACTAGAAGGAATCACCAGCAGAACAGCCGAGGCAGAAGAAGGGATAAGTGAACTGGAAGACAGGATGGTGGAAATCTCTGTGGTGAAACAGAGGAAAGGAAAAAGAATGAAAAGAAATGAGGACAGGGACTTTCCTGGCAGCCCAGTGGTTAAGACTCCACACTTCCACTGCAGGGGGCAAAGATCCAATCTCTGCTTGGGAAACCAGGATCTTGCATGCTGCAGGGTGTGGACCAAAAATGTCAATATGAAATATATAAGTAATATTTTTTTAAAAAAAGAAATGAAGACAGTCTCAAAGACCTCTGGGAAAACATTAAATGCACCAATATTTAAATTATAGGGCTCTAAAAAGAAAAAAAAGAGATAGAACCTGAGAAAATATTTGAAGAGATTATAGTTGAAATCTTCCCTAAAATGAGAAAGAAAGTAGTCAATCAAGTCCAGGAAGCACAGATAGTTCCATAGAGGATAAACCCAAAGAGAAACATGCCAAGACACACATTAATCAAGCTAACAAAAATTAAATACAAATAAAAAGTATTTAAAGCAACAAGGGAAAAACAACAAATAACATATAAGGGAATCCCCATCCCCGTAAGCTGATTTCTTGAGCAAAAATTCTGCAGGCCAGAAGGGAGTGGCATGATACATTTAAAGTGACAAAAGGGAAAAACCTACAATCAAGAATACCCAGCAAGGTTCTCAATCCAATTTGACAGAGACTCAAAAGCTTTACAGACAAGCAAAAACTAAGAGAATTCAGCACCACCAAACCAGCTTTACAAGAAATACTACGGGAAATTAATTTTCTAGGCAAGAAACACAAGAGAAGAGAACAAAAGAGGAAAGGGGAAAAAAGGACCTAAAAAAACACCCCTCAAATTTAAAAAATGGCAATAGGAATATACATATCAATACTTATGTAAATGGATTAAATGCTTCAGCCGAAAGCCACAGACTGCTGAATGGCAGCAAAAACAAGACCCACATATATGCTGTCTATAAGAGACCTACTTCAGACCTAAGGACACACACACAGAATAAAAGTAATGGGATGAAGAAAGATATTACATGCAAATGGAAATCAAAAGAAAGCTAGGGTAGCAATCTTATATAAGACAAAACAGACTGTAAATAAAGACTGTTACAAAAGACAAGGAAGGATACTACATAATGATCAAGGGATCAATCCAAGATGATATAACAATTGCAAATATATAGGCACCCGACATAGGAGCACTGCAGTATACGAAGCAAATGCTAACAGCCACAAAAGCAGAAATTGACAGTAACACAATAATAGTGAGGAACTTTAACACCCATTATACCAACGGACAGATCATCCAAATAGAAATTTAATAAGTAAACACAAGCCTTAAATGGCACATTGGACCAGACAGACTTAATTGATATTTATAGGACATTCCATCTAAAAGCAGCAGAACACACTTTCTTCTCAAGTGCACAGGGAACACTCTCCAGGATAGATAGCAACTTTGGTCACAAATCAAACCTCAGTATATTTAAAAAAACAGAAATCATATCCAAACACATATCTTTTCCAAACACAACACTAAGTAACTAGAGAAAGAAGAACAGATAAACTCCCAAGTAAGTGGAAGGAAAGAAATGATAAAGATCAGACAAAAAAACAAATGAAATAGAGACAAAGAAAACAACAGCAAAAATCAATGGAACTAAAAATTGGCTCTCTGCAAAGAAAAACAAGATTGATAAACCTTTAGTCAGAGTCATCAAGAAAAAAGAGGACTCAAATCAATAAAACAGAGATGGAAAAAAAAAGTTACAATGAACATCACAGAAATGCAAAGGATCATAAAAGACTACTATAAGAAACTATACACCAATAAAATAAACAACCTAAAACAGGCATAAATTCATAAAAAGGTATAAACTTCCAAGATTGAACCAAGGAGAAATAGAAAATATAAACAGACCAATCACAAGAACTGAAATAGAAACGTGATTAAAATCTTTCAACAAATAAAACTCCAGGACCAGATGGGATTTATCCCAGGGATGCAAGGGTTTTTCAATATCTGCAAATCAATGTGATACTCCACATCAACAAATTGAAGAATAAAAGCCATAAGATTATCTCAATAGCTGCAGAAAAAGCTTCTGACAAAATTCAACATTCCTTTGACAAAAACTCTCCAGAACGTGGGAATAACAGGAATCCACCTCAACAGAATAAAAGCCATATACACCAAACCCACAGCAAAAATCATTCCCAAAGGTGAAAAACTGAAAGCATCTCCTCTAAAATCAGGAATAAGACAAGGATGTCCTCGTGCCATTTTTATTCAACATAGTTTTGGAAGTTCTAGCCACAGCAATCAGAGAAGAAATAAAAGGAACCAAAACTGAAAAAAAAAAAGAAGTAAAACTGTCACTGTTTGCAGGTAACATGATATGATACATAAAGAAACCCTGAAGATACTATCAGAAAACTATTATAGCTCATCAATGAATCTGATAAAGTTACAGGATACAAAATTAATACAAAGAAATATGTATTTCTAGACACTAACAAGAAAGCTCAGAAACATTATCAAGGAAACAATCCCATCTACCGTTAGATTAGAAAGAATAAAGTACCTAGGAATAAACCTATCTAAGGAGGCAAAACACTTGTATTTAGAAAACTATAAACACTGATGAAAGGAATCAAAGATGACACAAACAGATGGAGAGATATACCATGATCTTCAATTGGGAAATTACTATTTTACCCAAGGCAATCAACAAATTCAATGCAATCCCTATCAAATTACCCATGGCATTTTTCACAGAATTAGAACCAAAAAATTTACAATTTGCATGGAAACACAAAACACCACAAATAGCCAAAGCAATCCTGAGAATGAAAAATGGAACTGGAGGAATCAGGTTGCCTGACTTCAGACCATACTACAAAGCTACAGTTATCAAAACAGTATGGTACTGGCACAAAACCAGAAATATAGCTCAATGGAACAGGAAGAAAGTCCAGAAATAAACCCACACACTAATGTCACCAAATCTATGACAAAGGAGGCAAGAATATACAATGGAGAAAAGACAGTCTAGTTAATACGTGGTGCTGTGAAAACTGGACAGCTATATGTAAACAAATGAAATTAGAACACTCCCAGCGTTATACATAAAAATAAACTCAACATGGATTAAAGGCCTAAGTGTAAGGCCGGATACTATAAAACTCTTAGAGGAAAACATAGGAAGAACACTCTTTGACATAAATCACTGCAAGATTTTTTTGATCCACCTCCTAGAGTAAGGCTTCCCTGATAGCTCAGTTGGTAAAGAACCTGCCTGCAATGTAGGAGATCCTGGTTCAATTCCTGGGTCAAGAAGATCCTCTGGAGAAGAGATAGGCTACCCACTTCAGTATTCTTGGGTTTCCCTTGTGGCTCAGCTGGTAAAGAATCCACCTGCAATGTGGGAGACCTGAGTTCCATCCCTGGGTTGGGAAGATCCCCTGAAGAAGAGAAAGGCTACCCACTCCAGTATTCTGGCCTGGAGAATTCCATGGACACTATAGTCCATGGGATCGCAAAAAGTCAGACATGATTGAGCGACTTTCACTTTCCCAGAGTAATGAAACTGAAAGTAAAAACAAACAAATGGGACCTAATTAAACTTAAAAGCTTTTGGACAGCAAAGGAAAGTAGTAAACAAAATGAAAAGACAACCCTCATAATTAGAAAAAATATTTGCAAATGAAGCAACTAACAAGGGCAAATTTCCAAAATATACAGCTTATGCATCTCAATCAAAAAAAAAAAAAGAAAAAAAAAACACTGCAATCAAAAAACAGGCAGAGGATCTGAGACATTTCTCTGAAGACATATAGATGGCTAAAAAAGCACATTGCAAGATGCTCAACATCACTAATTATTAGAGAAATACAAATCAAAACTATAATGTGGCATCACCTCACACCTGTCAGAAAGGCTATCATCAAAAAATCTACAAACAATAAATGCTGGAGAGGGTATGGAGAAATGGAACACTCCAACACTGTTGGTGAGAATGTAAGATGGCACAGCCACTGTTGAGAACAATATGGAGGTTCCTTAAAAAAGTAAAAACAGATAAAAAAAAAAAAAGAAAAAAAAAACACTGCAATCAAAAAACAGGCAGAGGATCTGAGACATTTCTCTGAAGACATATAGATGGCTAAAAAAGCACATTGCAAGATGCTCAACATCACTAATTATTAGAGAAATACAAATCAAAACTATAATGTGGCATCACCTCACACCTGTCAGAAAGGCTATCATCAAAAAATCTACAAACAATAAATGCTGGAGAGGGTATGGAGAAATGGAACACTCCAACACTGTTGGTGAGAATGTAAGATGGCACAGCCACTGTTGAGAACAATATGGAGGTTCCTTAAAAAAGTAAAAACAGAGCTACCATATGATCCAGCAATTTCACTCATGGGCATATAACCATAGAAAATCATAATTCTAAAAGATACATGTACCCCAGTGTTTATCGCATCAGTATTTGTAATAGCCAAAATGTTGAAGCAATTTAAATGCCCTTCAACAGAGGAATGGATAAAAAAGATGTGGTATATATATATGCAGTGGAATATTATTCAGCTTTAAAGATGAACGAAATAAAGCCATTTGCCATTTACGCAACATAGATGGACCTAGAGATTGTCATACAGAGTGAAATAAGTCAGACAAAGACAAATACCACATGATATCACTTATAGCTAGCATCTAAAAAAAGCACACAAATGAACTTAGTTACAAAACAGAAACAGAGTTACAGATGTAGAAATCAACCCTATGGCTATCAAGGGGAGGGGAGAGATGAATTAAGAAACTGGGATTGATATGTACACACTACTGTATATAAAATAGATAATCAATAAAGACCTATTATATAGCACAGGGAATTCTATTCAATAATCTGTAATGGTATATATGGAAAAAGAATCTAAAAAAGAGTTCAAAAACAAAGAGTTCACTTTGTTGTACACCTCAAACTAACACATTGTAAATCAACTATATTCCAATAAAAACTTTTTTAAAAAGGGAGATTACGTTGTTTTGGAAGTCAAATTACAATTCACAACTGTCAGAATGTCTATCATCAAAAAAGTATACAAATAAAGTATGCTGGTAAAGATGTGAAGAAAAGGAAACTCTTGATGCTATTGGTTAGAATGTAAACTAGTGCAGTCATCAAAATGAACAGTATGGATGTCACTCAAGCTAAAAACAGAACTACCATATGATCCAGCAATTGCACTCCTTGGTATACATCTGAAGAAAACAAAAACACTAATTCAAAAAGATACATGCATCTCAATGTTCAAATCAGCATTAGGTTATTTATAATAGCCAAGCTATGGAAGCAACCTAAGTATCCTTCAACAAATGAAGGGATAAAGATATGATTTGTGACTCTCTCTCTCTCTCTCTCTCACACACACACACACACACACACACACAAGCATATTACTCAGAAATAAAAAAGAATGAAATTCTGCCATCTGCATCATGGATGGACTTAGAGGGTATTATGATTAGTGAAACAAGTCAGACAGAAAAGACAAATACTGTATGTTATTACTTATCTGTGGAGTCTAATAAACAAGACGAATATAATAAAATAGAAACAGCCTCACAAGTATAGAGAACAAACCGTGTTACTAGTGGGAGAAGGAAGGAGGAGGGCCAAGGTAGAGGTGGGGGATTAAGAGAGAGAAACTACTAGGTATAAAATAAATAATCTACATGGATACAGAACAGAGAATACAGCTATTATTTCATAGTAACTTTAAATGGAGTATAATCTTTAAATATTTGAATCACTATAGTGTACACTAATACAACGTTGCAACAAAATAAATAAGGTCAAGTTAAACTAACTCAATTTAAAATTTTATCTTAAAACTTTGCATTCAGAAAGAAAAAAAAAAAAGTTACCACAAATTTTCATCAATGTCCCTAACCAGTTTTTCTTTTCTTAAAAGGTTCTTTTTGATGTGGACCATTTTTTTGTGCTGCTGATAAGTCGCTTCAGTTGTGTCCAACTCTTTGCAACTCCATGGACTGCAGCCCACCAGGCTCCTCTGTTCATGGGATTCTCCAGGAAAGAATACTGGAGTGGGTTGCCTTTCCTTTCTTTAGGGGATCTTCTCCATGCAGGGATCAAACCCATGTTTCTTATGTCTCCTGCACTGGCAGGTGGCTTCTTTACCACTAGCACCACCTGAGAAGTCCCAGGACCATTTTCAGAATTAATTTATTTTTGGCTGCACTGGGTCTTTGTTGCTGCACATGGGCCTTGTGGCAAGTAGGGGCTACTCTCTAGCTGCAATGGGTAGTAGGCTTTTCACTGCAGGGCTTCTCCTGTTGGGGGGCATGGGCTCTATGCGTATGGACTTTAGAAGTTGCGGCATATGGGCTTAGTTGCCTCAAGGCATGTGAGATTTTCCTGGACCAAGGATCGAAGTCGTGTCCCCTGCATTGGCAAATGGATTCTTAACTGCTGGACCACCAGGGAAGTCCAATGTGGACCATTTTTAAAGTCTTTATTGAATTTGTTACAAAACTGCTTTTGTGTTTTGGCTTTTTGGCCATGAGGCAGTGGGATCTTAGCTCCCAACCAGGGATCAAGCCTGTTTCCATTGCACTGGAATATGAGTTTTAACCACTGGATCACCAGGAAGATCCCCTAACAAGTTCTTAATGTGTCTGGTCAGAACAGTGGTTCACAAGGAAAGGCAACATTGCTTAGCTCCCTTCATGCTGGCCAAATTCAATGACACTCAGAACCCTTAGTGACACTCAGCACTGAAATTTTAATCTGTAATATCTAATATAATTTCCCAGAGGTCACACATAGTAAATTCTTTTAATAAGATCCTAATATGTAGAAAAACCAACAGCCAGCATATAATCAGATATTCTTACAGTGTTGAATAGCAAGAAGGCAAATATTTTCCCAATGAGCTATGTACCTTAGTCACATTCAGATAAGCCTATAATGTGTCAAAACATAATGACACCTGCTTATATCTCCCTACTACCATCAATTCTCAGTCTTTATGGTTGTAAATGACATGATCTGCTCAGTTCCAACAAATGTGACTGCAATTTCTATGGAATGACATTATTCAGACTGTCTGGGGATAGCTGTGGATCTCCAACAACTTTGATTTTTTCAGTCAGGATGGCTAAATGCAGTCTGTCTGCATGAATGTTTCTTCTAAAGAGGTGACAAAGGTAGCAATGCAGTATCAAGTCTCTCAGGTAAAAGAGTCATGCATCCAGCCACTCTAAACAGCCTAGAGTCACTAGCGACAGTTACTCTCAACAGCCAAGACTCTGGGGCAGTGAGAACTCAGCCATGCTCCTGCCTGCATGCACGGCGCTGGAGAGACATGCAAAGCCATTAAATGAACGACACGAGGCGAGTGAGCCACACGAACACAACCAGTCACAAGACGCAGTCACGAGGCGGGAGAACACAGAGAAACGTCCAAGCGCACTCCTGTAACACCGCCTGAAACACGGTCACCTGATACGAAATGAAGTCACATCCGTGTCTTCTGTGTGCGACCGCCATCCAAGGGGCAGTGCCTCTCTGCAGAGGACGCGGTGGCAATCAGTGTGAGGAGAGGAATGACAGTTAAGAGGACAAGCTTTGGATTCAAAGACTTAGGGACAAATCCTAGATGTACTACTACCCATGTGACCTTCAGCAAGTAACCTCTCTTTGCCTCAGCTTCCTCATGTATAAAATGGTGATAGGAATAGGAACCTCTACTCTATAGAATTACCATGAGCACTAGAGGAAATACTCCAAAATATATAAAGTGTCTGGCATTTAGTTAATGACCGATAAGAGGTAGCTGTTGTGTTGGCAAAACAAAGACCAAGAGGACAGGCCATATAGTCCATTCAGATAATGACTAAACCATCAGCTATGTATCAATTCAAGACATGTATAATTATACAATTTTTTCAAACCCTAAAAAATAAAGGCAAACAAGTATCCCCACCACGTGCATCTAGAGAGGCCACAGTGTTTTCTCAGAGTGGATGACCTAGACAGTGGGGGCAGGAAAGGTGATCAGGGAGTGATTCCTCAGGGCAGCATCACTGCCCCCACAGACCCCATCTCTGAAACTCCAAGGTTTGAAATGACAAGACTGAACATCCCTTCCAGCTCCTGGACCCCAGGACTCACCTGTGTATGGCAGCACACAGTGGCAAGTATAACCGCTTACGTCATCAAAGCAGGTTCCTTGGTTCAGACATGGATTCGAAGCACATTCATCAATATTCACCTGGCAGTTATAGCCTGCACACAAAAAGGAGGGGAAAATCAAAAACAGTGAAACTTTCTGTTAGCCTCCTCAATATCTCAATTACTAAGCAATGCTCTCAGGGGCAAACATTAAACACCTCAGAAACTGCATTAATTTATTCAGGCCACTGAAACACCTGTTCATTCATTTCAGTGTAAAGTCCCTGACATACAGTCAGTCAATAAAACTGCTTAATCAAAAAATGAATCGAAGAACAATATATTCTAATAGCTTGAAAGTTTAATGAATGTCCAAATACAAGTAATTTCTCTAGAATGGACCAAGAAGTTCACTAGGGTAAAAAGCTACTGCTATATCTAAATAGGAGCTTCTATACAAAGTATCTAGTCAGGGCTTAAAAATAGGCTAGAAATTATCAAGGGATAAAATATTTGACAGGTAGTCAAAGCTTCTTGATTTATGCCCACTTTTTCAAATGCACAGTATCTACCATCAATGTGGTGGTGTTTTCTGAAGTCACAAAGCTCTTCCCCCTTATCCAAGACACAAAATCTACTCCCATTATGAAGAAAAAGAAAAGTAAGGAAGCATTCATGGGGACAGGATATTACCAAATGCCACCACCTTTATACCTGCAATAGGGCCTGACACAGAGTCTTAAAACTGAGGAACTATAGCCATGTATAAAAAGAAAATAATGGTCTACGAGTTTTCAAACTGTGCTGCTAATCACTAGACATATGATTGTGAACTATTTTGATATTTATTTTGTCAATCAGCAAGTCTTCAAAGAGACAAAGGAATAAAAGTGCTTTTAAATCTGTAAGTTTCTTTACAGATGTTATATATCTGAATGTCAAAAAGTTAATGACTAAAATATGATCTTAGAAAAATGTCAAGTTATCAAATAAAGTGATACTGAAACATACTGACCTATCACAGTAGCCTGGCACAACTTTTGAGTTGTAAAATAAAGGACTATATGGATAGAGGAGTATAAATATGCACGATTTACCCACAGGTTTCTCTCTCGAGGGTTGAAGAGAAAAGTGACAGGAGAAATATAACAGAGACAACTCAAAAAGTGATTTTACTCAATACTCACTACTATGCATTTTTCCAGAAGGTCATAGGTGACTATATATCATCTAAGAATATCTCAATGTTTAACAGAATTTGTTGGAAAGGCTTTAAATACATGGATTCTCCCATGATATTATTGCTACAATTACAGTAAAACAAGATTTTCATTCTTCTACCAATATCTCTTTTGAATTATCACAGAATCAAGGCTACACTGGCGCTTATGATTAGAATACCCAATTAGAATGTCCAAAGTTGTATGAGTAGAGTTCTAGTTGCTCATCTTAAATGGTACTGTTTCAATAGCTCACCTCTCTGCTAGTCTGAAAGTAGAATCCATGTTTAAATTTATTTATGTTTTTATTCTCCAACTCCCTATAAATAATAAGTGTTCAAATTAAGGTTGCTATATGAATGAGTAGGAAAAGGGGAAAGAAAGAAGTGAGTCAAGCTGTATGTACCAACAAAAAGGCCAAAAAAGGACATAAAAACATGCACTTCTGCATCACCTTTAAAGCCCTTCTTGCAAGTGCACCTGTATCCATTCACCAGATTGTCACAAGTTCCCCCATTCTGGCACGGATTAGATAGACATTCATTTTTGTCCACTTCACAGTTGATGCCAACCCAGCCTGCATCACAGAGGCACTTATATCTGAAAGAAGACAGAAATAAGTTACAGTTGTGGTATGAACGTACAATTAAGTCACAGTGGAAATACAAAATTCTGAAGAAATGAAGGATCAAGGAGCTCCTGGGTGGGCTAATCTCATTTCTGTTCCTCTTCAAACCTACACTTGGGTTACCTTGTGAATCATGTGGGCCCATCTGAAGTATTTAGTAAACACAGCTTCCTGGCCCACAAAAATGCCGGAAAAATTAAGTAAGTATAGTGGGCTTTCATATGTAAAGAGTGGTTGGTACAACAAATTGGGACAATCTGAAAGACGCATTGACATTGATAAATCTACAGTTTCTTTTCTGCTAAATAAATGTAAAGAAACCTTAGATCACTTGTTTCTGGTGTAAAACAGATACTCAGAAAGCAGGGTAGTATCAGAGACTCTAAGTGACCCTGAAGAGCTCCTGGGATGTCTGACTTCTGAGACATGGTTTGTTCTGACCTGAAACCCTGCCCCAAGAAAGCACAAAGGGTACTGAGCAGGAAATGGAACAAAAATGAAGGTATCTGAAATGTATGCATGTTGTTCACAATTTGAACATCAGGAGAAAGCAATGGCACCCCACTCCAGTACTCTTGCCTGGAAAATCCCATGGGTGGAGGAGCCTGGTAGGCTGCAGTCCATGGGGTCACGAAGAGTCAGACATGACTGAGTGACTTCACTTTGACTTTTCACTTTCATGCATTGGAGAAGGAAATGGCAACCCACTCCATATTCTTGCCTAGAGAATCCCAGGGATGGGGGAGCCTGGTGGGCTGCCATCTATGGGGTCACACAGAGTTGGACACGACTGAAGTGACTTAGCAGCAGCACTCAGAATGTAATATTGGGAGATAACAGCCTCCTTGTCTGGTGATTCTTTTTTAAAAAAAGGAAATGGGTTGGGATGCTTTGAAGGCTGCTATACTCTGAAACAGGAATACTGAGTTAATTGATCTTAGAAATCACTTGATTTCCCATTTACCTCTAAATGTACTCTTCATTCTTTCACCTGCTGTAAGCATGGCAAATGCTGCCTCGGCCAAAGTCCTGTCCTCTGGCAAGCATAGCAAGAGCACAGGACTATTTCATGGAACCAAACATCACATTCTGTGATTCTAGAAAATTACTTGCCAACACATTACACAACTCTCAGGGGCTTGCCAGCTGTGAACACTTCATCACGGCCAAGACTCTAGCTAGCTGAGACCAGCTCTATTTCAGTGGTACCCACTGGTATCATTATGAAACAGAGTTGGGTTTTCTTTAAGCAGGAGGTTAAGTCAAACAGAATATCCCTAAGAACGCAATCCTGCAGTTAGTACTAAAAGCAAAACAGCTAAAGACTCAGAAAATAACCCTGAACTCCTCCCATGTGCTGACTACCCACATGAGGAATGAAACATTCCTCCTTACTTTCCATCTACTCAGTCATGGAAGGCAGGGAAAAAGTGGTGACTTGGAAGACTATGATACGGATTACCGACCTCTTCAGCCTAGTCTCAGCTCAAGTCCTGACTAACTGCTGCAGGGTATGCCCAGTACTAGAACTCAACTGGCTCGACACGGGTCAATAAGAAACGATGAATACACAACAGCTACTCACCCAGTGAGGCCCCCAGTACAGTTTCCATGGACACAGGGATTGCTCAGGCACTCGTTCACCTGTGAGTAGCAGCTGGGATGGTGGGGCCCCTCAGGGCAGATACAGCGGAAACCATTCACATCATTGATGCACGTTGCACCCTTGCGACAGGATTAGAGGCACACTCATCAATGTCAATGTTACATCTCTGCCCTGTAAAGAAGGGGGACAGTTTCTGTCAAATCCAAAATGTTTAGGGAATAGACCCAGGACCATGAGATCTATTGTACAGATACCTTTACCTGCCTAGGCTATAAAATCCTGTGGGCACCAAATGTCAAGACTTAAGGAATAAGACATCCAGTAACACTTAGTGCCATGCAAGGAAGGAGCAGAGAGCATTGTACTTTGATAATGTAACAAAGTTAACAAAATACTGGAACTGTGTGGTGGTGTTTCGACATGTGTTTCTTCACTCCAGTTTAGAAATGGGGAAACTTCACATCAAATATTCAAAAAGAGAACATCAAATGCAATCAAAGTGGCTGCTCCTCTTGCTGCTGTTCGGAGAACGCTCAAGCTTCTCTTATCACTGTTGTCAGCTGGTTTGCTGCCTTCGTTCTCCTGAGAGTTAGTCAATCTTTTACATTTCTATATATGGTAAATCTCAATTAACAGGAACGTTCAGTGATCAACATTGAATCACCATTAATGATTAAGTTGCTTAAAAAGAAAAGCCATTTGTTTTACTTTTATAATTGTATTAATCTATTTTCTGGCTCAGGAAGAAGAGAAACCTAAATATAATTTTATTGTTCTCTGATCACTGAGAAAACCATTCAGGGTCTCTCAGTATAGATCAGTGGTTCTCAAATTTTAATGTGCAAGGATTGCTAAAAGTACTTGTTTTAAAAGAAGATCCTTACTGCTTCAAAGTAACATTTTAAATAATGTAGGTGTTTCAGATACTACATTTTGAGAAATTCTGATGTAGACAATTATTATTTCATCAAGTTATAATGTAAATGTTCAGAATATATGAAATGAATATGTTCTTCCTCTAAACCATACCCAAGACTGGACTTTGAAAAGATGTCTGCTATAAAGTGGAATAAAGTATGCCAGTTACATATGAGTTTTGCTTTGTTAAGTTTTGAATAAATAAGATTTAACTATATATTCCAAAATGATAAAAATTTTAAAATAACCCATAATTCTGTAAATGAGTGGTGACAAGCAACTGCTATGAAAGAATTATAAATTTCAAAGAATACAATTTTCTGATTCATATAAAACCAGGCATTTTTATTTAAGAAAGAGTAACCCTACAATTAGAACAGGAAATTCCAAATGAAATAGATACACACCCTTTTAAAGTATGGGTATTAACATTTTTTCACTCTCTACTACTCTCTAAACCATTATTGGTGGTTCGTGTGGTAAAAAACCCATAATCTGATAGTAGTTGCTATTTTCCTTTTAAGTATTTTATTAATAACCAATTCTATAATACTACTTTCTTAGCTTCAACTTCTGATTTTTTTTTTAGATGTTTGCCACTGGCACCAAGATAAGAGCCACAAGTCTTCAACTGCAGCACTATTCTCTGTCTGAAATCCCGTGGAGAATGAGATGAAAAAGCTTTTTCAATTCTGTCTTCTCTTGGGAAAAATCTTCTCAAAAGTCACACTTCTCACATTTTCTTCATTTGCTTTTAAAGCTCTCAGCAGAATCAATTTTCAAGTCATCTTTAGCTGAGAAGGTTAAATGCCTCTTTGTGTAGTCTACCTGGTGAACTGCAGCTGCTTCACTAGCAAATTCTCATCCTTTAAGTAGCATCGGAAATCCCAGCACAAGACTATGTACGTTGTTGGGCTCAGTAACTACTGAATAAGAAATTAGCCAATGTTTCTTATCGTGTAGATAGATGCCTAACAAATTAGTATTTAAAGAATGAAAGCATGATACAGTGCAGCCTCAAGAGTCTAGTGTTGGATGTCAGAGGTTCCATATGTGAGTGCTGGTCATTCATTCAGCAATATTTTCTAAGTGCTCCCTGAGCACTACAGTTTTAGAAAATGCTGGCTAAAAAGACAATTAGGGAGGTGCCTGCCTTCTGGGAACTCTCAGTCCTAACAGTGAGACTCACTAGCTAAGACCATGGACACATTAAGCTCTTTCAATTGTCTTATTTGTTAAATGAGGATAATAAAATTCCCTAAGTTTTTTGTTAATTTTTAAATTAAGACATGATTGACATATAACACTGTGTAAGTTTAAGGTATATGATGTGTGTGTTTGATACATTTTATATATTGCAATATGATTACCTCCACAGTTAGTTAACACTTCTATCATGTCACATAACCATCACTTCTTTCTGTGGTAAAAACAATATCTACTCTCTCAGCAATCTGAAAGTTTATAATGCAGCATTGCTGACTATAATCACTATGCTATGTATTTAATCAGAACTTATTTATCTAGTAGTTGCAAATTTGTACCCTTAAACAATATCTCCCCCATCCCCTACCCTCCCAGCCTAGACCCTGATAGACACCATTCTACTCTCTGCTTTCATGAGTCTGGCTTTTTAATATTCTGCATTAAGTGATACCATATAGTATTTGTCTTTCACTGTCTGATTTATCTCACTTAATGTCCTCAAGTTCCATTCATGTTGTCACAAATGTCAAGATTTCCCCCTCTCTCATGGCTGAATAATAATAATCCATTGTATACATACAAGGTATCTCCTTTACTCATTCATCCATTTGATGGACACTCTGGTTGTTTTGATATCTTGACTATTGTGAATAATGCTGCTAAGAACATGGGTGTGTGCAAATACCTCTTTGAAATATTGATTTTGATTCCTTTAGATACACAAGTGTAGAATTCCTGGACCTTACGGTAGTTCAATTTTTTAACTTTTTGACAACTGCCATATTGTTTCCCTAATAACTGTAACATTTTACATTCAGATCAACAGTGCATGAGAGTTCCCCTTTTCCCACACCCTCACAAACACTTGTTATCTCTTACCTTTTTGAAAGCAACCAATCTTTCAGGTGTGATGTGATATTTCACTATGGTTTTGATTTTCATTTTCCCAATGATTAGTGATGCTGAGCATCTTTTCCTGTACCTGTTGGCCATCTGTATGTCTTCTTTGGAAAAAGAATGTCCTTTGCCCATTTCCCCCCTGATTCTAAACATTTGTTTTCCTTCATCGCTATACTTTTCTGAATGTGTATACCTTGCTTTTAACTACTTCCCTAGTCTTTAGTCATTTTCTGATGTATGCAGTCTGGGTTCCTGATCATACCTTAAATCCTTTTAAAGGCATGAACTCATTGTCTACCACTTTTCCCATAACCCAGTGCTCCTCTGTGCTTAGCAGTGTGCCTTCACTAATGGCTGGAGAACCAAAAACAACTGTGTGTTCAACATTTAGAAATTTATAATTTATAAATATTTATTCACTTTACTCCTGATTAGAAAATCCCATAAGAGACTGAAAGAAAGATGAGATTGCAAACCTCGAATCTATTATTTTTTCATTGAATTTGGTGATTTTATACAGCTGCATAATGATACTGTGATGAGGATTAGCTATATTGCTAGCTACTCATCATCATTATAGCCTTTCAAATGCTATTTGAAAGTCACTAGGGTTTGGTAGATTGTAAAGCTTTTGAAACTTTACCTATTTCAGTTGATACTGGATTTCAAAATATAAATAATGATTTACAGCCTAAAAATATAATCAGAATGTGGTTAAATCATGTAGCTCTGAGAATTAGAATGAACATTACCAGTATCTTATATCTGAAGATTATTGGGAATTTTCCAGTAATATTTTCTAAAATCGGGTTTCCAACTCCTGACTAATGTGTTTTCATTTTTAAAGTGTTAGTCGCTCAGTTGTGTCCTACTCTTTGCGACCCCATGGACTGTAGCCTGCCAGGCTCCTCTGTCCATGGAATTCTCAAGGCAAGAATACTGGAGTAGGTTGTATAATTGACATGTAACATAATTAGTTTCAGGTGTACAACATAATGATGTGATATTTGTGTATATTGAAAAATGATCGCTACAGTAAGTCTAGTTAACATCTGTCACTCGGAGAAGGCACTGGCACCCCACTCCAGTACTCTTCCCTGGAGAATCCCATGGATGGAGGAGCCTGGTGGGCCGCAGTCCATGGGGTCGCTGAGGGTTGGACACGACTGAGCGACTTTACTTTCACTTTTCATTTCCTGCATTGGAGAAGGAAATGGCAACCCACTCCACTGTTCTCACCTGGAGAATCCCAGGGACAGGGGAGCCCGGTGGGCTGCCGTCTATGGGGTCACACAAAGTCGGACACGACTGAAGTGACTTAGCAGCAGCAGCAGCAGCATCTGTCACTATACTGAATTTTCTGTTATTTGTCCAATTTTTAATTGAATTATTTGCTTCTTTACTATTAAGTTGTATGATTATTTATATATTTTGGATATTAACTTTTTGTTAGACACATAGTTTGCATATATTTTTATCCATCTCTGTAGGTTAGCTTTTCAACATATTGTTTTTTTGCCCCCCAGAAGTTCATTTTAGTTTTTGTTACTTGTGCTTTTGGTTTCATTTACAACCTATCTACTTTTATGGACTGTAATGGACATGAATGTGAAACCGAAAAAGTAGTTTATACAACTGAAAAGTAGTATACTGAAGTGACACATGATTTCTTACTTTTCCTATTCAATCAGTAAGTATAAAGTAGTCTGCAGAGAACAGAGAATTTTGTCTGAGAAAAAATTCCCTTAAATCTGTTCAAGCTGTTATTAAAATTGTAATAAAAAGTTAACAGTATTAAAGGCAAGACTAAAACACCTTATATTTATAGGTCATGAGTATATAACACAGTTGCCTCTGATATTTTCAGCAACTGACTTGAAAAAACAAATAGAAAAAACAGACGTAGAAAACAGTTCCAAGAACAGGGTACCACCCAGTAACCAAAACATTCCATTCCTTGGTTATGCAGTTTCATGCTACACCTTAAGTTTATTTTAGAATATTTTTAGCCTATGTCCTCCCTCCATGACCTTCCTGATTTGCTAAATGTTAAAAAGAGAGAGCATATGATTCACTGACATTTACAAAAAATTTAAGTCGAGTCTAAGGCTTATATATCTAAAAAGAAACCACAGCAGGCACCCGCTTATGCCATCCAGTCAAGTGGCAGTGAGTATGAACTCTATAATAGAAGCCCCCGGGGTGGAATGCTGGCCCAGTGCACTGGTACTGTTGCTTAAGCTCTCTGAATTCAGGGTTTCTCATCAATACTGTAGAAATAATAATAATAGTGACAATTAAATGAGATTAGGCACTTGATTTAATGCCTACCTCAAGACAAGGCCTTAATACATGGCAGCTATTCTCTTCTCATTACCTATATAAACAAGTACATATGCCATTCTGTCTGAAAGAAACGCAGCTGGCTGTCACTGAATGCTGGAGTAACATATTTCAGGATACAGAAGTACATCTGGCTCCACACCAGCAGCGCTGGGTACTAGATATACGAACTCTCATCATCCTGGTCTTCTGAGTGATATGCCACTGAAGAGAGATTACGGTGACCACATAGGCCACAAACGTTCCTCTCTTGTGTCCACAATCACACCAAGCGGTGCAAAGGATTGTGAAATACAGACAGAATTAAGTTCCCAGCAAGAAAGAGGCATCTCTTGGCTTTTTGACATTATAGTTTAAAAAGCTCTGTGGGAAGTGTCTCACATTGGTTGCAAACGACCACATGGTATTTATGCAATGGTAACATCATGATGTAAGTGCCTTACTGTGTGTGGCATTGTCTAGCAAGAATGGGATTGGCATGTTACACGCCCTCTGATGGTGCCTTTGACAAACAGATGTATCAGAAAGAGGCTTCATATTTCCTCAGTAGCTCCTAGTACTTTTTGATCAGGAAGGTAAAAGGTAAAGGCAATCTTATTAGCAACAAAAGAAGACAAGAGAAAAGATGTATGTGAGTTCGTGTGTGTATACACATGGTGCATATATAAATGTTCTAGCTGGCGGGTTTAATTAAGAAGAATTTAAGAAGAATTATAACCAGTTTTATTTTAGTCACTTACTTTCTCCCTCCTGGAGAGAAAATAAAACCCACTATGCTAGCCAAAAATAGGTTGCTTTGCTAAGTTTTGACCTTAGCCAAGCACTTATAAGAGGAAGTACTCAGAAAAAATCATATAAGGTGTTCACAGAATTTTACCTTGGCCATGCCTTTAAGAAGGCATTCACTACTAAGTATAGAAAAATATGAAAGCTATATAACTTAAGCTCAGTGATGGAAACTCATGGTCTGAAAAGAAACTCTTTTTAAGTAGCTATAAACACATGGCCTAAAAACCCTGATTAATGAAAAGTTTCATGTTACAGTTCAGGGAAGGCCTGTAAGTAGAAAACTGGGCCAGAGAAGCACAGAAACAACCTTCTAACCTTCCAAGAGACAAAGAAGTCAGATATATTTGAAAGTAACTAACCTTTAGACGCCCTTTTCCCAAAGTGAGGGGGCTGAAGAAGGAGTCTCCCAACAAAAAGGACCATTACCTGTGAATCCTGGTGAGCAGACACAGCTGTAACGATTAACGCCATCCATACAGACTCCATGGACACACGGGTTACTTGCACAGTCATCAAAATTGATTTCACAATTAACACCTGCAAAGATGAAAGCAAAGAGAAACCGTGCAATATTAGCACAGAAACACCAATGATCTTTGTTTGTGATGCTGGGTGTTAGGGAATCTCATGAGTATAACCCTGAATACAGGAAAGTAGCATTTCTGAAAGTTCAGTCCTCTAGACCTTGTCAAAGGTATCATGAGGTCAAATGATTATATTAATCACACTAAGCCACTATGTGTCTTTTTTATTGTGTTGGCATTTGCACTAATGTTACAGAAGCAATGGAGGCAATTAAAATAAATTCATTGATTAAAAAAAAAAAAAGTCCGCCAGACCCTGTGACAGAGTCTTCAGAACCTAGCAACAGTTCTTCATGATGTATTCGCCATCAAGGCAGAGACTTTTATCTCTTTTGCCTCAAGTATCCAGAGCAGTTAATAGCCTATGTTGCCTCATTTTAAGTACAAATTAGGGATTCAAATTAGGACTTCCCTGGTGGCTCAGAGGTTAAAGCATCTGCCTCCAATGCGGGAGACCCGGGTTCGATCCCTGGGTCGGGAAGATCCCCTGGAGAAGGAAATGGCAACCCACTCCAGTATTCTTGCTTGGAGAATCTCATGGATGAGGAGCCTGGTGGGCTGCAGTCCATGGGGTCACAAAGAGTCGGACACGACTGAGTGACTTTACTTACTTACTTACTTACTTAGGGATTCAAAGTTAATATACAGCTGTAACGACAATTAGATGAACTGATCCCTTTTACACACTGAACAATTCTCAGTCACAGGCAGCAAGGAGCCTGTCATCACTTCTGCCTTAATTCTGAGGCTGACAGTTTTCTATGACCTTTAATATAAAGCGCTTCTTAATTTCAGAAATGTTGAAGATTAAAAAAAAAAAAAAAGTGTAGCTCAGCACTGAAGAAATCTGCAAGGCAGCTGACAGCCAGCAGGAGGCACAGTAAGAGCTGTACTTTGATTTGTTTAACCCCAGGGGTGGGACACATGGGCAAATGGTGAGATGAGAATCATAAATGAAGGACCCCAGTGAAGGGGCCCTGGTTAGCAAGCCAATGATTTGGAGTGGCGTGAAAGGTCAATGTGAAGGGTATGGGATGGATTAACGTGAGAAGAACACTGGGCAGGCCATGACATGGAGTTGGCTTAAAGAAACGGTGTCCAAGGCCAAGGAAATGCCAGTAGGAATGAAAGCAAAAGGATGAATGTGAAAGGTCATAAGAGTTATAGTCTTTATCACTTGGAAACTGAGTCAATGAAGAGAATAAGGGAGAAGTCATGGAAAGGCAGAGTTACCATACCTGGATGTCTAGGAAAATACGATACTCTTGACAGATGTCGTGAATGAGGAAGAGGAGTTGGTGTTGGAAGACAAAAATCCTGGTTTTGGATCTTTTGAGTTTAAAACATTAACTGCTTATGTAGGTCTTATCAATTGATCTCCATGGACATGATTGCTTTAGAATATCAGACTGTACCCAACCAAATTATTACCTAGTTCCCATATTTCCATTTTGATGATAAAGCTATGGCTTTAGATTACAATAAATATCTTACTGAAAAAATAAAGAGCAATGGAGGTATGACTGCCGACATCTTAGCAGGAATCCAGAAAGTGCCAAACTGTCTGTACTAGTGTTTTTATTCTTCACCTCCATGTACTCAGTTAAAACAATACAAAGATAGTTTCACTTAAGAATGACTTTGATGAAGCTGCCAAAAGTATTAATTTTATGATTTGATTATACCTTGACCCTTGAGTATACCTCTATTGTTTTGTGTGATGAAATAGAAAATACACATAAAGCTATTCTGTGGCATGCCATCATACAGAGCAGTCTCCAGGAAAAGCAGTTGTGTGACTGAGTACAGAACCAAAACTGCAACTTTTTTCAGAGAATCCCATTTTAATTGAAAGAGCCACTGACAGACAAACCAAGACTATCCAGACTTAAGTACTTAGCAAATAGTTAAGTGAAAGAAAAAGCCTGCCGTTTCAAGGAAAACAACTATGACAATACTGGGCTCCAGAAGTAAAATTTAAGCTTTCATTAGAATTTTGGGACTTGTATCTACCACTACAAGCTTGATACTGACTGTTACTCTTAAGGGCTAAAGTTCAGGACAAATCTTACAGAGTCATAGCTTTCTCCTGGGGTATGTTGCCTTCCTCCTGGTATATTCCCCAGATGAATGGCAGAGTTTGACTATGTTCAGTAAAGTTTAATTATAGATACAGGTAACTAAATAGTAGAGATACACCAATCCCTACTGTTACCACTATTCTGTAAAAATACTCACTATTATATTACTTAACATGAATTTAGTGATGAATTTGGATATCATCAAAGAATATCTTGGCAGTTTAAAAAGTCTAAAAATTATGCCTGATAATTAGGATATAAACTAACAAATGAAATTTCCACAACAAAATGCCTAATATTTATTCACTCCAACTTTATGTGAATATTTATTAATAATTACTATATTGAAAATGTTTCACATCATTATTGTGAGCAAAATACTCTGCTTCCCACTTGATATAACTTTATTTTTCTCACTTCAGTGCCAAACCAATTTGTGTTACACCCATTTTATCATGCACTTGTACAATTACATCAGCACAGCTAGGATGTGAACCCAGCTCTCGGATCCTATCCACTTCACCACACCACACTGGTCACTGTGATTAATGTGACTATGCTGCCTTGCTAGCCACAGATGAGGCAAAGGTTTCAATATTCCTTAATTATAAATGGATACCTTTAGGAGATGGTCTAGCCCTTGATTGACAATCCCAATTAATCCACAGCAGAGCAAGGCAGGCCCCAGGAGGCCAGGCGGTTTAATGGGACTCTGCCCCCAAAGCCATGTTGCACTCTAGCAGGAACAGACGCTCAGCTCCAGCGAGGCCGATGAAATCATCTCACTGGACGCTGGGACAGGCACTGGGTGACCTATGACCCGTATGTGGCCCTACTTCCCGCTAATACCCCCAAAGCCTCATCATTCAGCTCTCGCTTGGACTCCATAAGGTGCTTCTGTGTGCTTTCACAGAATTCCTTCTGCTTGTCTGTTTTGTGTTTGCTGTTTGCTGATGATTCTTTTAGTTAGTCAATGCAGTTTCTGTAACTTGAAACTTCCCCCAAACTTACTTAAGACCAGGGGTGAAAAAAGGCATTAGTAGTGATTCTGGGTAGTGTACTGTGCTTTAAGTACTTAGGGAGTGAGAAACTACAATTATAACCTGCAGATTGTAAAGTATCCCTTCTATCCACATACTCATCCAAACCCCAAGCTACCAACTCAGACTATGTTATGAATGGGTTGTCGATTCTTAGATTGCAACTCAAAAGTCTGTTCATAATGGTTAATGGAGTGAATCCTTTCACCCAGGCTCCCTGTACATGCCAGGTCCTTCTGCAAACATTACAGACCAAGATCTTCTTATGTGGTCTGCATCTCTTTGCGTGAATTCTCCAAACAGTCACAGGAATGAATCTGGCAGTTTTCTGAAAGAACCTGTGCCTTCCTTCTTTATGCTGCCTGCACACTGCTGATAGTTACTACCTGCCTTTCTCACTGACAGCTACTTCTACCTTGACTTCTCTGTACTCCCCAGGAAACACACCTGATCCATCCTGGCATAATAATATAATCCCAAGGAAAACAAATACTTGCCAACCCACCACTCACCCAGGTTTCCAGTACATTTTTTATAATGGGAACGATAGCAAAGCCTAAAACAGCCCCACCATTCTAAAGGCATCCATTCAATTGCTTGTAAATCTCTCAAATTTCTTTTCGTACTGCAATTTCTCATGTCTGGGGACCAGCCCGGAAGCAAATTGCTTTTGGAAGGTTTCACAAAGATCTATTCAGCTCTTTTAGAGAGTTATCTAAACGTGGGGAGGGGGAAGGTATTTTCAACTGGGAAGGCATGGGATGTTTTTCGTATGCTTGAGCAACTCAAAAAGGACTTTGTTTTCAAACTTGGCATGTACGAGTTCCTGGATGAAGACCAGGGCCTTTGACAAGTTTGAAGAAATGGATTTGGAAATAACAAAATAAAATGAAGGCAGCTAACCGCCTCCCCCACCTTTGCCCCCTACACAGGCCATTTTCCTTAAATGGAGAATGAGTTCTCAATAAATCACGCCTTGTATTGGCAGGTTCCCTTCTAACAAAGGCACACACTAGTTAATCTTCCACTAATACATTTTCCTTTGATCTGAGACACAGAACTTCTCTGTCCATTAACCACAGTCGTGACCATAATTATTCCTCGAATAAGTAAAACAGAATCCACTGAAATCTGTGAAACGCTGCTGCCTGAGAAAACAGCTCAACATTTCCCCAGCAAGGAGTAGCATGCCCTCACGACTAACAAGCCGTCATTCAACTGGAGGCAGGAAACAGCCATGAACTGGGGATGGGAAACGACAGCTCTGCATTCTAATCGACAATAACCCAGACATGTTGCAGCATCTCTCCTCTCCCTCTGAGTCCCCCAAATGCCCAAAGCCCAGCAGAGAAAAACAGCAGAAGAACAACAACCCATTAAAGATAGTGTGTTAGTTGCTCAGTCATGTCCGACTCTGTGACCCCATGGACTATAGCCTGCCAGGCTCCTCTGTCCATGGAATTCTCCAAGCAAGAATACTGGAGTGGGTTGCCATTTCCTTCTCCATTAAGATACTGGACTCTAAACGGGAGGAAAAACTACTGAAAGAACAGGAGGAATGGAGAGGGAAGGATCAGCTTCATTAATCTGAGTAAAGTGGAAGTTAAAAAAGACAATCCAACTGAACCACAAAAATAAGAAGGTTTTCAATTTTCAATAATAATTTCAATTTTTTGAAGTGGTATGCCTCCTTTTGATAAAAAAACACATACAGAGAATCATCACCTCTGTGAAGCTATTGTCTCTGACTTCCCTACTGGCTAGAGCTATCTGCCCCTGAGATGTTTCTGGCTGTGCTTTGGCTCTGCTTTTCAGAATCAAGACTATATTTTTGGTACCTAAGCATGTGCTGAGAAAGTCTGAGACATCTGTGTAAACTGTCTTAGAGGAACGGTGAAAACTCCACAGGCAGTGAAGAGTGGGCTTACCTGACGTGCCTGGCTGGCAGTTGCACTGGTAGCCATTCACCAGGTCGATGCAGCGGCCCTCATTCAGGCAAGGGCTGCTGTAGCATTCATCTATCTGGTCACTGCAGATGGCACCCATGTAGCCCGGATTGCAGACGCAGGTGTAGGAATCAATGCCATCCTGACACTGGCCATGGTGGCAAGGATCAGGGTCACAGTTGTCAATGTTCTCCTCACACAACACACCAGTGAATCCTTAGAAGGAATTGTACCCAAGATACGTAAAACACAAGGTGAACATTTCCACACCTGAGCATACATGTAGCTCCAGCATCCTCTTAATCCTACACATTCCATATCGTAAACAATTCATACTGTGGGCCATAAGCAGCTGGAACTGACTCTCTGCACTATTTATAAGGCAAGCCTAGAGAGCTTTGTTTAAAAAAAAGTTGTTCAAGTCAGATCTGTAGAATTCAAATAGCTTTTTCTAAATGATGAAAAATTTCACTGCAGAGACATTTTAACTGCGCCTTAATTGCATATTGGATTTCAGTGAGGAATAGCTCTCTATAATTTTCCTTAATATATGTATCTCTATATGCCTTTCCTCCAAAACCAGTCGCATATATAGGTACTAAATCAATGACTTCATGTATCTTATCTTTCCAATTCTGACCTGAGGGGACAGAGAACTTTTTTTATTCCTCCCAACCTCCCAGGAATCTATGCAAATATAGTAAGTTTTTAAGCAATACTTGTTAAATAAAATGACCAAGTTAAGACAGTTAAAAGGGGCAAATAAGAGTTCCTTTATCCAACCTTAAATCTTTTTAAGAGAATTTGGAAGGACTCTCCTCCCTTTTAAACATGAGTTCAAAGTTTAAATTCTCTCCAGTGAAGGTTATGCTCCATAAGCATAATCTAGCCAGAAGAAGACCTAACCTGAAACTTTTCCAACAGAGACCAGAGTTTGTGAAAAGAAAAGGAAGCTGAGTGGATCATCTGACAGGGCCTACTCTGAGAAGGCCTAATAAGCAGCAATATTCTAATGTAACTGAAATAGTAATTTTCTATTTATTTTTATGACTTAGTTCGCTTTTCTGTGATTACAAAAAAAAAGCATGCGCATGATGCTTAAAATCTTTTAAGAATTCATTTTTTAAAATAAGAAAAAATGTCCTGAATTATATTCATAACTTCTTTCTTAAACAGTCAGATAAAAAAGAAACTGGGAAATTATCTTTTCTAATAATTTATAATCCTTCTCTACAGAATAATGGTCTGTGCAGAAGCAAATGTGTAACAAGAAATGTCTGGCTTATTCAAATCCACTCCCAAATTAGAAATGTCGCCACAGATCAGAAATGTAGAATATTTGTAAACATTCTTTTTGATTCTAGTAGCAGGAGTCAGGAAAGAGGACCCAAACTTTCCCAGATAGAGCTCTCTCCCCTGTCCAGATACACATTTGACTCTCAAAGCATCAATCATATTTATGCAGAAAATCTCTGCACTTGCCCACCACTGCATTTCTGAGCCTTTGTTCGATCCCTTGCCTCAAGAAACACAGAGACAGGCCTCCTGCTGAGAAGCCCCAATGACAAATAGTTTTCAGCTGGAATTCTTCCCTTTTGCAGAGGAATAGGCAAAGCCAGCTGGAAACTCGCCATTGCCAAAATCTGCCCTAGAAAGACGGGGACACCAAATGGAAATGTCCAGGCTAGGCCATCATTGTGGTGAAGGAAGCAGGTGTTGTAGAAGGAAACAGTGAGAGCCCCAAGAAAGAGGCTGGAAGAAGCCCCTTCTAAATACAGAGCAGCCCATTAGTAGGGCAGCGAGAAGAGGACAGTCTCCTCCTTAGTGCAGATGGACCTACCAGGGGAATAAGAAGTGAAAAAGTCTTACCTGTGGCACACTGGCACTCATAACCATTCGGGTGATCTATACACTTTGCCCCATTCAGACACGGAGTACTAGAACAGTCGTCAATATCGATCTGGCAAACTGGCCCCGTGAATCCTTAAAAGGGCATATGATGACACATGTCAAAGGCTTATCTTATGTTTTCCTTACTATCAGAGTGATGCCCAGGAAGAACTGGGCTGTTATTGGCAGGTTTATACCCCTGGATCAGCACATGGAGAATTTTCCTTCTGAACAGGTACCTGGGATAACGGGTGAGGCTCAGGGCATCAGAGGCACTGGGGTGTCTCTCTCACCTCTTTTTCTTCCCAGTATAGATTTCACTTCAATTTAAAGTAGGAACTGAATGCATACAGACAGAAACCCCTAAGAATTGAATGTAGCTGCACAGGAACTGGGACCTTCTCTCTGAAGAAACAAGAGAGGCTATAGCCTAAGGCAGAGAATTCAGCATGTCTTCCACAATGGCTGAGGGGGGCAAAAGGAGAGACGCGGCATTCTTTGGAAAGAACTGACTTGTGCTATTAATGTACCCATGGGTGAAATGTCTAAAAATAATCATCTCAGAGAAAGGTTTCAAGAATATGACTCACAGGAAAAAATAAAATCCTGAATAACCTAGAACTGAGGGCTTCCGTGAGGTATGAACTTTCTGAAATGTACACACAGACGGCGAGGTCATGGGCCATTCAGAATAGACTTGGACTTCTGGCCACAAAGGACTTGGAAGATATACTAGCTGAGCAAATCCCCCACTTCTGTACACACACACTCCTATCCCAAAGCGCTCACTTTAATGACTTCCTCATGTAGAGCCCACACACATTCTCTCCCTCCTCTCTTCCCTGCGGTCAGTCGGCTTTGTGCTTTCAAAGAAAACAGGGGCAGGTGGTGGGCACTTACCAGGCGGACACAGACACTGGAAGCGATTGACTTTATCCACACACTGTCCATTGTTCACACAAGGGTTGCTCTGACATTCATTTATCTCCAGCTCACAATGCACACCTTTGAAACCTGAACAAAATGGACCACACAAGCGGCTTAGAAAAAGACAAAGGCATATTCTAGCCAAGAAAGCACAAATTCATAAAGATGACTACATCCTCTATGAGTATGAACATTTCTGCAGAGGGAAAAGAGGACTATGCCATGATTGAAAACAGTCACTGTGAGCATCAGTCAAGACACGGGCATATTCTGGGATATCCATGTCACTGTGGAGACGGAGAAGCGGTTACCTCCAAAGACCTTGGTAAGACCTAGCATGCCAACAAAAACTGAACTACATTCTCAGATCAGTCCATCCATTGCTTTCAGGACAGTGCCAGGCCCACAGGGTCCCCAGTCCTAAGGGCCAGCTGAATGAATCAGAGATGCTGCTGTACTCGGGGTGTAAGTCAAAGTCAGGAGGGCCTGCCAAGGCTAGAGTGGTTAGCACCCGTAATCAGGCCAAGCAGCCCCTGACAGCTGTCATTTTAAGTTAAAGTTCAGCCGTGCTCTCTAAGGATTCAAGCAGAGGTCTCTGCAGAAGAGTTCCAAGATATAACACAGCATGTGTATCTCATCATGAGATAAACAGCAAGTTCCTATACAATTATGGGTAATATTATTTTCTATAAATGGAATGGTATGCTATTTGTAATATATCAGGGGATAAGGAAAGCTTGCTATTTAAAGAATTTTTATGATAAATACTTTATTAAATCAAAGTATACTTGCATTTTAAAAATCTTCTGAATTTTTCTCTCACAAGTATCTGGGTTTGACATGATGAAGTTGTTTTCCATAGTTCTAAGAATTTTAACATGGGCCTTAATCCTTAAGGTCCCCTTGCATATGTGCGTGCTAAGTCGCTTCAGTCGTGTTTGACTCTTTGAGACCCAATGGATTATAACCCAACAGGCTCCTCTGTCCATGGGATTCTCCAGGCAAGAATACTGGAGTGGGTTGCCATGCCCACCTCCAGGGGATCTTTCCAACTCAGGGATCAAACCGAGGTCTCCAGCAGCTCCTGTACTGCAGGCAGATTCTCTACCACTGAGCCACCAGGGAAGCCCTAAGGGTCCCGTGGCTAGGGATTAAATGCCAACAGAGCTTATGGAAATGCCACACTGTACTGAGTGCTCTGCCTAAGACAAGCACAGTGCAAGGTCTCTGGTCTAGACCCCACACACCGACAGCCCACATACCTGGCATGCACAGACACGTGAAGCCTCCAATCTTATCCAAACAGGTGGCATCATTCTTGCAGGGGTCTGAGTGGCACTCATTGATGTCCATCTCACAACGAGGTCCTGCATAGCCCTTCAGACACTCACAGTGGAAGGCACCATCTGTGTTCACACATTTTCCTGCATGCTCACAAGGATTGCTGTTGGCTGGAAGACACAAGCACCCATAACCAGGATCAAAGCACTCGATGGAGCTTCCGCAAATGCGGACTACAGATGTGGGTCAGACTAGTAGCATTCGGGCCAGTCCTTTAATAATCTGATTCTCAATTTCTTACGTCATTCTAATCAATCAATCAATCAGAAAGTAAATAAATAGGAAAAGGAAGGAAGGAAATAGGGAAAGAAAGACAAATGAGGGCAATCTCAACTCTCGTGTGTCTCTGCTGTTCTTATGCCCAGTCACTAAGGTAGGGACCCATGTTAAGAGTCAAGCACAAACCTTCTATATATTTGAATTCCCAGGATAGACTATATGGTTACACTGAAAGGTCAGTTGTAAACAGAAGGCATATAACAGGTCTGAGGTTTGGATGAAACAAGCACGCAGAGGAAACATGCTTCAGCTGAAATGTCTGCTGAGCTCGACCGACAGGAATAGGAAGGGTTCTGTGTACTCACCCATGGCACACTCATCCACATCTTCTGTACAGTCACTCCCTTTGTAGCCTTGCGGGCAGGTGCAAATATACTGTCCATTCAGAGGGTTGGTATCACACAGCGCCCCCTTGTGGCAAGGGTTGCTGATGCATGCATCATCCAGATGACATAAGAGACCTGTCACAGGGGTGGGGAAAGGAGAAGAAAGAGAAAATGTCCCTTACCTGGGGAATGAGTTTCTCTTTCATGGAGGACCGAACACCTTAGAACTGGCACGTCAGAATCCAAGGTGAAGATTTAGAGGCAATTTCCCCTTTGCCTGATCCTGCCTTAGGGACATGCTGCAGCTAACTGCAAAGCAAGAAGCTTCTGCAGGCACCTCTCTCTATATATGCTGAATCTGAGCCTTCACCTACCCTCCTCAAGTGTAGATAATGTGAGGGATTTGTGAGATGGTGAGATGCTGGAGTCAGGAGAAGGGAGATATCCTTCCCATTGGGCTGTCATGTCTAACACATAAAAATGGAGGCTGTCCAGTTCAATCTGAATTCCAGATAAACAACAAATAATTATTTACTCTATGTCCCAAATATTACATACATCCTATATTTTAACTGGCAACCCACTTTCCCAAGATCATGCTACCTGATGATCCTGGGGCCACCTGCATTTCATTAGCTTCAGAAGAAAAAAAACCCAGCTGAACATCATCAGCCTATACTTGGGCAGCTTTTTAATAGTGTCAACATTCCTGGCTCAAGTGCCCTCAGGACTCTGAAGACATGACTAGGCCCCATGTTCTGCATAGTTCACATGGGAACTGGATTTTCCAGTCTGCAATTAGCTTAAGAAGAGGTGACTAAGGCTTCTTCTACAAAGCTGGAGGCGGGGCTTTTGAAAAGGCATAGATACAGGAACACTTCAAAACTGTTGGGCACAAAGTTCTATCACTGAGCAATCTCCTTCTGTAACATCCTCCTCTCACTGCTCTTATTTCTAGACCCAGAACTGTTAAATCCAGAGGCTAGAACAAAATAACTTTACAGCTGGTGAAAACCTTCCCCTATAGGGCAATATTGAGAGCTGGAATACACTTCATTGTTTCCCTCTTGCTAACCTTTTCTGAATAAATGGACTGCTTCTTCTTAAAATTAAGTACCTACCTCCATTTGTGAGTAATTTTGTCTTAATTTCTGAGAAATTTACCTTAATTTCTGAGCTGTCTTTTAGCTTAAAATCTTAAGGAGGTAACAGATGTTTCCAAGGCAAGATTTACTTTCATCTTGGGGGGACGAAACACTGAGGTACATGGAGTTGTGAGCTAAAAGTCCTAAGGAAGAAGACTGACTTTACAGCACTTTGGCTACCAATTACATTTCCAGAAGAACAGCTTTGGGTGCCATGTTCCAAAAGATGAAACTTAAAAGGACATACCCCAAAAGGGATGAAAGAGATGCAGGCAGAAGTCCTGAATGCTCACCAGCCCTTTCACCCTTTCCAGCTCTGTTCTTCTGCCAGCCTTACCTGCCTTTCCTTCTGGGCACATACAAGAGAAGGAGGCCACACGATCGATGCAGGTAGAGCCCGGGGTGCAGGAGGCGAAGGCACAGTCATCGATATTCTCACTGCAGTCGTCCCCACTCCAGCCATTCACACATACACAGCCGTAGCCCCCGTTGCGGTTGGTACAGGTGCCCCCATTCTGACAGGCATTAGGTTGCAGCAGGCACTCATCCACATCCTCTGTGCAGAACTGTCCTTTGGGGGGAAAAGTGTCTTTGTTCAGGGCTCTGAGTCTCAGAGGATTAGTACTATACCAACCCCCACACGGTCTTCACCCTCATGTGACCTGTGTGAACTTATGGCAAAATTAACTCACAGACAAACCCAGTTCTCACATGACTTTTAAGGCCACCTAGAGACATCCAAATTCTAGGCAAATAATTTAGGGAAGGCAAGTTTTATCCCTAGAAACTCTGACAGCATGAAGTCTAGCAGCCTACCAGAGAGAAAATTGAGTCTTGTAAAAGCCTTAAATCAGATTTGGTTAAATCTCTGGGACAATGAATGTGAAAAGAACAAGGAGAGAAGGGCCTAAGAGATGAGTAAGGATGAGAAGCAACCTTAAAAATCAAAATGTTAAGGCTACCATTATGTATCTTGACTGTATCAATGTCAATATTCTGATTATGATATTAGATAGTAGTCTTGCAAGGTGATGATGTTACCATTGGGGAAGACTTGGTTAAAGGTAAACAGTATTTCTCTGTTAATACTTATAACTTTCTGCCAAACTACAGTTATCTCAAAGTAGAAGGTTTAATTAAAAAATACATGCAAGAGCAAGAAAGGGCAGAGAGAAAAATCAAGCAGTTAAGGACAGTAAAAGCCTTGGTAAAATATAAATGTGAAACGCAAAGCCAAGATGAAGAGACTGGAGCCAAAGATGGAGCAGTGGAATAGGATGTAGAAAGTTGACCTCACGCAGCAGAAGATGGAAAAGGATCAGTTTGTTCTGCCTGAGGAGGCAAACTAAAGGATGATAAACATGAGACCACCAATGGATATACCACAGGTCACTGCATCAGCAAAGGATAGGGATTGTGGCAAACACTCTCGGGCCTCATGACAGGGAATAGGAGTTATTTATAAGCTACTTAAAAGCAAAGGATTTGTAACTGACCAGCAGTTAAATGCCAGGTTACCTGAATTGTAAAACAAGTTGATGAATCTGTCTTATAATAAGTTGTCTTTTAATAGGTTTAAGAAGCTACCAAAGGGAATGAATATTCAGATCATATGAACTCTCTAAAACAAAACATGACAAAACCCTTAAGATATCCTTAATTCTTTCTTTGTAAAAAAACTCACTGAATAATTCAAAGAGGCACTCAGATGCAGAGGTCTCTTAACAACAAAGCACAGGGCATTCATACTTAGAAAACGCCAGGGCTATACCTAGTCCCCAGACAGTAAGTCAGCTGGCTCAAGGACTTTCAGAGTCTGCAAAGTGCCCAATGTGCAGCCATCATTGCCAACAGGGGCTTCTGTGTCTGAGCCAACCTAACTGACCACCTATACTTTACTCCTATTTAACCAATGCATCCATTATTACAGAACCAACACCTATTGCACTTTGATTGTACATCCATCTCCCATCACTCGGCTGCAAGCAAACTCGGTTCAGGAGCATTTTTTGTATTCCCAGCTAAGATCCCACTGCCTAGGATGGCAATGTGTGGTCAACTCCGGAACTCTGTGCTCAGGGCCCCTCCTTTTGTGCTGTTCTTCTCACTCCACTTCATCCATATAATACCTGAAGGAGCCACCATGTATTTACATGATCACACCTTCCTGATCCAGGATGGGCATCTGACACAAGCTATGTCACTGTGTCTCTCTTCCAAACTTTCGGACTAGGGACCCTTTGCCACATGGACTAAAAGAAAAGTGTGACCAGCCTACACATGGTGTGATACTAGTGAATCAGAAGTGCACAGAAAAGAAAAACAGAATCTGGGGACATTCAAGTTACTAGCTTCAGCTGTTCACAAAGACTGGCTGTTTCTAAGCCTATTTACGAGCACAGCCAGTCTGAAAGATGTCCCGTCCAGCAGGTTTCCCCAATTTGAGATGGGGATCTCTCTGCTACATGCAACAGCATTTACTAGCAGAGAGGGAGGGAGGAAGTGCAGGAGCAATCATTTCCCCCAGGGTAGATGACATCAGTATAGAAAGCTTTGCTCCCTTACTTTTCTGGCAGAAATGCTACCTCAGAGTAATGGCAGATGTGTCGTTAAGATGCAGGTGGGATATAGAAATGAAAACATAACCAAGAAGCAGGTGAAGAGTTTCTGCAACCTTGGAATTCCTCAGAGTCTTGTCTCTTCCACTAATGCTAAGTCAAAATACCTATGCTACCATCAAACTTAACTGACTGGCTGCTTGTGAGAAATTTGGACGCTGTTTTTCTTATTGGTTCCATGATAATTCTGAGTACAAGACACTGTGTATTTTTAAAATCTCATATATATTTCATAACATTATATAACACCCAGACACTTAAATATTATAGTGGGACAGACTAGGTTAACGAAATAATGTTTGGAATAAAAATTCTGTACTCTTGGGAAAGGAAATCAAGAGTCACTAATGGCTTACTGTGAACCACGTATTGGGCTTGAGGTGTTGCGATCACTGTCTCATTGAGGAAAAGTGCTCAGAGAGGTGACATAAGTCACCTGTCATGAGGCAGGGAGTACAGGAGGGCTGGGATCTGAACTAGAGCTGCTGACTCTAAAATCCTCGACAAAGACATAAGGTGTGAATCTCACCACATCCAAACCACCTCTCTGCATCTCAGTCTTCCCAAGCACACAGAGGCATGGGGAAGGAGACAGGATGGGGGCTGGGAGGATTAAAATCATGACTCATATGATCGGATTACTGGAAAAACTTATGACTTCAAATTACTATCCAAAAGTCAAATGTATTTTTTGAGTACAGCTGACTATTTTTCCAATGAGATTGATTTTTGAAGGTCAAATACCTGAGGCGTTTTGCGTTTGGTGTCAGATACTGTTAGAGAAATCAAATCTGGAGAGTCAAAAGAATCCTGGCTTATACGTAATCTTTCATAGAATGGATCATTTTCCTCTAAGGTTCGGGCATATTTCTCCAGAGCAAAACAAAACCCCTCCCAGGCATATTTATGCCAGAATTTTTTCCTCATTCCAATTCCAGCAACCAGTTATTACATTTGGAATGTCAGAACAGTGACCAAGGTACCACAAAATTGCTTGTTCCAAAATTCCCAATGGAAAGTCTACTAACATATTGCACTTCTTTCATGTCACCTCCCTCTTGGCAAAGGAGAAAACCAATGCAAAAGCCTAAAAATAAAAAAATGAGGCTCAGAAAGGTTAAGTAACCACCGACCCTACCACCCCTGACCAGAGTCATAAACTGGTAAGTCAGAGGCACTGTCATTCAAACCCAGATCAGTTTGACTCTAAAACTACTGTTCTTTCCACTACAGCAGACTAAGTCCCTGATTCTAGGGCTTAAAGCACACCTAAAAGGGATGGAAGCATGAGTCAAGAAAAGAAGACCGTTGGTAGAAACTGACAAAGGAAAAAAGTCACTAAATATTGAAACAGTAAAGTTTCTTGGTGATATTCCAGAGAGGTTGGATGCATTCAGCTTTTCTCACTACTCCATGGCATAAAAGCATCAGCCTGGGCTGGGGGAAGAAGGTTCACTCAGGTTTGTGGGGTTAGATTTTGAACATATCAAAGGGACTGGAGTATATTCTTGAGATGGGTTTAAAACAAGAAAAGGCTGGAGATCATTTGAGGCTCTGAATTCTTATATGAATTTTGAACTTGATATGACAAAGGAGAATTATTGCAGGCTCACAGGTGAGGGAAGGTATGATCAAATCTGCATATGAATGTTAGTCTGCCAGTAGAATATAGCGTGAACTAAAAGCAAATGACTTTGTGTTAGTTGGGAGAAAAGGAGAAAGCACTAAGTTAGGAGCTAGCTACCTACCATATAAAAGCCCCTGATGAAGACAGAGCTGTGTTCTTTCCATGCCCTACCTAGCTACTACACCTTCAATCCAAACAAGTCTCGGCATGTACCATCATTGTGCCAGCACACAAACCTTGCTGGTGAACTCCCAAAATATGTTGCACAAAGCTCGTTGGGCAAGTTTGTGAGGGCATCAATTATCCTTCTTACTAATTTCACCTGCCAGTTATTGCAGGCTACTGGTATCTAACATTGGGATTAAGGTAGTGGGCTACTAGGTTTTAACCATCTCCTACTAGAAAGGAAATAACTTGTTTCTAGAAACTACTTTCTCTACTGCCATATAAACCTGGATTAACTTGGTATGAAGGCTGACACCTTAAACACTTAGCATGCTAAGTCACTCAGTCGTATCCAACTCTTTGCGACTTCATGGACTGTAGCCCACCAGACTCCTCTGTCCACGGGATTTTCCAGGCAAGGAATACTGGAGTGGGTTGCCCTTTCCTCCTCCAGGGGATATTCCTGACCCAGATCGAACCTGTGTCCTTAAACCCACACTCTTATGTCTCCTGAATTGGTAGGTGGGTTCTTTACTGTTAGCGCCACCTTAAACACTCAGAGCCACAAGTATATACTGATAACTCTCTGGGTGATAGCTTTTGCCTCCTAAATGTATCTCAAGTCTTTATCTTTCCTTCATGTATTTTATTCTAGCCACATGGCTTACTGTTGTTTCCTTAAACAAGTTCTTTCCTACCTCAGAGCCTCTGCATAGCCTGTCCTCTCCACCTTAAATATTCTTCTTCCTCTTACTTATATGGTTAATTATCTTCTCATACCTTGACCTTTAGCCTTCCCTCATAGCTCAGTTGATAAATCATCTGCCTGCAATGCAGGAGACCCAGGTTCAATTCTTGGGTTGGGAATATCCCCTGGAGAAGGAAATGGCAACCCACTCCAGTATCCTTGCCTGGAGAATCCCATGGACAGAGAAGCCTAGCTGGCTACAGTCCATGGAGTCGCAAGGGTCAGACACAACTCTGTGACTAAACCACCACCACCACCACCTTGACCTTCTTCATAACTTAGGTAGATCCTCAAGCTCACATTTCCTCTTTTTTCTCCTTCATTGCATCTACTCCGTTCAGTCCATCTTGTCATTTATCAAATGGTGTAATTTTATATTCATTTACATTTTACAGTCTCTGTTAGACTAAAAGTTCCATGAAAGCACGAATTCTGTTGGTCATTCATCTCAGTTTATATATCAGCTGCTGTACCAGACACTTGGCATCAGTGATGAAACAGACCTTAGATTCAATCTAATGTGCTCATTTTACAAACAAAACTAGGACCAGTGAGGTATAGTGACTTGTTCATGTTTACACAGCTAGTTAGAAAAAGAATTAGAAATGGGCAAACTTGGGCTTCCCTGATGGCTCAGTGGTAGAGAATCCACCTGCCAATGTAGGAGACAGAGGTTCCACTTCTGGTCTGGGAGGATCTCACGTGTTGTAGAGCAATTAAGCCTGTGCACTGCAACTACTGAACACGTGCTCCAGAGACTGGAACCGCAACTACTGAATCCACGGGCCACAACTACTGAAGCCCATGTGCCCTAGAACCTGTGCTCTGGGACAAGAGAAGCCATGACAATGAGAAGCCGCATGCTGCAACTAGAGAAAAGCCAGCACAGCAACAAAGACTGAGCACAGTAAAAAACAAATAAATAACTTTTTTATAGAAAGAAACAGACAAACTTAAAAGTGGAAATCAAGTGCTGAAAAGGAACACTGGGGTGTGTGATCACAACATTTCAAGTTAGCCTTCAAAACTATCTTGAGGGAAGAACAGGATTGAGAAATGTATAGGAAGAGCAAAACATCTAAGCAGTACTTCAACTACAGACACTACTACTAATTCACCATTAGAAAAACAAGCATGCTATTTTGTATACAGGAGTGTGTGTATGTTAATCCCAACCTGCTAATTTATATCTCCCCCATCCCCCTTTCCCCTTTGGTAAACATAGTTTGTTTTCTACGTCTGTTCTACAAATAAGTTCATTCATACTTTTTTAGATTCTACATATAATTGATATATATGATATTTGCCTTTCTCTGGCCACCTGACATGAAAAGCCAACTTACTGGAAAAGACCCTGATGCTGGGAAAGATTGAGGGGAGGAGGAAAAGGGGCCAACAGAGGATGAGACAATTGGATGGCATCACCAACTCCATGGACATGAGTTTGAGCAAGCTCCAGGAGACGGTGAGGGACAGGGAAGCCTGGTGTGCTGCAGTCCATGGGGTCGCAAAGAGTTAGACATGACTGAGTGACTGAACAACTGTCTGGCTGACTATGACAATCTCCAGGCCCACCTGTGTTGCTGCACATGGCATCGTTTCATTCCCCCTTATGGCTGAGTAATAGCCCACTGGATACATGTGCCACATCTTCTTTACCCATTCCTCTGCTGATGGACATTTAAGCTGCTTCCACGTCTTGGGTATAGTAAATAGTACTGCAACGAGCACTGGGGTGCATGGATCTTTTCAAATTATGGTTTCTCTGAATATGTGGCCAGGATGGGACTGCTGGATCATATGGTAGCTCTAGTTTCAGTTCTTTAAGGAACCTCCAGACTCTCCGCCACAGCGGCTATACCAATTTACATTCCTACCAACAGTACAGGAGGTTCCTTTTCCTCCGTGCCCTCCCCAGCATTGATTATTTGTGGACTTTTTATGATGGCTATTCTGACTGTGGTGAAGTGGTACTTCACTATAGTCCTGACTTGCATTTCTCTAATAATTAGTGATGTCAAGGACCTACTGTATGGCACAAAGAACTGCACTCAATATTTTGTAACAACCTATAAGGGAAGAGAATCTGAGGAGGAATATGTACATATGTGTGTGTGTATGTGTGTGTATATATATATGTGTGTATATATATACATACACATATATAACTGAATTGTTGTGCTCTACATCTGAAACCAAAATGATATTGTAGGTCAACTACACTGCAATTATAAATAAGACACAAATCAACCTACCTACAAAACAGAAACAGACTCACAGACACAGAGAACAGACTTGTGATTGGCAAAGTAAAGGCGGGTGGGGAAGGGAGTCTGGGGTTAACAGATGCAAACTATTACACACAGGATGGATAAAAAACAAGGTTCTACTATAACACAGGGACTGTATTCAATTATCCTGTGATAAACCATAATGAGAAAGAATTTAGAAAAGAATGTATACATATGTACAACTGTAACACTTTGCTGTACAGCATAAATTAACACAAAATTGTAAATGTACTATACTTCAATCAAAAAATAAATTTATTTTATAAAAGGAAAACAAGAAGAAAGAGTACGCTATATTGATTTTGCAGGAGTGGGGTCACTTTCATAATGATCTTTTCTTACTGCCGCCATCTATGGCCGTAAAAGCAAAGGATGAATGAGTAAGATTATAAGCAGCACGTGTGGCAGAAAATAGAGTGAACCCAACAGGACTGTACTGAAGTGGAAACTATGACCTGAGCCTCACTAGCATCAAGTTCTGGCCATGTGAACTGAGGACCTCTACACAAGACACGTTTTATGAGCTGCAACACATGAGGATACAGACAGCTCACTATGGTTTTCTCAAGACACCACAAACAAAACATCAATCTGACTTGAGTTACAAGTGACTGGGAAACAGGAGGAGGAAGGGCGGAAAGGAAAGGAAAGAAATGGTCACTGAGCCTTAGCACTTCTGGAAGCAGCCCTGGCCCTTCCCAGTCATCTCTCAAGTGTGAAGCGTGTGGGAAAAACTTTTACCACATCAGTGGCCCTGTTAAGGGTCAGTTCTCATTTGCAACAGTCACCATATGAACAACATGTAAAAAATGAGCTTGGTTGACCCTTGCCCTGACCCTCTACCTCCTCTTCTTTGGTTAAATCAAGAGAGTCCAGTCTCCAATATATCCTCCCAGCCAGCAGTCGCCCAGGCTCCTGAGGTGTGGAGTTTCATCTCTTCCTATCATAGCAGGGTGTTCTTTTAACCTCTGTCCTACAAACCTTCTCCTCTACACACAGGAGATTTCCTATTCCCTTCCTGAAGTGACAGGGCAGAGGACAAGCTTGACTATTCTTCAGTCTCCCAGGGCTAACGATGGTTGAAACATTTTGTACAAACGCTGGAGTCTACAGGGTCTGCCTGATGAGAGACTGTGTGCATGCACTACTGTGCAAACACACAAATGTGCCTACGAGGCTGGGGTTACAAGTGTCTAACAAGATCCTGTAGGCATAGCAGGCATATGAGATACACATGCAGATAAATGCAAGAATCTCGGTGAATGTTCCTGCTAACCCTTGGACACCATCATCTTTGCCAGATTCCTCAAAAGCCTGGTTTCCCTGCATCCTGATCAATACAGTATCTAAAGAATCACCAGCTTGACCTTACCATGGATAATGGATTGTGCCATTTGCCTGTTCAAACCCTCTGAGGCAAGCCATTACTCTTAGGATAAAATTCTAAATCTTTTCTACATTTTCTGCCTATCACTCCAGTCTTTACCCTTGAAATATGACTAGTGCTGGGCACTCTGGCTTTTTATTTTCATCATTCTCAACATGATCACAATCTTTTCCCACTATGGGTCTTTGCCCAGGACCCTGCACCTGGAGTATTTTAGGGTCAATGATCCCCTAATAATTCATACCCACTGTCCACAGCTGAAAGACAGTACATGCTGACTCCAAACTCAGATAGTTCTGCCTGTTAATATGTTCTCCAAATAACCTCTACTTTTCCCACTAGATATTCATTACAGTTCAAAATCTTACAGATAATTACATGCTTTATGCCTGTGTTCCTCAGAAAACATATGCTAGACACATGCTCCAAGTTCCATGGAGGAATGGGTCGTACCATTTACTTCATCAGTGAACCCTTAGCACTTAGCATAGTGCCTTGCTAACAGTATCTCTTGAGAAGTAATCAAAATATTTGTTTAAACAAATTTTATTTGCTCTTTTCCCCCTCACTCAGATCATTCTAAACTCAATAGTCATCTTTTGACTCCTATTCCTGGTAGAACAGGGTGCCTCTATTCTACTCATACTGCCGAAGTTTTCACATCCCCTTATCTACATACCCCCATCAATATACATGTCTCTCATTCCACTCTCTTCCTTAGCTGCTAAACTCCATCTCATTTATACCACACCAAATTTATCTGGCCTTTTTACCTTAATCCTTCAACTATGTCTCGAGGTGACTCTACATTGTTTGAGTACCTTACTTCTTCAATTGAAACCTAAGATTTCCCTAAAGACTCCATCCCAGTAGGCAAGCAACCCTCCTCTTCCAGTTGCCTCCATCTGCATGAAGGTAAACAGGCAAAGAGCCACTCTTTTATTTCCTAGTGGTGCTACTGACTTCAAATAGTAAAAATAGACTAATTCAGCTATTTCTAGGTAGTAGACATTGTGATGAGTGCTTACAATGATAGTCAAATGTAATCCTCTCATACAAAATTAGTCCAGATTTACAGACAGCACAGACCTAGTCCACGATGAAGAAAGATACTAATATATCTCAAGGAAGTAAGGAGAAGAGACCCTGACAGGACCCAGTGATAGCCCTGATTTGGAGGCATGATGTTGGGCCAGAACAATGAGAAAATTTAATGCTCCATTCATTCATTCAACAAATATGTATAAATTATGTGCCAGGCCTGACCTATACAAACTGGTAAACAAGCAGTTGTGGATTCTACCCAGAATATACAGACAAAAGAGGGTTTTACAACCAATCAAATAATTATAATAGAGGGTGAGAAGTGCAGTAATACATACATGTTGCCTTAGGACAAAAGAGCAGGAGAACACAGAAGAACTCTGTCCTGCAGGTCAAGTGGGGGATGATTAAGCCAAGATTATGGCCTAATAGCAGCCTGCATCAAGGCAGTATTTTTGTGTGTGTTTTGAAAAGTCATATTCCTACAGATTCCACCTTCAAACCACCTAAAGTTGCATTTACAAGAATTTATCATCCAAATATTAACAGTAATAGCAGCAAATGTATTGATATTCTAAGATCACAATGTCCTGCTTCAACTGTTTCTGAAGTTCTTTTTTTATCCATTGGTTCAATGCTATGTCTTCCAAACCCAGATGACTCCTGAGTGCCACGGACTGCACAAATCTATAAAATGACAGGGATAAATACAAGAGTGACCTCAGGAATCTCTGGAATGGACCCAAAAGTATACCATGTGATGCTACCTTAAAGTCAGAATAAGTACATTACAGCTGAATAAATCATAAATTACTGTTGAAAGAGAGAGACAAAGACTCTACATATTAACCAGTTTGTGTAGGAACGTAGGAGAATGGTGTGGGGTACTTCAGGCAGAAGGAAGTTTATGTGTACAAGTTTGAATAGAAGGTAAAATATGGCTCACCTGAGGCAATGAAAAAACCCACTGTGGTTTAATTATAAGGCACGTATCAATGCCTTATCAGTGGAGATAAGGTTGGACAGGTAGTTATGTGCAGAGCCTTGGAACTCTATCCAAAGACAAGGGGGACCCACCAAATCATTTCAAGCAAAGAAATAACATGATTCAATTTGTGTTTCAGAAATCCCACCCTGCTCCTGTGGGAAAATGGACTGAACTCCATCCCACCATTCTAGTTCAATAGCAATTTAAAGCACTGAGGAGTCCCAGGGTTCCTGTGGTCTCTATAGCATCAAAAAAGTCTGTGGTGCTTTTGGAGCAAATTCCAGACGCAACAGTACCAAAGAGCAACCAGGCTCAGCCACTGTATGGAGAACTGACACCTGGCACAGAAGCTTCTCTACCCAGAGGAAAAAAATGGTGCTAGGCTTCTGCATTCCTGCTAGGAGGAAAAACTCACACTCTGGCTCTCTCCCACCTCTTTGGGCTCCTGGGCTGTTAACAGTTTACAGAAAGAGCCCCTCACCTCCCTGGAAGCAAAGACTAACTATACCAGGGACTCCAAAGAGAATCAAACTACTCTATTTATGCCAAGGCATTACTGATGAGCAGAATGAGTAAGCCAAACAAACAAACAACAATGCGGTGTTCGTTAGAACATTTGCAAGATAAAAGATGTAGATATACCATGTGAAACGTAGATGAAAAGCACACAAGTGAAAAATACACACTTCCTGAAATGAGTACATTATAGAAAGAATTGGTTCTATATTCTCAAAAATTTTATACACATGCAGTGTATGTGTACAATTTATACAATCTTTCAAAAGAAATTAAGATGCTCTGATAAAATGGGGCAGGCTGAGAGAAAGGCAGAAATAGAGAGGACCTAGACAGAATGAGTAAATATTATCAGAAAATAAGAATGCAGTTCAAATACAAATCAGAATTGGCAACTATAAACAACAGAACTGACAAAGAAGAAAAACAAATCAGTTATGCAAAAAAAAAAGCTTAAGAAGCTCTTATGAAATGCAAAGGAAAAAAGATTAAAATATCGAGAGAAAAGATTTTAGCTCTGGGGAAGAATGAAGACCTAGTGTAAAGGTATTCCTAAAGACACAAAAAACAAATAAGAAACAATCTTTTCTGAGATGAAACTGAAACTAAGTTTGCAGAGCCAAAGAACTCAAAAAAAGACTAGGAAAAAAATGACGGGAAACATGCCATACCAATACTGGTTAAAGTTCTGACTTTAAAGGAGGAGGAGAGATAGAAAGAAAGGGAGACAGAGAATAACTCAGAAGATGTTGGACTTCTTTATAATACTCACTACAAGAAGCAAAGGAATAATGTCTAGGAACTTCATAAGAATATAATTTGTGACCCAAGAGTTCAATATCTATACATGATGCCATTTGTGTATGAAGGCAACTAAGTTAAAAAATATTTTTCAAATATTCATGAGCTCTGTAAGAAGGCTGTGATATAAATGCATTACCAGTTAACACAGAACAAATTACACATAACTAAGTCTAAAGTCTTATAAACTGAATTTTAAAACAGTATGAATGTCAGTAATGTTAAAGAACATGAGTAAGACTTTGAGTAATAATAATACTATAATATAAATTTTAAAATCCCAGATCCTATAACAAAATCTGGAGAGTTAGGAGAAGATTAAAAGAAGTAAAAGTATGCTCATTCCTTACCTTACAAAAGAGGATATAGTTTCATTTTGGATAGAGAAAAGCAGAAAGATGGATTCAAATCCAAATTATTCTAAACATGTATACCTTTTAAAATCTAAAAAGCACTAAACATTATATGGGCTTCCCAGGTAGCTCAGTGGGCAAAGAATCCACCTGCAACGCAGGGGACGCAGAATATGCATTCTGAGTTCAATCCCCGGGCTGGGAAGATCCCCTGGAAGAGGGCATGGCAACCCATTCCAGTATTCTTCCTGGAGAACCCATGGACAGAGGAGCCTGGTAGGCTACAGTCCATAGGGTCACAAGGCTGAAGCAATTGAATAAACATGATATATAATTCAAATCATTTCACCTCTACTGTCTTCATGGACTAATTTCTACTTCCTTGAATTACTTAAACACATGGTTTATCTTCTCATTCTTTGCTCTCCCATCTCCCATGAAATAACATCTAGGTTGAGGACCAATAAGGTCACCTAAGCCAAGAGTTCTCACTTTCCTCAACTCTACAGACCTCCACATCTACTCATTATCACAACAGACTCATGTTCCAGATCTCATTAGAAGATACTCATTGTTCCAATTCCAAGATCCCAAATTGGCACTTCTACTCTCGGACTATAACTTTCAATCACCCTTATTTCCCATTCCCAACAAGCAGTTCACCTAATTTTTCCCACTAAAACTTGAAAGAGTAAAATGAAAAGTGAAAGTGTTAGTTCCTCAGTCGTGTCTGACTCTTTGTGACCCCATGGACTGTAGCCCACCAGGCTCCTCTGTCAGTGGGATTCTCCAGGCAGGAATACTGGAGTGGGTAGCCATCTCCTTCTCCAGGGTCTCCTGCACTGCAAGTGGATTCTTGACTGTCTGAGCCACTAGGAAAGCCCTGGAAAGAGTAAAGCAATCCTAAATAACCCACTTCATTAACCAACCCCTCCTAGCTGTCTTAACTCTTAGTCTAGCCAAGGTTCTAGGGTTGGTCTCATGAATGAAGTTTCTGTCCCCTGAAGCTACTGCACAGTACTCCTCTCTCTCTTTCTCCCTTCCCCTCCCCTTTTTTACCTCTACAAAATCTTGAATAAGTGATCTATTCCACTTCTCCCTTTACTCCTCCCTCAATACCCACGTTTCTCTCTAACCTCTTGCAATCTGGCTTTCTTCTCTCCTTTACAGAGAAACTCCATTTTAGAAGATTTCTAAAGACCTCAAAAATTCTGACTAACTCTCTGCAATTAACATTAATATTTGAGTCTCCTGGTTGCCATTCTTTCAATTATCATCATTTGTTAAAATTGGTCTTGGAAATACCAAAATAAGTAAGACAGGTTCCTAATTCTCTAGAGGCTAAGAGTGTATTATGTGAGGTAAGTATATAAACAAGTAAGATCAGTATAACATTGCAGGTGCTGTAACAGAGGCATATAGAGTTGAGTCAAAGGCATAGTCTTAAAATGCACTCCTGACTCAGTGATGCTATAATGGCAGAGTTTCTGAACTCTCAGTCCTCCCTTCTCTCACCTTCCTTCTTTAGATCCTTTTCCTCATTTCTGAAGTGTAGACTAAGATCCAAACAGGTCAAAACCCTCTGGCCTTCTCAGCCCACACACTTTCCTTACAGACTTCCCAGGCAACCAAAAATAAGACTCAAAGTCTGAATCTCTAACCCTTACCTCTATTTTGATTGCCTAGGTCTTACTGCTGAACAGTTTCACTTGGAAAACTCACCTCAAACTCATCATCATCTCTAGCCTATTTCCTTATCTCTGTCAAAGGTCTCCATATTCTCCCATTACTCACATTCAAAAAGAGATGTTAGCTCTTCTCAATCTTCCCCCTAACCCAACCAAGTACTTAGATGGTCCACAAATCCTATCCATGCTTCTTTCAAACTCATGATCACTCCTACTTATTAACTTCTTTTGTGGCTATGTGTAGACTTTCTTATTTCTTCCTAGTGAATGTGACCATTTATTAATGAGAGGGATCGATTTATTTCTTCTTTGTGTCTCTTATAGCATCTAGCATAGTGTATTGGATACAACTGTTAGTTACTCAACAAATATCTGTTATTGAAGCTACCTTACAACCAAGGGCTTGAAAAGTCATGAAGTAAAAACTGGATCTTTTCTGGGATTGAGCAGAAGTCAGACAGTGAGTCATGGACATGAAGACAGAAAAGATCCCTCAGTCTCACTCCCTGCATTTTGTGTTGGGTCACAGTAACTACTCAGCCCTGTTCCCACTAACATGACTATTAATCAGCTCTGAGACCTCTGGGATGAAAGTGCCTCAGGTTAGCACTCTTGGCAGTCTGCCCAACTGATAGCACACTGAAATTGGGAGGGGAAGCAGAATTCCAAAAACCAGGCTTAATTTCAGGTCCCCACAATCAAGTTGACAGCAGATAAATTGTAATGGGAGATGCATTTTTCCATTCCTCCATGCAGAATACAAATGAAAAAAAATGTCTGCAATCCCTGATATACTTAGTTTCCACTCTCAACCAAAAAGCTCCATTTCTATAGTATTAAAAACACAGAAAACTAGTTTGGAGAAAAGCCTTATTCTGGAGAATAGCTTTGAGCACTGATTTCTAAATAAAAATATAGCATGAAAAGACTCCATTCCCAGACACCATCTCTGGCAGTATATATACTTTCTAATTCATGCCAAAAATTTTTTGCTGAAGTTGGAGCAACTGACAGCAAAGGGAATCTTAACTAACACTTTAGGCTCATCATGCCATAAAGGAGAGTTGAGAGAAAATATGGTCGGTTTTATTTGACTCATGTCCACCTAACTTCCATTGTTCACTTCTGCTCAGTGTCCCAAAGCACGATTCCAAGCCCAAGTTGAAATTACATTTCTGGGTTAATAACAAGCACAGGAAAATAAATCACGTCTGCCCTAGGAGTGAACCCAAAACCAAAAGCTGCCAGAGAGGAATTCGTGAGTTGAGTTTAGAGTCAACTTTAATTCTGAAGGAAATGAACCTTTAAAGGAAAATTCAAATAACAACCTATGTAGACAAAATATTAGTCTACACTGCTTCGATTAATTTGGGGGCCTTTTATATTTTCTTAAATGGATATCTGCCAGAGCAGAATTGCTCGCGTAAGAGGGCTTGGAGCCAAATATGGTAACAGTATAGATATTTGTGCTCAGGCTTGCATCAAATTCTTAGGTAAACTTCTACTTCCTAAAGAAACATCTAACTACTGACTTACCTCTATAACAAGATTCCTATTTTAAAAAGTAAACCATTTGCCCAACTCCCAACATCAATTTCTTTCTTCCACCTGGACTTTAGTTTGTCTGGAACAGTGGTAATCTTTGTAGGTACAAAGTAGTACTATTCTAGACACATGTCAGGTAAAAGCGCTCTGGACGGAGCTTGGACACAGTTCTGCCCATACCTGACAGGGAAACCAGCATACTTTCCCCATAGTGAGGCCAATACAAGGGCCCCTTGAGGATAGTTTCGTGTCCACCCCTCTGCCGTTCAGGATCAAAGAGGATGCTTCTACATAGAACCTCCCTGCAGCAAAGGAATGCTGTCAAATAGAACTATCCCTAGAGATGCAGATATCATTTAAAATTTTCTGTAGAACTTAAACAAAGGAAAACAAGGTAAAATTAATTTAAATATTATATATTATCTAACTCAATGTATTTGAAACATTATCATTTTAGCATCTAATCAATATTTAAAACATTATTAGTGAGACATTTTACCTTTTTTTCATACTGAGTCTTCAAAATCAAGTGTTTTACAGTTGAGGTACTTCTCTCAGTCTGGACCGGTCATATTTCAGATACTCAATGGCAAGATGTAGCTAGTGGCTACCATATCAAACAGGATGAACCTGAAATGTCTTATGTGATAACTGTCTGCTAAATGAAAAGCTTGAAAAGCTTTTTAACCGCACCATTTATTTTCCCAATACCTCAATAAGAAACTAAGAGATAGCAGTTCTGTGAACAGTAAATAAAAGCTTCTGAAGAAAGGCAACATGACTCATTTATTCCAAATCAAACCATGAGTCGACTTGGAAAAAATTTCTGGCCATCTTGAAGTCTAGAACTTGCTACAAAAAATCAAAGCTGCCTTTATAGGTGAACTTATGAAAATAACATGGTACCTCTATCAGGCTCTTCTCATTAAAAATGTGGCCAATTCCCAAATCTCCATTTACTTCAAACTGATACCTAAATTTTTTTAACTATACAATTCCATCTTTTTTTTTTTTTTTTTTTCAGATAGCTGGCAACTAAATATCCTCTCTTAGCTGGCTCCAACTCTTCCTTCTCAATTTTGTCCAAAGCCAGACAAACAGTTCATACTTCAACTCTGCAGCTGAAATTTGTAAAAGGAGTTCTGAACAAAGTTGCAATAAGCCTTTGAAATATAATGAAAAAACTACCAGACTGAATATAAAACATTTACTTAATATTAACTTCAAATCTCTAAGTAACCAGGAACACACACACACAGAAAGAACAAATCAAAATATCCTACCTAGAATAATAAAACTATAAATTAAATGTTCAATCCATTAAAAAAGACTCAAAGCCCTTCATAAAAATTTTTTATTTTTTATTTTTTAATTTTAATTTTTACTTTATTTACTTTACATTACTATATTGGTTTTGCCATACATTGACATGAATCCGTCTCGGGTGTATATAACTCATGAAAGTATTTTTAAAGATAACTCATAGAGTCAGTCAATCTGTAGTTAACAAAAAAAAAAAAGACCATCGATTTGAGCACAGACTTGGAGTTCAACAAGCCTAGATTCAAACCCTAATCCAACCACTATGCTGCTGCTGCTGCTGCTAAGTCACTTCAGTCGTGTCTGACTCTGTGCGACCCCAGAGACGGCAGCCCAGCAGGCTCCCTCGTCCCTGGGATTCTCCAGGCAAGAGCATTGGAGAGGGTTGCCATTTCCTTCTCCAATGCATGAAAGTGAAAAGTGAAAGGGAAGTCTCTCAGTTGTGTCCGACTCTTCACAACCCCATGGGCTGCAGCCCACCAGGCTCCTCCGTTCATGGGATTTTCCAGGCAAGAGTACTAGAGTGGGGTGCCATTACTATAAGCCATGAGTAAACTGTTTAACCTTTCTGCATATCTGTTATCATCTGTAAAAAGAATAGCTAAAACTCTACCCTTCATACAGTTATTGAAAAGATTACACAAAATATTGTAATCAGCACATTATTTAGGTGCTAATAAGCATCAGTTAACTCTCAGCCCCCAGCCACATTAATTTCTTTAATTTGACAAAGCAGAAAATACTTATGTGAATTTATTTATAGCTCTAATACCAATATAAATACGAACCCTACAATCTCCAATTTTTCTACTCTTCTCAAAATGATGTTGGGGCTGGGATAATGAGGAGCTCAGCTATATGCTACTGACAGCAAAGATCTGTAAAAAAGCTCTAGTATCTGCTGTCATCAACAGTTCAATGACCCCATTCCATTACCTCAAGCCTAGAATAATGCCAATATTAATGCAGTGAGCATTATCACAGAGAAATGTATGGGGTAGTAAGGGAGCCCAGAAGGTAACACTTAGCTTAGCCTAGGGATAGGGCATGGGGGGCTTCCTGAAGAAGGTAACCATTTGATCTGCTCCTGGCGGCAAAACTGGTGAGGACTACAGGGAAAAGAGTGGAGAAAGAAATCTAGAGACAAGAAGTGGTGTGGGGATTCCCTGGCGGCTCACTGGTAAAGAATCTGTGCCAATGCAGGAGACATAGTTCAATCCCTGGTCCGGGAAGATCCCACATGCCACAGAGCAACTAAACCCGTGTGCCACAGCTATTGAGCCAGTGCTCCAGAGCCTGGGAGTTGCAACTATTGCACCCACACGCCCTAGAGTCTGTGCTCCATAACAAGAGAAACCACTGCAATGAAAAGCCCGTGCACGGTAACTAGAGAGTAGATCCCGCTCGTCACAACTAGAGAAAAGCCCATGCAGCAACAAAGACCCAGTACAGGCAAAAGTGAATAAATAAACAAATATTAAAAAGGAAATGGTACAAACGAAGACATAGGATGTGGTACAAATGAAACAACAAGGTTGTCAACTGGAAATCAAAGATTGGCATCAGTGAAAAGAGGAAGGAAATTGGTAGGAAACCAAAGACTAAGCGTACCTTATATGACAGCAGGTCAAAAGAAACAAATACCGACACAGCAAACATTATTTACCATTTCTGCCATCCCCTCTAGAAAAACAATACAAAAATGCATGAAACAAGAAACATCTTTTAAGGACTTTCATAGGGAAAAAAGGAAAGGTCAGTTTTCATCCCAATTCCAAAGAAAGGCAATGCCAAAAAATGCTCCAACTACCGAACAATTGCACTCATCTCACATGCTAGTAAAGTAATGCTCAAAATTCTCCAAGCCAGACTTCAGCAATATGTGAACCGTGAACTCCCTGATGTTCAAGCTGGTTTTAGAAAAGGCAGAGGAACCAGAGATCAAATTGCCAACATCCGCTGGATCATGGAAAAAGCAAGAGGGTTCCAGAAAAACATCTATTTCTGCTTTATTGACTATGCCAAAGCCTTTGACTGTGTGGATCACAGTAAACTGTGGAAAATTCTGAAAGAGATGGGAATACCAGACCACTAAGAATTGATGCTTTTGAACTGTGGTGTTGGAGAAGACTCTTGAGAGTCCCTTGGACTGCAAGGAGATCCAACCAGTCCATTCTGAAGGAGATCAACCCTGGGATTTCTTTGGAAGGAATGATGCTAAAACTGAAGCTCCAGTACTTTGGCCACCTTATGCGAAGAGTTGACTCATTGGAAAAGACCCTGATGCTGGGAGGGATTGGGGGCAGGAGGAGAAGGGGACGACCGAGGATGAGATGGCTGGATGGCATCACAGACTCAATGGACGTGAGTCTGAGTGAACTCTGGGAGTTGGTGATGGACAGGGAGGCCTGGCGTACTGTGATTCATGGGGTCGCAAAGAGTCGGACAGGACTGCGCGACTGAACTGAACTGAACTGATTAAACAACCTGGGGGAAGAAATTTGGTAAAATATAATTTCACTGGGAAACCTTTCCCCAAGATTGAGCTTTCCTAATTAATGTCAAAGCAGGAACTCAAAGGGTATTTATGGTATCAAAGAAAAATCAACAATGAAATTACAATTATCATTTAATCTTCATTGGTATCAGGAGCCTTGGTACCACACAGAGCAACTCTCTCCCACAGGGCAAGGGAGAGACTTAGAATGAGGTCAAGTTCCTAACATGTATCTCATCCTGCCTAATACTTCTGGGAGGATCATTAAAAAGAGAAAAATTAAATATTTCCAGTTACTATTTGTCACAGAATTAACTTTCCAGTAATCTTTTCTATTTATTTTTAAATTAATTTTTATTGGAGTATAGTATATTAGTTTCTGCCCTACAGCAAAGTGAATCAGATGTGTGTGTGTGTGTGTATATATATATATATATATACCCCTCTCTTTTGGATTTCCCTCCCATTAGGTCATCACAGAGTAATCTTTTTAAGGTGAAAAAAAAATGGCCTACGGAAAGAAAAAAAAAAAAAACACACCACAGAAATGGCAAAATCTGAAGAGAAGAGAGAATATGACAGCAAGACCAGAGCGTTGGGAGTGAAGTCCTAGGATCAAGATACCAAGAAGAAATTCTAGGGGAAGTCCAACTTTAGGGAAACCCAGTGGGAAAGTATTTTTTTAAACAGAGTTTGGGGATTAAAAGCAGAAAAGCCCTTCCAGGAAATCATGTTACTGGAGTTCTAAATCCTTTTAGTCTTTTTCTATTCATAGGCTACAGCTCTAAAGAGTACTCTAAATAATTAGCTGGTGCAGATGAGGGAAGGCAACTTGGAGATGCTGAAGAATATCAGGTAGTAACAAAGCAACACAAGATCTGGACTTCTTTGCTGGACAAACATTAAAAATCCTTTGCTGGTACTATAGCTTCTTCCTAATAACATTAGCTTGCTCTTGGGTTTCCATATTAAACAACTTCTCTCCAACAGGCCCAATTCTTAATTGCTTAAGCAGTTCTTACTTGTTCCATTTTCAGTTAGATAAATACATACAAATAGAAATTGGAACTAAATGCCTATACAGACTCAATTTCAAAAATAAGAAAAGAAGACAACATTATAAACTTCCAAATGGTTGTCAATTTAAGCAAATCTACTCTTCTAATGTCAGATGCAGAGGAATCTATGTGCAAAAAAGGATACAAAAAAAGGAAAATACAGAAATGTAGACATAAAGTGTCATAAAAATAATGTCTTCAAGAGGACCTGCCCAACCTTCTGCATAATTATGTCATAACAATAAGATGAGATAGATTTCTGTGTACAGACAATAAGCTCTGAACTCTCCCAGTCTGTACAACTTATTTTCAGGGTTTTTTTTTTTAGCTTGATAACAGAAGAGCAGAAGGAAGAGTATTCTAATAATCTTTTCATATAATTTAGAATATTCATTGATACTACACTGAAACTTGACAAGTTGTAGTTTCTTTTCCTTTTCCAGCCTTATTGAGCTATATTTAACATATATGTGTAAGTTTAAGCAGTATATACATGATGATTTGATAGACATATTTGATATGAAATGATTACCAAAATAAGATCAGTTAACACATCTATTATCTCACACAGTTAATCTTTTTTGTTTGTATATGGTAAGAATATTTATATTTTTGCATTTAACTATGTTCTGTTCTTCTCAGATATTTAATAAGCATCTACTATGTTCCAGGCAATGTGTTGCTTTGCCAGATAATAACTTCAGAGCCTTTCAGTAATGCTCTTTCTCCTATTTTCTACAGTAGGGTCCCCAGCTTCCAAGATCTAATATCTGAAAACGTGAGGTGGAGCTGATGTAATAATAACAGAAATAAAGTGCACAATAAACGTAATACGCTTGAATCATCCCCAAACCATCCTTCTCCCACTTCTGGTTCATGGAAAAAACTTCCACCAGAGATCTTCCAGTCTCTGGTGCCAGAAAGGTTAGGGACAGCTGTCCTACAGCACTTAGCATGGTACTGAGTTCAGAACATCTGCCCAGTAAATGTCATGAGAATATTTCTTTAAGTGAACATAGGGGGACGTATGCGGTTAGCACTATACCCAATGACGTAGCACAGACACTCTTGTAAAAGGGGCCCACTTCAATAACAACCTGTCTCTGCTTACTGACCCATGCCCTAGTCTGAATGGTTTGTCACACCATACATACCTGTCCACTGAGGGGGACAGCGGCAGTTGTAGGTATTGACCCCATCCACACAAACCCCTCCATTCTGACACTTGTGGTTAGGACAGTCATCTATATTCCGCTCACAGGTGACTCCTTCAAAACCTAGTAAGAGAAGGATTAAAAGAAATGATAAATTCTCACAGAGATGATGTGATCTCTTCTTCTCCACAGGACATGGTCATCAGAACAGACTCACTTCATTATTACAGTTCAGCAGACAGCAGATGGTCAACCCAAGACTCACCGTATAAAAATCCCCCAATCTTCTGTCTTTTCTTGCCTCAGGCACAGACAGTTAAAACGAATCATTATGCCAATGACATGCCTTCATAGTTACCTCACAAGTATTTCAAAGTGTTTTCATGAAAGAAAATCCCAGTGAAGATAAATGTCTACTCAGGACAGCTGGTTCTAAAAAAGGGTATTAGATTTTCCCCAGCTCCATGCTAGATTAATGGGAAGAACAAATAAAAGATTACCTAATTAAATTTAAATTCCTTTTTGTTTTTTTTCTTGGGAAAATCATGGGGGAGAATAGGGAGACATAAAAAAATACTGAACTGAAAGTCTGAAGATAAGGGTCAAGTTCTAACCTCACTGCTTATAAGCCATTTAATACTTGGTAATTACAAGCTCTAAAGTAGCTTCCTCATCTGTAAAATAAGTCTGGCTACACCTGCCCAGCCTGTCTTTCAAGGTTGTTATAAGCACCACATCATAAGGACAACACAACATAAATATAAAAGGCCATCTGAATATGGGGTGGCATTATTACTAACCAACCTTGCCAGCCCTTATTGCCAGTCCTCCTTTTCACACTTACAGCGCTGCTTCCTTCTCTTGACTTTCCCCGTTTATGAAAAATGAAACTAGCACATCAAACTTCACCCTAATTGCCCATAGCATGTTCCCCTATATAATTTATGAGTGAGTCAAGTCATTTAGTCGTGTCCGACTCTTTGTGACCCCACGGACTGTAGCCTCTCTGTCCACGGGATTTTCCAGGCAAGAATACAGGAGTGGTTGCCATATCCTTCTCCAAGAGATCCTCCAGACCCAGTGATTGAACCTGGGTCTCCCACATGGTAGGCAGATGCTTTACCGTCTGAGCCACCAGGGGTGAGGTGAGGTGAGGTCGCTCAGTCGTGTCCGACTCTTTGCGACCCCATGGACTGTAACCTACTAGGCTTCTCAGTCCATGGGATTCTCCAGGCAAGAATACTGGAGTGGATTGCCATTTCCTTCTCCAGAGGATCTTCCCAACCCAGGGATCGAACCCGGGTCTCCCGCATTGGAGGCAGACGCTTTAACCTCTGAGCCACCAGGGAAGTCCTATATAATTTATACATTGGGCTTTTTCCTTTCTCTTTCCTTGCTACCAAATCTCTTAACTATTAAAATGGAAGACTATCAGCTTTAAGACAAGGCAGGAAGTTTACTGAACATTCCCTTATTTGAAATACATATGACTAAGTATTTGGCCTCTTCAGAATGTCCCTTAAGTTTCTCTCTTTTATTCAAAACACATATTTGGTCTTATAATGGCACTGGTATAGTTAAGTTAAAGAAAGAGTTCCTGCTTCCAGGACACTGCCGTCTGGTGAGTGGGCAGACATCAATCATGCCTTGCTTTCTTCATTCCTTAGCACAAGCTACTGTGGTGTTCTACATCTGCTGTTACACTGGAACATAGCTGGTTTCTCTGAATACAGTCGCAGTTATGTACATGAGTATGAACCAAGTAACCAAAAAAATTACCCAGAGACCAAAGGAAATCACTTTGTAGAAGATGGAGATAATTGGACGCTTGACTGAAGAGAATTCTATTTCTCCAGGTATTTGGTAAGAAGTCCATGCAACAGATGAGTCATTAAGTAAGCTTGAGAAAGACTATGAAAAAATTTATAGACTCAGATTTTTAAAAAATTAATCATATTACTCAAATATCTTCTGGGCTTCCCAGGTGGTGGTAGTGGTAAAGTACCCGCCTGCCAGTGCAGGAGACATAAGAGATGAGGGTTTGATCCCTGGGTTGGAAAGTTCACCTGGAGAAGGAAATGGCAACCCACTCCAGTACTCTTGCCCGCAAAGTCCCATGGACAGACAAGCCTCGCCGGTTACAGTCAACAGGGTCACAAAGAGTCGGACATGAATGAAGTGACTTAGCATGCACTTGTATCTGTTTAATCATATGAAAGTCTTACAAATGGATTGAGTCAGTAAATGCTGAACTGCTTAAGCCCACCCAAAATTATGATAAAGTGAGAGCAAATCTATAGATCCACAAAGTACCGTCCCTGAACAACAACTGAAGTCCCTGTTTCTAGTCTAGTGCTCTTAAACGGAAACATTTTTTGGAAAAGTTGGATACTTTCAGAATGTGGGAGAGAAATAAGGGGTGCTGGCCCACCACTGTTAGAAACTCCTGTGGTTTGGTGGTGTCCTAGAACTGATACTGGCCATCTCAACTTGATCTCCCTGGTGACCAAGGCTAAATATGGTTGGCTAAGGTGTCAAGGAGGTGATGAAGCCTTTATAGCCAAACTATTTGAATTTATATTAGCCAGTGTTACAATGAACAGAATTCACCAATCACAGACAAATTAAGAAAGCAGAAACATTTCAACGTAACCATAACATATAAGAAATAAAATGTTTTCTTTTCATCACAATTTTTGAGATAGTTCTTACCTGTCACTATGTAGTTATTTAGGCAGAAAGGCAAATAGGTGAAAGAGTTGTTCAGGGATGGTACTTTGTGGATCTACAGATTTGCTCTCACTTTATCATAATTTTGGGTGGGCTTAAGCAGTTCAGCATTTACTGACTCAATCCATTTGTAAGACTTTCATATGATTAAACATGGTTGAAGTATGGCCTCGGGTTAAACTGCCTAGATTCAATTCTCACACTTTCCATGCAGTTGCTGAGTGAACATGGGCAAGATATTATATATGCTTAACAGTTAAACTTTCTTTCCTCTCTGGACTAATTAACAGGACCTACCTGAAAGGTTGTTTTAATGATTAAATGAGTTAGACAGAAAAAAAAAACAAATTAATAAATTGTGCTGGAACAACTGAATATCTAGATGCAAAAGAATAAAGTTGGCTTCCTTCCTCATCCCATAAACAAAATGAACTAAAAAATGAGTTAAAATGATAAGATTCTTAGGATAAAACATAGGAAATGAGACTTGGGCTAGATAGAGATGTCTTACACGTGACCAAAAGCACAAGTCACAAAAGAAAAAACTGACAGTTTGGAATTAATCAAAATTGAAACCACCTGGGTTTCAAAGAATGCCAATCAAGAAAGTAAAAAGACAGTCCACGGAAAGGGAGAAAATATTTGCAAATCATATATCTAGGAGATATAAAGAATTCTTACAACAAAATTAAAATACAATATCCATAATATAATAATACAAATAATCCAGTTATATAATGGGTAAAGGAGCTAAATAGACATTTCTCCAAGGAAGATATACAAAAGGGCAATAAGCACATGAAAAGATGCTCAGCATCAGCAATCAGGAAAATGCAAATCATGACCACAATAAGCTATGACTTCACACCCACTAGCATGGCTATAATTTTAAAGACAAATAGCAACAAGTGCTGGTGAGGTAATAGAGAAATTGGGAATCCTTATACACTGCTCAGAGAAGGCAGTGGCACCCCACTCCAGTACTTTTGCCTGGAAAATCCCATGGACGGAGGAGCCTGGTGGGCTGCAGTCCAAGGGGTCACTAAGAGTCGGACACGACTGAGCGACTTCACTTTCACTTTTCACTTTCATGCATTGGAGAAGGGAATGGCAACCCACGCCAGTGTTCTTGCCTGGAGAATCCCAGGGATGGGGAAGACGGTGGGCTGCCGTCTTTGGGGTCGCACAGAGTCGACACGACTGAAGTGACTTAGTATAGCATAGCATAAACTGCTGGTTGGAATGTATTAATAACATACTGCAGCCACTATGGCATATAGTCTGGCAGTCCTGAAAAGAATCAGTAGGGTTACCAGCAATTCCTCTCATAAGTAAAACCAAAAAGAAAAGAAAATGTATGCCCATTCAAACACTTGTACAAGAATGTTCAGAGCAACATTATTCTTAATTGTCAAAAAAAAGCAGAAGCAGCCCAAATGTCTATTTCATGATGAATGGATAAATACAAAGTGTTAAATCCATATAATGGAATATAACGCATAAACAAGAAGCATACTATGTGTTTTCATTTATATGAAATGTCCAGAATAGACAGCTCTATAGAGAGAGTAGATGAGTAATTGCCTAGTGCTGGGAGGGAGTTGGTGCAGGGTAGGGGGGTGGGGGACAGGTTAAGGAGTGACTGCTAATGGGAACAAAGTTTCTTTTGAAGTTATATAAAAATGAGCTAAAATTTATTGTGGTAATGGTTACACATATCTATAAATATACTCAAAAACACTGAATAGTGTGCTTTAAAAGAAAATTACATGGTATGAAAATTGTATCTCAATAAAACTGTTATATTAGAAGGAAAAGCACTTAAAACAATGCCTGATGCACTGTGTTTTATACATATTAGCTAATACTATTATATATCAATGGGATCAAAGCATCTGTTAGAGATTATCTACTCTAATCCTTTTATGTTACAGATGAAGAAGGGCCACATGGCTGACTTACTGTACATGGCTAGGAGGCAGGAGTCAGTCCTAAACCAGAAACTTTACCTAGATTTGGTTAGTATGGTCTCTGGGACCCCAAAGTTCTCTTCCAAAAATCTGAAAAACTGACCTTGGCTCAAAAGTTCCCATATCTGAGAAAACTCTAACCAAATCAGTTCTCTTTGAAAATTAAGACAGGATTTATGCTTTAAAAATAGAGATACAGTGCTCTTTTTGGAAATAAATAGCAAATTCTTATAAAAAGTCTACCCACATAGGGGTAAGGGGGTGCAGAGGATGGATGTGGCTTAAATGAATAAGTTACAGTGCAATCCCTTCTTTAAAATGTTTTAAGGGAAAGGGAAGCAGACAAGTCTCCAGACCTGTGGGTGGGATGGGTGTAGCCGACTTATGGAAAGGCTCACATGACTGTACTAAAAGGAGTTTGCTGCTGGAAGCCAACTCACATCCTTAAAAGGCCAAAAAGAAAGAAATTAAACTCAGAAGGAACATTTTTAAGACTGTGCTGTTATAAAACCATGGGCCACGTAACTGATAAATGATGACAGCGAGGGTGGGGAGCAGAAAAGTGTCTTTTGAACTTGTCATCCCACACAGATACCAGCATCTCTCAAGAGTGCTTCCATATCTTTTCATTTTTAGTTCCTAGGAGGTGTGACAGTGGAAAGACTTGGTGCAGAGGCTCAAAGAGAAGAGCAGAAAGGGGGAAGCTGAGATGACACAACTGGGATTCTCCCAGGCCAGGCTGAAGGTCCTCAGGAAGAGCTTAAGTGCGCAGGGATAAGAGAGTGAAGAAAACCCAGGGATACCTGGGACTGGACAGAGGCACAAAAGGTAAACAGCTACAGGCTGCCTTCTCTCCCTGCCCTCTGGAGAGAAGCCTGCTAAAAGAGCAAATTGGTTCCAATTCCATCCCACTGGTTTCCTTGGCACACTTCATCCATCCTCTGAATGGGCCCCAGTGAGCTCACTGACCCCATGGGTGGCCCATGAATTTTAGCCCCATCACCCACCCAGGCTGCTGTTCCTACCCACCTCCCTCTGTATCTCCCAAATGAGCTCTACTTTCCTTTCTAACTTTACCTCCTAAGAAGTCAGAGAAATGAGTAAAGGGGTTCAAAAGAAATAACTTCTAAACTTTTTTTTAATTACAGAATATAGGAATGCTCTTCTCTATCACTTCCAATTCATTCATTTTTCAAATATTCACTGAGTCTCAATTTGTGCCAGGCATAAGGTTGGATACCGGGGGCGGGTAGTTAAGATGAGGATGTTACCAGAAAGGATGAACAGGCAGTTTAATAAGTGTTGTGCTAGAGGTACATAGGTTGTGAAAGATCTTAAGAGAGTCTCTAGTCCCCCAGGGGTGGGGAATACAGAAGGCATTTCAGTGAAATAGATGCCTTTGGCACATCACAAGGAATAAATTCTATACAAAAAGGCAGGGTGGGAGGGAGAGGTAAGTGATAGAAGGCTTAGGAGATAGCAGGGGCAAAACTGTCAAGCATGGGAGGATATCAAAAACTTGAAGGAACATCAAGAAAAACTGGACTCAGAGCCCAAACTAAAGGGGCTAAAAGAATGCGCCCTGCAAAACGGTATGATAATTTCTGCATCTGCTCCAGAGAAATCTGCCAGAATATGATTAGTATAATACCCCAGAGAACGTCACATGCCTTGTGCATATGAGAATGCAAGAGGGAATTATTTCTAAGAGTTTTTAAGCTCAGCAACTGCAGAGCAGACACAAAAGCCACAGAATGTGGCTAAGCTTTATTTTAATGATACAGGGATATTACATATAATCAAGCCTGTAAAGTATAGGGGTGATTTACAAAGGATAAACCTTCTTTGTTTGGAGAGAACAGATTGGGCAGTTTTTTATGAAGTTTAAAAATCATAAAGGAATAAGGAGGTACAGGAGAGAAAGAAAAAGGGAAAGCCCATCAGGGACTGTCCAGTCCAACTGTGAACTCACAGGCAAAGCCAGGATATGCAAACAGTACACTGCTACTTCTTAATATATCCACAGGCATACAACCAGCTTAACTCATAACCCTCAAAATATTGGGAGTCAGTGATTCAAGTATGTATCTTTTATCTTGTTCTTTAGCTAAAATTATTCTAGCTGAGTACTCTTCCTTATAGTTTCTGCTAAAAGCTTTACCTAATGGAAGGATCTGGGTTATTAGCTGTTGCTGAACCAAGGCAAAGATGAAATACAGTTCCTTGGTTTCATTTTATCAGCTCCCTCTTGAATATATTCCTTTTTTTCCCCTCTATTGAGAAACATTTCTTATTACTCAGGATGAGTTATATTTACAGTTTTAATTCCCCCATCAATCTTAAAATAATACTAAAATCATCTCAGTAACTACAGTGCCCTTTGCAGGAAAAGAACTATATCATAACCATTCAAATATAATCACTAACTTATGTGGGGTTCACTGAGTTTTAGAGTTGAAAAGAATTCCAATTCTTTTTACTCAGTACTAGTGTAAACCAGTACAGAAGGAGAAGCTAGACTAAGTCTAGCAGGTATATTACCAGGAAGAAAACAAGACCAAAGTTATGCTCTCAGTACTACCGTACTATACTAAACTCGGCCTGTAAAGTCAGAAGGCATGTGCCTATTATATACCTGCCACGGTTTCCAGGTGCTTGGGATACATCACTAAACAAAAACAGAGATCCTAGCTTTTACTCTGGAGAGGAGAAGAGGCAGAAGAATTTGGAAAGACAGACAATAAACAATAGACATAACGAGGTAAATTATATAGTGAAAATTACACAGTAAGATGATGACAAGTGTTACCAAAAAAGTAAAGAAAAGGTACACCAAGGTCAGAGATGAAGGCGGAAGGGAAAGGTTACAATCTGAAATAGGGTGATTAGGGCAGGCCTCAGTTAAAACTGCCAAGATTTGAAATGTGGTGGGAAGCAGCCATCTGAGAATTGCAGAACCTGGACAAAAGTGACTTTACCTGTCACTGGCTTGGTTTCCCCATCTTTAGAATGGCAATAATGGTTCTCTTCAAATAAGGGTGCTGTTTACATTGAGATAGTGATTGCTATTTTAAATAACATTTCAGTCTCTTGACTAGCGTTGGGGGCAATGCAGGTGGGACAGGAGAATAGTATTGCATTATAAAAAGGACTCTGTAAAAGAAAATCATCTCCAGACATTATTTCCCTATGTGGAAATAAAGTTAATACTTTGCAAACTTCACCTGGGACATAAAAACAATGAGCATAAAATCTTATACATTGTATCAATACATATTTATTCACGGTGTTATTGCATCATCTATTGTTTTTATTCTTTTTAAATTTCCTTCTATATATTGTCCAAGCTGACATCATCTGTTTCAGATCATGAGACCCTGAAAGGCAGCAACTTGCCTGCTTTACTATTTTTAGATATCTGCATGATGCCATACGCAGCCTGTAGGCATGTGCTCAGTCACTCAGTCATATCTGACTCTTTGCAACCCCACAGACTGTAGCCCACTAGGCTCCCTTGTCCATGGAATTTTCCAGGCAAGAATGCTGGAGCAGGTTGCCATTTCCTGCTCCAGGGGATCAAACCCGTATCTCTTGTGTCTTCTTCACTGGCAGGCAAACTCTGTACTATTGTGCTACCTACCTGGGAAGCCCATACACAGGCTGGTATATAACAAATACTATCGATCATAATTAGAAGTATCTCCTTTTTATTTTAACATGAACCTACTTTTTTTAACCCCTACATCCCTAAACATTTAACAAAAAGTCTTAGACATTTCAAAGCACTTTCAGGGGCAAACAAGCAGTTAACATTTGAAAATAACCTGCCTGGATTTCAGGACTCGGCCTAACCACATGTCATCTGTACACTTTGGTTAAATTGCTTCACATCTCAAAACTTGAGTTGTTTCACCTGGGAACACTTGAACAATAATACCTATCCCCAAGGATTTTGTGTAACAGAGCTAATGGTTGCAGAAGTGCCTGGCACAGTGCCTGACTTATAAAAGGCATTAAATAAATGTTAGTTTGCTCTTTGCCAAATCTCCTGCCCCCAGCCTTGCATCCCCATCCCAATCCCAAACACACACACATACACACACTTCATCAGTATATTAAAGAAAAAAAAAAAGTCTTGCTTTAAACTCTAAGTGGAGTGTGAGAGACAGCCAAGACATCCTTACTCCATCCCACCAGCCCTGGCAGCCTCTAGCTGTGGAATCCCTGGTTATTTCCTTTCTCAAGGAGGAGATACTATTCTGGTTTGACAGATCCTTTCCTGGACACACTCTCAGAAATCCCTAAGGTTCTTATCATGGCTAATGGATAACAATCAGAGGCTATGGGAGTGAATAATCACTCTCTCCCAGCTAAAAACTTCCTTTATTGACTTCTCTAACTTCCCATTAGTACTTTGCTGCCAAATCAACCTCCTGTCCTAGGCAACTATTAAAACTAATTTTCTTGAAACTAAAAGACACGTTTAGTGGTCAGCAATAAATTGCACTAACCTCAATTACTAGCCACTTAGGCTATTAGAATACCAGACTATTAGAATATTCATAAAATTAAATTGTTTACATTTCTGTTTCCTTCTTTTAACCCTTAAAATGCAAACAAAAGCAGGAGTGAAGAAAGATACCTTTTAGTTACTCCTACAAGATAATGTGGATGACAGTAATATTAGGTAAATAAATATTTAGTGTCTAAAATGACAGCAGTATCTACTCTTCACTGAAAGAGAAAGTGAAAGCAAGGCAGTTAAACAGCTTGCTTTTGTGGCTTATGGTTAAGTGGTATCTTTTTCTATTATGAGGCAATGTCTTATCTTGTGTATTCCAAGTACACAGGATGGTGCCTAGAACATAGCTGGCAGCCAAAAAATTTTAACTGAATGAAATGAATAAATTACCATTTGCTTTTATCCTGAAGACCAACGTATGACCTTTAATCCCCAAAAGAGAAAACACACGGTCCCATTACATGCGACCCATATCCACAACACCAGAATCCAAGATTCCTACCCCGAGAGAGTGGCTCAAGCAGCTTTTGAGGCAATTCTGCTTACTCAGCTATTCCCGCTACGGTTTTTCCTTCTTTTGTTTTTGCACTAAGGATATTTGTATAAAAACAGAATTTTGTTGCTTAGTAATTCATCGGCTCCAGCCACTTGTGCTCTGTTCTCAATCAAAATTCTCAGTTTTCGGCCTCATCAGTTTTATAAGGAGTTTAGTGAACTGGCCAGCCTTGCTCCTTTTTCCATCCTACGGAACAACAGGCCCCAAGTTCCCACACATTACTCTTATTTTGCTTCTGTCTTGGGTTACGTGTCGTTGTGCCATATATAATCTATCAGGCTCATCAAAAAGTGCTCACTCGTTAATAGAGCACTATCACCACACCAGTTGCAAAAGTCTTCAGCTTCAAGTATTGGTAGGGTTACCCCAAATTTAGAGAGGGTTCTAAAGACCAGAATTTCACGGAAAATTATAAAAGAGTAGGGGGGTGCAATCAGGTAACTAGTAAAATAATCCATTATTCCATCAGAGGTAAAAGCATATAAGAAAGTTGATCATCTATTATTACTATCAATTCAGTTTGAAGCATTTTATTAATCACACATATAAATTTTTCCATGTCTAATTATCCTTATGTTCCTTTCCATTCTATAGACTTATCAATCTTTTCCCAGAGCTCTGTTTCTCTTATTTCTCACTGTTCCTCCAAAAAGGACAATAAACAATTTCCAAGTCACTCATCATCATAAACTCTGACATGTTAAATTACCCCCTGCTCAGTTTATGGACCACACTGGGCCCATAAAACTCCTCTCTCACCAGCAAACCACCCCACACAACATTCTCACTTCCCCTTTTCTCCGCAGGGAAGGATACTTCCTCAAGGCACACTGAACCACACCCATCCCCTTCCTTCCCGCTGGAGGTGCATCCCCCAAGCCAGGACACTAGGGGGACTCCTTACCTGGAAGGCAGCTGCACTCAAAGGTAAAGTCACCAGCCTGGCGGCAGGTCCCGCCATTGACACAGGGGGAGGGTGCGCAGGGCACGTAGGGGCTGTCGCAGTGCTGGCCTGTGAAGCCCTGGGGGCATTGGCACCGGTAGGAGCCCGGGAGGTTAAGGCAGGTGCCGCCATGCTGGCACCGCCCTGGAGTGTCACACTCATCGACATCAGCCTCACATTTCTGCCCTGTGAAGCCTGAGAGGCACGTGCAGGAGAACTGGTTGGCTACAGTGGCACAAGTACTTCCATTTGCACAGGGGTGGGACAGGCAGGCATCAGTCCACTGGCACAGTTTACCTGCAGGAAAGACAACAGAAGTAAGCACTGCCCACAGAGCCGGGTGTCAGCTCCATCCCACCCACATCTCCCACCCAACAGGGGACGCAAGGAAGCCACTGCGTGGAGCATCCCTAAGCTCCCTGAACTGTACAGGAGCCCATATCAGAGCCTCCCCAAGTTCACCTGACAGGAGCACTCTCCAGGGCCCTTAGCTGAGACACAAAGACTCAGTGGAGCACAGGAGTGACTGTAGGTGAATCACAGGAAGCTACAAGAATCCCTGCACCACAGAAGGGTCTGGATCCACCTAGTGTCTCACACCGCTTTGTTTCTAAGATACTCCTCCGTTTGGAAGGCCGTCTCCCTTGTTGTCTACCCAGTGGGCTCCACTGTCTTGACAACTCTACTCATAAGTCACCACTGCCATAAAGTCATCCTTAATGCTCCACTCAGGTACCCAAACCCCCACCAGTTCCCTTTCCCTCACACACACACCCTTACACATGCAAACACATACCCCAAGTTTGCTGTTTTCTTTTATTATGTCACCTGTCACATGAGCAGGGCTCCGATCCCTAGAGCAGGCTCTCAAATCATGTCTTGAATGAAAATAAAGTGTACTGATATCTTCCACAATACAGTGTGACTAAACAGACCTCTTGGATGATAAAAATAAGTCAATATGACTTCTGCTTCCCTTAAAAACAACACACATGCACACGTATTCCAGGAAACATTTTGTTAATTGTGGTCTTGACAGAAATAGTGCTGGATGTGTGTGAAGAAGATGAAGAATCTCTGCCTTCTTAAACATGAAAAAAAAAAACTAGAGCTGTCATAAGAATAAAGATCTAGAAAGGCAATTCTTGTGGACTCTCTCAGGTAGGAAAGCACTAGAAAGAATCAGGAAAACAGTATTCAACCTCAAGGAATCAAAACAGATTCTCTGAGGTACAGGGGGGTGGGGGTGGGGGGAAAGACTCCTATGCTACTAGTAAATTCGGTATTCTCATGGCTTTCTATTTTCATGAGTTCGAGTTTTTTCAAAACTAAAGATCTGAGAATCTCCTGAATGTGTTAATACTCCAATTGGTTGTCTAGTGAACATCCAAATCTCTGACTCCACCTCCCCATAGAAAAGCAAGTAAGAGTCATGACAGATTCTCTAAAAGGGAGAGAGAGGTGACACATGAGTACACAAAAGAACTCTCTGTCTACCAGGAATATCAAATCAAAGGGAAAAGGTGGAAAAAAGAAATCTAGGTATACAGCATGTATACCTCAGGGAAGACAGAGTGAAGGAACCTTCATTTTTCTCTCTATTTTCCTTCATTCTACTGAGAGTACTTACCTACAGTGGAGAACAGATAAAATTGGTTACTTCTGCCAACAGTGTATTTCAGAGTATTTGCCTACAACTGAAACAAGCAGGTTGCTGACCTTGGTTTCCCATATATGTTTTGTACAAGCACTAACCTTCTGCCTCTGTTTTTTTCATCTATGAGTGAGGTGAGCTCATAAGGTCTGATGAGGCAGGGTAGTGAGCTATCCCAAAACTAAAAAGGGGAGCTTGACCCGTGATGGTTCCTAAAGTGGTAGATGAAAGTGGCAAATGTATAAAGATGATTAGCACCCTGAGGACCACCAAGAAGAGATCTTTTTAATAGCAAGGAATCCACTTTAATTTGAGGGTTATTTCAGAGTAATGTTTTAATTATGAAGAAGGTATCACTGCTGTTTCCACTAGTTAGGATTAAAATGTTTTAAGTGGATATGCCCTCCCTTGCCTTGTGGAGCAAAACAACTTGAAACTGACAATCAGGAAAAATTATTCTCTCAACCACCAAATCTCTTCAGTGACTCACAATATCAGTGCTGTCATAATCATGATGGAGATATAACTGTAACACCTTTTAATGAAAAACCAATAGAACAAGCATTCCAAACTGAATGAATCAATCTAGTTTTCTGAGTGTGTTTCATTTTCTAATTAGATTTACAGAATTGTTGATATACTGGAGGACAAAACAGTGACTAGTTCTCCTTTTCACAACTAAGTTAATAAACACTTATGGTTCATTTTGAATAAAGCTCAGACCCACCTTTGAAGAACTCATAATACGTCAGATGAGAAACATGTCAAAATTAATTACAACAAACTATGACACATAAAATAATAGAACACAGAGACTAACTGTGTAAAGGAATCATGAGAGGGTCACTGAGAGGTTACAATAACATTAGGCAATCTCCAAATGTAGAAAAGGGCATTCCAGCAAAGGGGTATGCAATAGCATGGAGGCAACAGGAAGTATCACATTTTCAGGAAATGATGAGAATGCTGGCGTCACTAAAGTGAGATGCTTGTGGGGGGGTGAGGCTATAAAAAGACACAAGGCCTAGACTGTGAAGGGCTGTGAAAGCCAAGTAAAAGAGTCTGCAGTTTACTCTGCAGATGATGAAAAGTCACTAGGCATGGTAAGCAGGTAAGTTTGTGAGAAGATTTGCATGTATAATTAAAGATGTGGTAATGTGACAGGTAAACAAGATGGGGAGAAAGTAAAGGTGAGGAAACCAATTAGGAAACAACTGCAGGAGTCCAGGTGAGAAAGGATATGAATATCAATTACAGAGCAGAGGAGGAAACCAAGGGGAGTAGACAGGTGAGAAGTAACTCAGATTATAATGCATGCCTGAGTCCAAGTGGGGTACAGATAAATGAGAGGGAGTTTCTAGCTCGGGGTATTTGGAGGGTACACTGGTATCACTATTTATATCAACATGTTGAGTTTCAGGTACCTGTTGAATTTCCAAGGATAATATGCGATAGATAGATAGAAATACAAGCCTGAATGTCAGTGTCAGTGTGAAGCAAAAAGGATGATCGTGAGAGTCATCAGCAGGGGATGAAGATGATGACAGCTGAAGAAACTGGAGAGAGTGAGATTCCCTGGGGAAAGCTGTCACATGGCTCAAAAGAGGGCTCAAAACAGAGTTCCAAAGAACAAAAATTAAATGCATGAGGACAAGGACAAGACAATGGAGAAGCAAAAGAAACAATCGGTTTAGAAAACCAGAAAAGCCAGCGCCCTGAATGTCTGGGGAGAGAAGTTTTTAAGGAATAAGTTATCGATAACACTAACGCTTTTCTTCCAGGGACAGGGAAGTGATTATGATCCCCAGTCCTGATATATACACTTCAGGCAGTTAACCACTGCGGAGTATTGGACCCTTTTGCTTTCTCTTTCTCCTCTTTCAAAAGGAAGTTAAGGATAGTTGACTAGAACATTCCAGTTCCTTCCCATAATGATAAACATGTACTATAGAGGGAGACCCTAAAGAACCAGACAATAGTATCTAAAAGACACTAAGTGGAGGTACCTGATGAGAAGAGGAAAGTGTGGGCCTGAGTCCCACTGGTTACCTGTAAAACCGACTTGGCAGGTGCACTCATAGGTGTCCCGGCTAAGCACGTGGCAGGTGCCTCCATTCAGGCAGGGGTGAGACACAAAGCAGGGGTGAGTAGTCGAGTGCTGGCAGTCCTCGCCCGTGAAGCCCAGGGCACATCGGCACGTGGCTTTCCCCAACATAGCCTGGGCCACACACGTCCCACCATTCTGGCAATGGTTCTTCTCACAGGGGTCTCGATGCTGACAATATTCTCCCAAGAAGCCCTCTGGACATCTATATGGAAAAGAGAGGAGTCCATGAAAACATCTGACTTCTTATAAGTCCACAAACTTACAAGATAATGCAGTTCATTCAAGAAAATACTAGACTGCGAATTGAGAAACCTGAAGGCACAATCTATAAGACTGTCTCACTTTAGGTGAAGTGTTCAGAGTACTTAACCACATACTCTCATGTCTTTTTGACCATGATCCTTATTCAGAGGCAAAATACAGCCACAGCCTTTTTCATGTAGTAGCAAGCAGCTTTCCTAACCAAAAAAGCAAAGCATAACATTAAAATAACATTAAAAATATGTAAGGCAGCACACAAACACCAAAGTGAAGGGAAAACAATTCAAGAACAAGAGTCTACATTTCCCACATATTGAGAAATCTTTTCACATGCCACCACTGATTCACAAGATGCACAACCATCCTAAAATGTGTGTAATATTTATAAGTTTTCTCCAAACACCATAAAGAAGGCATAGAAAGCGCTATTTTCATAATGAAGAGGTTGTTTAAACAGGATCTCTAGGAAGCATTTAAAAGGCACAAAAAGTCTTTGATTCTAACTATAAATTTTGCCATTTGACTGTCGCCCCAGATACTTGGTTCAATCTATTTCTCCACTTGACTCTTTGGAGGATAGAAAACTAACTACAAGGCTGTTCCACCATTACCTTGAAGATAATACATTTAAGCCAAACTAAATTCTCCCCCTCAAAACCAGTTCCTATTGCATCCTTCGAAGCTCAGTCACTGTGTCTTGACTCTCCCAACCACTCAGACTTTAAGCCCTGGGGTTCTGTTTCATTCCTTCTTGTCTTTGCCAACCTGTCCATGATGTTTAGTAGCCACATAAGGTCTTTAGAGGTCATAGTTTTGAGGAAAGAAGGAGGACCAGATATTTGGGGACTAAGACAGAATGGAAGAGGAAACAGCACTAGGGGAATTCCCTGGTGGCTCAGACGGTAAAGTGTCTGCCTACAATGCAGGAGACCTGGGTTCGATCCCTGGGTCAGGAAGATCCCCTGGAGAAGGAAATGGGAACCCACTCCAGTACTCTTGCCTGGAGAATCCCATGGACGGAGGAGCCTGGTGGGCTACAGTCCATGGGGTCACAAAGAGTCGGACATGACTGAGCGACTTCACTTTCACTTTCAAGTAGCTTCAGTGGCAGTGATGGAGCTAGTCCCAGCCTCCTCAATCTTTTCTCAGAGCTCTGTACAGTAGGCACAGCAGAACCAGGAGCAGCTAGAGCTCTGAGCATCTTTGTGAACAGGTAAAGCTAGAGAATGAGAGGCAGTGAGGAAAGGGCAAAGCACTGAAACCAAAGACTGGCTGAAATTTCCAATGAGGAGTATCCACCTCATATCATCAGAAGGCCTATCTGGAGTCCTGGTGGTATGACCTTGAATAAATAACTTCACTATCAGCTCTTTCACATTTTAAATAGTTAATAAAGCTACCTCCATCATGAGTCTCTTGTAAGAATTGAACAAAGTATGTGAAAACTTTATAAATATTTTTTTAAGTTTTGCAAATGAAAAACATTTTTTTCTCTCTTTGCACTTACTGAGGAAAATATAATGCTTTATTCAAATCACAGCTTGATTTTATAATAGAATAGGTTATTTTCTAATTATTTTTTTAGTAAAGCAGCAAAAATAGCCAATGTAGTATAGCTAAAATTAACCATATTATTAAAAGCATTTGCAACTTATTCGAGAAATCTGTTATGGATGATGTTAAAACTGCAACACAATTCTCATTCATGGTAACAGTCCTCTGGGCATTAAGCTTGGCTGACAACTTCTGATTCTCCCATATGGCAATTATTTACCTTATAAATAATGACAAACTTTTAAGCCTGGGTGGGCTTTGCCCAAGCTTTTGCTACCATCATCACCACCTCCCAACACTATCATGTGGCATCTGCTCAGAGAACACAAATTCCCTTAAATATTAGCTTCATAAACATAACGAAAGCATAAGGTTCCCAGGAAAACAAAAATGAAGCAATATGGAAGATTCTAAAGTAAAGTGAAGTCGCTCAGTCGTGTCCGACTCTTTGTAACCCCATGGACTGCAGTCTGTCAGGCTCCTCTGTCCATGGGATTTTCCAGGCAAGAGTACTGGAGTGGGGTGCCACTTCCTCCTCCAGGGGATCTTCCTGACCTAGGGATCAAACCTGGGTCTCCCACACTGCAGGTAGTCTTTTCACCATCTGAGCCACCAGACAAGATTCTGGAGCCAAACAAAAGTATTCCCAAATTATCTGTTACTAAGGTTTATTTATTTATTTATTTTTTGTTACTAAGGTTTAATCTACATTGTTGTTTCCTACCACTAAAGGAAAAATGTTTCAACTAAGATATGCTTAAAAAAACAGTAAAAATAGAGGTGACAACTACAGCTTGTGAGTCTGCTTTGGTCCATTGCTTGTTCTTTTCTATGGCCTGAGAGCTATAAATGATTTTTACATTTTTTAATAGTTGGGAAAATCAAAAGAAAATAATATTTTATGACATTTGAAAGTATGTGAAATTCAGATTTCAGTGTCCACACATAGACTCTTGTTGGAACATAATCATACTCATTCATACAGGGACTGTCTATGGCTACTTTTGCATTATAATAACAGGGTGGAGTAGTTGTGATGAAACCATATGGCTCCAAAAAGTATTTATATCTGATGCTTAACAGAAAAAGTTTGCCAACTCCTGAATAACAGAATATATGAAAGCTAATTCTATATACTGGAGAAAGAAATGGCAACCCACTCCAGTATTCTTGCCTGGAGAATCCCAGGGACAGAGAAGCCTGGTGGGCTGCCGTCTATGGGGTCGGTCGCACAGAGTCAGACACAACTGAAGCAACTTAGCAGCAGGAGAACTCTATATATAGCATCCAAAATGCTTATTAATAATGACGATGATGAAGATGAACATATTTTCATATCAGTTTCCACAAAGAATACTACACTCATTCATTCATGCAACAGTTACTAAGTGCCTCTTAAGTATCAGGCATTGCTCTAGAGCTAGGAAAATTCTTGAACTCACAGAGTTTAAATTCTAGTAGGAGAAGACAAAAAGCAAAATTAATAAATGAAATCTATAATTTGCTAGTGGAGTTAAATGCTACGAAAAACAATAAAACAAGAAAGAGGCATAGGAAGGGAATGAATCGGGGATAACAGAGGTAGATAAATGAGGTGTTTCAGTCAGAAATAGGAAAAGCAGAGACAGTCTCACTGAAAGGCACATTTGAGTCAAGAGCTAAACGAGGGAAGAGACAGCTATGGAGGTATCTAGGGAAAGCATGTTAAAGCAGAGAGAACAGCAAATGCATAGGCCCTTAAATAGGGAACAGTCCTAGCATGGTTGAGGAATAGCCAGAAGACCTCTGTGGTTCCACCAAAGGGATTAAGAAAGAGTAGTGGAAAAGAGATTACAGTTACAAGTAGGAGGCAGATCATGAGGAGACTTTAGGCCACTGCAAAGGAGGAGTCAGGGTCTTACTCTAAATGAGATAATACTAAGAGAGGATGTACAATGACTTATTCTCCTGAAATCCATCTACAGAAACACAACTTATTTTTATGGGAACCTAGACTCACTGCTGATATGATAATAAAGATTTTCTTATTTAAAATGTTCTAGATAGCTAGACATCAGCCTATTCTTTTACCTTAAAACATGTACAAGTCTCTTTTAATCTACATTTTTCACTAAGCCTCATTTTCCTTTCTAAATACTTCCTTCACAAACAAACTTCTATAACTATAGCCTAATTTCACAGCTATTTCCCCTTTTTCTTCCATCTTATTTGTTCCTTTGCAGTAAAACTTGCACTCTTCTTATGGGCCAGAAAACATGTCCTAAAAGCAATGACTTTTCCCTTGTCAAGTTCAGTGGTCTCACCTGAGATTTCTTCATAAGGAGGTTCTTAGAGGAGGCATTGCTGGCCATACCTCCATCACTCTAACTGGTTTACACTTGGCTTCTATGACTCCTTCTGTGCTTCAAAGCTGGGCAAATTCGTAATTTAGATTCTGGAATCCTCTTCTTCTTCCTCCCCATCAATTTATGGCTACTTGAAGTTTAAGTCTGGGTTGGACTGCTCTTTCCTCCCTTATGCATTTGTTATTTCGGTTGTTGTTCGTTTAGTTTAAAGCAACCACCTTCGTGTATCAAGCGCCAGTTTCATATGGTCAGTTTACTAAAAGTCATCTACTTACCCTAACATATTCTGCCAATACCTGAAACTACACATCTCAAAAGTACAGTCATATTTTCATGAAACTTAATTTCTCCATTTTTCTAAGGCTTCCATTCACCATCTCAAAAGTTACTTTTGGTTAATCCTTTTACATTATACATAACTTATGACTACGTTCTGAAGTCTTGTTAAACTGAATTCCTATAGTACTTATCACAGACACTCACTGTCTCCTTTCTGATAAAAATTCTGATCAATTAAAAAGCCTCAGGTCAGTCACCTTGTTGCTGGCTTTTTCCCCCACTTCCATCTATCACTGTATAATAATAAGAGAACCATGAGATTCAAGACATCCTATGTAATTTCTACCCAAAGAGATAATTCTTTCTAAAATATCCCTGAAAGATGATCACAGCCTCTATGTGAATAAAAGCAATTAAGTATGATGTCTAAGAAACAGAATTTAATAAATACTTGAAGTTATCTTCTTTCTACTATTAAAAGTGCAGAGACTAGAATTAGATCACCTGGATTTCAATCCCACTTACTCTAAGAGTGATCCTGAGTAAGTTATTAAACCTCCTTGTTGTAAAATAAAGTTAATAACAGTGCCTACCTTGTAGGGTTTAAAATAATTGTAAAGCACTTAGAACAGTTATTTAGTGCATAGTAAATACCATGCATTTGTTAAGTAAAATAAACTATTGGCTCACTACTTCAACAATAGAATTGCCTTCAGTGTGGGTAGATCTCATTGTCTGGCAGCCTTTCTTTCTGATGTCTTCAAATTTTGCCTTCCTTCCAGGTATGTTTATACCAAGAAGGATATAATGTAAATCAATGCAAAAATTTGTAAAGAATGTTCATAGTAGCATTATTTATAATAACAAAAGTGGAAACAACCCAAACATCCATAGCTGATGAATGGGTAAATAAAATGTGGTATATCCATACAATGAAATATTATTTGCCATAAAAAAGAATGAAGATTTGATACACGCTGTGATATGTATCAAACCTTGAAAATATCATGCTAAGTGAAAGAGGCTAAACACAAAAGGCCACATATTGTATAATTTCATTTTTGTGAAAGATCAGAACAGGCAAATCTATAGAGATAGAAAGTAGATTAGTGTTACCAGGAGCTGGGAAAAGGGGAACTGGAGAGGGACTGCTAAAGAATAGGGAGAGTCTCTGGAAGGTAATGAAAATGTTTTGAAATTATATAATGCTGATAGTATAAATCACTGAATTGTATATTTCAAAAGGGTCAATTTAATAGTATATGAATTATTGTTGGTGGGAATGTAAATTGGCACAACCATAATGGAAAACAGTACGGAGGTTCCTTAAAACACTAATAATAGAGCAATGTGATAGCAATATGATCCAGCAATCCTACTCCTTGGCATATATCCAGACGAAACTGTAATTTGAAAAGATATATGTACCTCTGTTCATAGCACCACTATTTACAATAGCAAGACATCGAAGCAACCTAAATGTCCACCAACAGATGAATGGATAAAGATGCGGTATATATACATACATGATGGAATGTTACACATAAAAGAGAATGAAATAATGACATTTGCAGCAACATAGATGGACCTAGAGATTGTCATACTGAGGGAAGTTTGAGAAAAATAAACACCATATGATATCACTTATATGTGGAATTTATTATATGATACAGATGAACTTATTTACAAAACAGAAACAGACTCACAGATGTAGAAAACAAATGAAAAGGGAAAGAGAGTGGGGAAAGGATAAATTAAGAGTACAGAGTTCGTAGATACAAACTACTATATATAAAAATAAATAAATAATAGGTCCTACTGTGTGGCACAAGGAACTATACTCAATATCCTATAACAAACCACAAGATAAAAAATATATATATATAAATATATATATATAACTGAATCACTTTGCTGTACACCAGAAACTAACACAACATTGTAAATCAACTATATACTTCAATAAAAAATTTTAATTAAAAAAATTTTAGTATGTGAGTTATATCTTATTTAAAAATATAATTCTGCCTCCCTATAATTTCCATTTCTGGCTATGCCTGTCCTCTAGAACAAAAAGGAACAAGCTTCTCTCACATGTGGCCCTTCAAGAATTTACAGGTAATTATTTTGTTTTCTGTTTTCTTTTTCCAGGATTCAATGCTTTGGACTATTCCAGACTTTTTCACTATTTTAGTGGCTCTCCTATGCTTCAGATAACAATAGTAATAATAATAAGAGTGATCAACATTTTTGAAGAACTTATTGTGTATTATGTATTTGCTAAGCATTTTGTTTTTATTACTCCCTCTAACAGTTATGCTATATCATTATGTCCATTCTGTATATGAGGACCTTAAAGCTTAGAAAGATGAAGATTCAGAGCTAGTAGATATTAGAGGCAAACCTCAACTGCAGGTATGATTCCAGAGCCCACATACTTCAAAACTGGGCTATCTGCCTACCCCCAACTAGATGATTCTAATTAATCAAAAACGTCTTTAAAAGATAGGACCCAAATCGGGGGGGGGAGCCCACATAATACATATGTTCCTACCACTACAGCATAGAGTTGGACACTATTGTTTCTACTATTGCTGCTTAAAGCTGTGTTCACTTTTATAAAAATTACAAAATCCAGATTCAGTTAAAAAGTCTGCATTTTTTTTTCCCACATGAACTACTTTTATGCCATATTCAGCCCATCCTATATTAGTACATCATGTTTTTTGAATGCAATAATTGGTCCTGTAATTTCTTTCTTTTCAACATGCTGAATCTTTACCTCAAGTTTTCTTTACTTAAATAACTTTACACTTTATTCATATAATCACAGAATTTCAACACTGCACCAAATCTCAGAAGTCAATTGGTCTGAACCTCTGTTGCACTGATAAGGACACCAAACTGACCTGCCGTAAGTTTGTCTGTAGGTCCAGAAATTTCCCCTAGTTTTGGATCACCTACAACTGTACTTCTATCTTTACCTGCTGCTGCTGCTGCTGCTGCTAAGTCCATTCAGTCGTGTCCGACTCTGTGTGACCCCATTGATGGCAGCCCACCAGGCTCCCCAGTCCCTGGGATTCTCCAGGCCAGAACACTGGAGTGGGTTGCCATTTCCTTCTCCAATGCAGGAAAGTAAAAAGTGAAAGGGAAGTTGCTCAGTCGTGTCCGACCCCCAGCGACCCCATGGACGGAGTAGCCATGGGATTTTCCAGGCAAGAGTACTGGAGTGGGTTGCCATTGCCTTCTCTGTATCTTTACCTAGTCTTTATCAAAATATAAAGCATCACTTAACTGAAAGTATTCTATGAAGTCTTACCCTAAGACTGGCTCCTATTCAGTCAGTTCTATTATCTCAATTACACCAGCATTCTGTCTACACCTCTTCATTAAATTCAGGAGAAAATTGCTCCCTGAAAGTAAGCACACTACTTAAAGAATGATTCTTCTCAAGTATAATTTTGATCGTGTCACTCACTTTTCTGCTCAGAAGCTAGTTTCAGTGCCCAGCCCTTCTTATGACCTATTTGTCTGCCCTACTCCTATCATCCAACCTACTCCTTAGTGACCCATAAGTTAAGCACTCCAGATTATTTCCACACTCAGGTCTACTGTTCCTTATATAAAAATCTTCTAACTAATCTCCAGTGAGAGGTACCACATTTTACCATCTGATATGTCTCTAATTTATTTTCCTTTCTTCTATCCTTGTTTCAAAGATCTGTTCAAAACCTATATCCTTTACTAAGCTTTCTTCAAACCGTCTCACCCATCTCTGATCTAACAGTAGTTGTACTCCATGTTATATACTACATTATTTCTACCAATATGGCTCTTCTTCATTAAGCCATAGTGAGGTCTTCCCTGTGTCTCTCTCAAACTGATATTTTTGTGGGGAAGAGCAAGTCTTCAGACCCTGGGGCGGTCAGACCATGACCACCTATGTTGCAACATCCCCTCTTAACCTCACGTGGGGCTCTGCCTGGTAGAACACAAGGCAAGGCAACCAAAAAAACCATCCTGGGATTCAAGGTCATCCCTCACAGCCCAGGAGTGAATATGGACACAGGAAGAAACTATGGACATAGAAAGAAAGGGGAGAGGTGGGTAAGTGAGACAGCCAGAAATAAAGTACCCCATCTCCTAACACAGGAGACCTTTCAACTTTGCAAATCCACGTTCAACTGTAATAGGAGTACACCATATGTCCTGTTAGTGGGAACTGGGACTCTCCACTGAAAACAAGAGATAAAATAGCTCTCTTCTCAAGATGGCTTAAGTTAACTTTATCATCCAAGTTCCCTTACAAATCTATAGTTCTATTAAGTTACCCCAGTACTATTTTTGGAAAATAGCCTACATCTTGAACTAAAGGTGTATGTTAAAAAAAAAAATCTTCTAAAAATATAACCAAAAAAAAAAAAATCCTCTAAAAACTGTATTTGGTTCCTGAAACTATATGAATGCCATCCTCTGGAGGAAATTTATAACTTATTTAGGTAGTTTTCTCAATGACTTCCTCCTAGTCTCTTCCCTTCTCTGGCTTTGGATCTCTGAAAGAACATAGTTCACAGAGGATGCTTTGAGTACAGAGAAAGTTTTGTGGGAGGGGGCTTTTTCCCTGTAAAACAATTTCATAAACTAATCTCAACACTTTATCAGCTCCATACAGTCACGCATTTTTCTGAAAAAGTGCCATTTCTGACACGAAGAGGTCCATTCTTTCATTGTTACTATTCAAACAGACACATGGGGAATGAAATGAAGGGGAAAAATGAAGGGGAAAATAGAGAGGGAAAAACAGGGGATTCCTCCTAACGGAACTAGAAAACATTCCAACTGAATGGATGCCCATAAGTCCCGTCTCAATAAAACAGATGAAAACCAGACCCAACTCTTACATGTCACCAGCAGCCTGGATTCGTTTACATGTAGCCACTTTACAGATTTCAACGAAGCTGGGATTTGAATAGCAATTCCAATCTATCTAGCAATGGCTGTGATTCAGGATCAGTCTCCCTAGTAATACAGGAAAGAAAAAAATTGTTCTTTCAAGTTTCCTAAGTGAATAGCCACTCGTCTAGAGAAAAGCTTAAAATACTGTAGTAGGTTGTGTCAGCTCCATGATGACCAAAGTTTGAGCAGGAAATAAGCCCCTTTTCCAAATAAAGGCCAATGTTCTCTCTCCTTGTTTTCTCTACAGACTGTTCTGTATCAGCAGGGTGAGCCCAAGTGGCTACCAGGGCTTCTCTGCAGCTCTGCCTTCAGCTTTTTTTTAGTGAGGATTTGGTCATTAAAAAAATAGAACAACAAAGCAAAACACCATCACATAGGAGAAGAAGAAAAAGAGAGGCGTGCTTTACAGAACAGCTATTTCAAAATCATGATTTTTTTAAAAACTACACAGAATGTGGAACGGAGGGGGGAAAAATGTCTCATGTGGTTGTGTCGGCCCTGCAGCTGCTCCTCATTAAAGCTCCTCTTTACTCCCTCTGGGCTGGTTTCCAGCAGAAAATTCTTTAAACAGAACTCTGCTTTCAACCCACTTTCTTCTTGCTCTAGGCCTCTCGGCCCCCCAATCCGCAGTGGCAGCCTGCCCTAGCTGAGCTCGAGAGGGGGGAGCTGTTGTTAAGGTAAATGAGGTAAGGGCAGAGGGAAAAAAGATTACAAAACCCAGAAACCAAATTAAGCATTGGTCAGTAACAAAGGTCTGCAGTCTGAAAAGGTCCCAAATCAGCCTGTTCTTTCCTGTGACCATAACGCCAGCTTAGTTTCCTGCCCCCTCCCCGCCCCTGTTAAAGTAGATAAAAATGATTGCTAACAGCCAAAGCTAACTGTAACCAGTTAAAGTTCCTATATAATGCTTAATTCCCAAGGCCCTGGCTTACAAGCTCCTAGATGCCCAAGAGTCTCCAGAACCATCTAAACTCTTGGATTGGAATTCAAGAGGCCCAACCTACTAGTCCAACCTCACTGTCACCCTCCTCTCAGTACCTCCAAGTTGAACATCTCACCAGGCTGTCAACTTTTTGATTCTGTAACTCTGTGTAAAGGTAACCACTGGGTTATGCTAATTACTGACTTTAAAAAAAAAAAGGTACAGGAAGACGTCTTGCTAACTTCCTGGTAAAGAGGGAAAAAGGGAAGAGTTCTGTGATGTTGACTTCTTCTTGCCATTCCCACTCCCCTTCTCACCTCCCTTCCCCCAAAAAAGAAAGAGAAAATTAAAAAAAAAAAAAAAGGAAATACTATAGCTTACTCAGCAAGAAAGAAAAACAAAAAGAACTAAAAAAAGTATTCGTGTACAGAGTTAGGGCCCAGCGCTGGGCTGTCTGTGGTAAAACACACTTTCTAGGGCTTTGCTGGTTTGATGTAAAGGAAACAAAGACCAATATACAATCAATTTCTCTCTCCTCTCTCTCATTTTCTTTCTCTCTCTCTCATACACATGCACTTTTTTTTTTACACAACTAATAAAGACTACAAAATACTGTAGGACAGCCCATTTTTCTACTATGTAAATTCAGCTTCCTGAGCAGAACATTTCTGCTTTTCTTGTAGTATTTCAGAAAATGTTAATCTTGGTTCCCACATTAAGCTGAATGCTTCCAAATTAAAAGTTTCCCACAGGAAAAGAATTTCACGGGGAATTGTGAGGCTGGGAATTATCTTCTGAAACTCCACCTCACTTGGTTTCCATGCATTTAGGCTTTTCAACACTAACCCCCATATGAATAAACCAATAAACACACACTGATTTTAATAAATCCAAACCAGAAAGAAGCTGCCGTGGTACACACTTCAAAACTGTTAATTCCTAGTACTGTTCATCTTCATCAGAAACTATGAAATCAGTAACCACTGCAATGGGAAACCATGCTTTATTTACACAAGAATTTGCAAACACCCTTATCTTCCAGTTTATAGTCTGGGCTCATTTATCAGAACTCAAAAGCTGAACTGAGTGCTTAGCCTCTTCAATCATCACTTGAAAGAGTGGACAAGGGCACACAAACACCATTGGAAAACTTCTGTTGCTGCCATAACAGAAGGTGGTCTTTCCTGTCTTCTAGCAGACAATCCGTACCTTTACCAGATTTCACTGAGTGGACCCTGAGAAAGCATCTACTTGTGATTAAAATATGGCAAATGTATTCTAAACACATGAGTTTACAAAAAGCACCCTTCAGAGTAATAGGCAAAAACACATAAGTTAAGCTAGTTGTCCCCAAACATTGTACAGTTACTGCAACGAGTTTGCAAATGCTTATAAACCACTTTCTAGGCTATTAAATAATGTCCTCTCCACATGAAGTGGACTGTAAATGCTGTTACAGTTATTAAAACGTGGAAACATAAAGGATTATTGAATTCTCAGTAGATATTGACATTATGCATTGTATACAAACAAGAGACTGAGAACTAGCTTTATCTCAAGAACATCATCCCTTCATTCCTTACACCCTTGCTAGGCTCAGTTTCTATAGTCCTAGAACATGTTCTAATGTACCTCCAGAACTTTGTACGTGCTGTTCATTCAGTCCAAACACTTTTCCCTGCCCTCTTCTCATAGTTAAGACCTAAAAATTTCTTTAAGCTTCAGCTCAAATTTTATTTCCTTTGAGAAATAGGCTTGATGCCCTCTGCTGTATATTTCCATAATCCTAACATATATCATTCATTATCTTATATTATGATTATTTATTTCTTCCCCAAGAGACCGAGAATTATTATCACTACACTCATGGTGCCTAATACAGGAACTGGCATATAGAAGGCATTCAACTATTCAGTGCTCATATTCTTAACCAAAGCCAAAAGGCAAAATGCAAGGGCCCATAGAATCCTTACACCTTCAGTTCAGTTCAGTCGTTCAGTCGTGTCCGATTCTTTGTGACCCCATGAATTGCAGCACGCCAGGCCTCCCTGTCCATCACCAACTCCCAGAGTTCACTCAAACTCATGTCCATCGAGTCAGTGATACCATCCATCCATCTCATCCTCTGTCGTCCGCTTCTCCTCCTGCCCCCAATCCCTCCCAGCATCAGGGTCTTGTCCAATGAGTCAACTCTTCACATGAGGTGGCCAAAGTACTGGAGCTTCAGCTTTAGCATCATTCCTTCCAAAGAAATCCCAGGGCTTCAGAATGGACTGGTTGGATCTCCCTGCAGTCCAAGGGACTCTCAAGAGTCTTCTCCAACACCACAGCTCAAAAGCATCAATTCTTCGGCGCTCAGCCTTCTTCACAGTCCAACTCTCACATCCATACATGACCACTGGAAAAACCATAGCCTTGACTAGATGGACCTTTGTTGGCAAAATAATGATGTCTCTGCTTTTCAATATCAAAAGACTTTGAAAGTGAAAGTGAAGTTGCTCAGTCGTGTCCGACTCTTTGCAACCCCATGGACTGTAGCCTACCAGGCTCCTCCCTCCATAGGATTCTCCAGGCAAGAGTACTGGAGTGGGTTGCCACTTCCTTCTCCAGGGGATCTTCCCGACCCAGGGACGAACCCAGGTCTCCTGCATTCCACGCAGACGCTTTAACCTCTGAGCCACCAGGGAAGTATACTCAAAGTTTGGGAACCACTAGGTTGAGCTATTTACCCAAAGGATTATCAATACTAATTAAGATTCCTGATACATACAGGACTTTTTAACCTTCACTTACCTCTAAATCATTCAAAGTGAGTCAGCCAAACCTATATGGAGTAGACTTTATAAATCATACTTTCTCCCCAAATAAGAACACTCTCTCCCTCTCACACACACACAGAGTCTGCATTTTCTCTTGTAGTTTTATTAATCTTTAATAAAACACTGACTGCATGAACCACCAAGATTCTGGGTGATCGAACATCCTACAAAGTGGCCTCAGTAGCATAAACTGCTAGACTATTCAGACACTGAGCAGTAAAAATTAAACAAAATTTCAGAGAAAAAAACTGAGTGTGTTTGCTTTCTGTTCCCTAACATGAGGAAATGACCACCCGTAAAATTCTGAAGTCCAAAAAATATCTGAAGGCAGAAAGTTCCAAAAGCTTATGATTTGGCCTAAAAGGATTCTAGTTGAAAAACAACTGTACTCAAATCATATCAAACCAAATGTGAATGTGAGAGTAGGCAGGAGAAAAACCTGCATTTTTTCAAACTTTGAGAGATAAGTTTGAAGAGAAATAAAAAATATTTCTTTGTAGATTCTGAATACATCATTCTCCCAAAAAATGTAATAATCACATGTAGAGGTATGCAAGACCATTTGATGAATAATATATTGAAATATATATAATATATAGAAAAATATAATTTCAAAATGCCCTGAAACACTATAAAATCCCATTTAAATGGCCTTACTCAGACTAGAACCACAGGTAATAAAAATAATGGACAGCATGAGGAAATAAATAACAGTGCCTTGAATCCTACTTCAAGACCAAAACCACTAGTTTCCATAAAAGATTGGGCTGTGACCCAAAGCATAAAAATAATGGTTCTTGGGGGTAAACAAAAAAAAACCTTAGATATTATAATGTCTTCCAAAGGGCTACGATAGATAAACTGATACACAATATATCTATGGTATTAAAATTGCATGGGGTTGAGGTAGAGAGATTAGGGGAAAAAACTCTAAAAATGTTCCTTTGGGGCAAGGGGGTGATAAAGATAAAAAGGTTGAGAAACACTGAGATAGCATATCCAAATAAAGTAATTTTTAGCTTAGTATCTGGCACACATAACACTCATAAATGTTAGTTGAATTAAACAGAAAAGTTTCCTACAAATGCTGCCTATATTTGTATATATTCAAACTCACATGACTTATAAAAACTTGTTCTTCAGCTTTGGAATCATAAGGAGATCAGTCCTGGGTGTTCTTTGGAAGGACTGATGCTAAAGTTGAAACTCCAATACTTTGGCCACCTCATGCAAAGAGTTGACTCATTGGAAAAGACTCTGATGCTGGGAGGGATTGGAGACAGGAGGAAAAGGGGACAATAGAGGATGAGATGGCTAGATGACACCACTGACTCGATGGACATGAGTTTGTCCAGGAGTTGGTGATGGACAGGGAGGCCTGGCGTGCTGCGATTCATGGGGTCGCAAAGAGTCGGACACAACTGAGTGACTGAACTGAACTGATGCTTGATTTGCTGTATGAAATCAAAGTTTATGCTTCCATAGGGACAAATTGGAAAACTTGCAAAGCTAAATAGGGGTCTAATAAGAAGATTTATATACCATACATCCAGATACCATAAAGATGATTTCTTTTAAAAATACAATGCTATCATTATTTTATGTACTCTTGCATTCTTTAACAAAAACAGCAAAACCTTCAATCCCTCACTACATGGCTGATGCTGATAGTACATGTGAAAGTCTTAGCCTAGTGGTGTCTATACTTGGAAACATGCTCTATCAACAACTACACAGCTGGGACTGGATTTGGTTTGTTATCTGTTTTCCTCTAGATTATAAGCTTTTGAGAACAAAGATAATTATTAAAATCATCATCATCACAATAATCACCCCAAACGTTTTCCACACAAAAGTAACTCATGAAGTTAATGACATCTCACAACACTTATTACTTTTATGACAATTAAGAGAACAGTTACTGTCAAAGAAAAAAATGTAATTTTTTATTTATTTTTTAAAAACATTCTTTATTTAACAGGATCTTGGCTTTGGTGCAGACCTCCAGTATAGATCATCTCAACTAGAAAACTCACATCAACTAAAAACTGATATAGGAAGATTCAGATGTAATTCTTTGTTCTAATTTCAGAAACAGCTGCTTTAAGAATTCCTTTTGTATATTAAAAAAAAAAAAAGCTTAGCACAAAGAATGGTTCTCCCATATCTCATGCCATCCACGGACATGAAGCATTTCAAGTGGCTACTCTTAAGATAAAGGTCAGCAAATACTGCCCTAGGCAAAATCTACAGGCCACCTGTTTTTGTACCTCCAGCCCAGGGGCTAAAACTGGCTTTTACATGTTTTAATGGTTATGTTTTAAAGAGGTATATAGGTATGTACATCATATCCTTAATTTGCTTCTTGGCCAGCAAAGCTTAAAACCTTTATCATCTGGCACTTTAAGAAAAAAGTTCACTGATGCCTGCTTTAAGGCCAGGACAGCATTAAAGTGTGTACATAGGAGAGTCCCAGTCCGTCCTAAAGGAAATCAGTCCTGAATATTCATTGGAAGAACTCATGCTGAAGCTCCAATACATTGGCCACCTGATGCGAAGAACTAACTTCTTGGAAAAGACCCTGATGCTGGGAAAGATTGAAGGCAGGAGGAAAAGGGGACAACAGAGATGAGATGGTTGTATGGCATCATCAACTTGATGGACATGAGTTTGAGTAAACTTTGGGAGTTGGTGATGGACAGGGAAGCCTGGCGTGCTGCAGTCCATGGGGTCGCAGAGTCAGACATGACTAAGGGACTGAACTCAACAGAGGCTAAAAACACCTTCAAAACATGTGCTCGCAATTTAGGTTGACTTTTTTTTTTATTAGAAGTTAGCCACTTTAGGAGCACTTGTTAAGAATCATGTTTAATTTCAGAAGTCAATCATCAGAGAATCATCACTGTCAATTGTTATACCTCTGCATAATTAGAACCAATAAGAAAAAGAACAGACATTAAGGAAAAGAATTAGAGTGTATAAACTTAATGTGGTGACTCAAGACAAAAACTACTACTTCCCTTAAAAGATGGGATCAGGCTCAAAGGGTCAAAAAAAAATTTTTTTTTAAGCTAAAGATATTACAATGATTTGTGACCTTCCAAACCAAAGAAACTGAATATCAAAGAAGAATCCTGAAAGTACGCATTCAAGTTCACACAAAGTGAAGATAAACGCATAAACAGTAGAAACAGAGTCAGACTTTGTTTTTTTGGGCTCCAAAATCACTGCAGATGGTGACTGCAGCCATGAAATTAAAAGGTGCTTACTCCTTGGAAGAAAAGTTATGACCAACCTAGATAGTATATTCAAAAGCAGAGACATTACTTTGCCGATTAAGGTCCGTCTAGTCAAGGCTATGGTTTTTCCTGTGGTCATATATGGATGTGAGAGCTGGACTGTGAAGAAGGCTGAGCACAGAAGAATTGATGCTTTTGAACTATGGTGTTGGAGAAGACTCTTGAGAGTCCCTTGGACTGCAAGGAGATCCAACCAGTCCATTCTGAAGGAGATCAACCCTGGGATTTCTTTGGAAGGAATGATGCTAAAACTGAAGCTCCAGTACTTTGGGCACCTTATGCGAAGAGTTGACTCATTGGAAAAGACCCTGATGCTGGGAAGGATTGGGGGCAGGAAGAGAAGGGGACGACCGAGGATAAGATGGCTGGATGGCATCACGGACTCAATGGACGTGAGTCTGAGTGAACTCCGGGAGTTGGTGATGGACAGGGAGGCCTGGCGTGCTGCGATTCATGGGGTCGCAAAGAGTCGGACACGACTGAGCGACTGAACTGAACTGAGAGGCACTTCACTTACTACACGGAAGCAAGGCAAAGCCATACCTGATGTGGCTACATTCTCCTGAATCATTCTGCTTTAAAAACCCACGTCTACTGGTAGTGAGACATACTCAGGGCATACTTGAAGACAGGTAGGTAGATAGATATGTAATAAGTCTGTTTCTTATCTGAATGAGAATAAAAATGTAGCTAGTATATTATTTTACAAAAACTCTCACCAAAGACTTGAGCATGTTCTTAGAGCTTTTGATTGTCTTCCCACAGACCTTTCCTCTACATCAAGCCCTGGTTCTTCCACTACGTGTGAATCTTGAAAAAGCCATTTTACTTCTCTGAGCCTCAGTCTCCTTATGTATTAAAACAAGATGCTAGGAAATAACCTCTAATAATACCTTTAACTCTAAAATTGTATGATTCCATTTAGGTATGTTCTACAGCCCCCGTGGATAGTAATATCCTTTAGGAGGATTAAAGACCTACTTTAGGAGGAACTCAAAAGAATTTTCACATTGTTTTGTTTCATGGAACATTAAAAAATAAAATGTATAGCTAGAGTTAAAATTCTGGGACTTTCAAACTGCCTCATAAAAGCCCTAAGTTGTTTGTTTTTAATTCTGCTTTTCTCTCTCTTCCCCTTCTGTTTTCACCCTGAACAGCAGTCCCTTGAGAGTTGGTACCAAGAATGAGAAGAAATAGTGCTGAATCTTTAGGTCACCTAATGGGGGCTGAGAAGCAGCTTTTAGTCCCACTCTACATTCCCATCAGTTATGTAATATAGGACAAGTCACTTGGCCACGTTAAGCCTTGGGTTCCTCATCTTATATAACAAGATGAGTGGGAAAGGTGCTCAACAAAATCCCTTCCACCTCATGAGTTTGATGACTCTACAATTTTGGTTTTTGAATTTCTTCAGCAATACTGCCCGAGAATGCAATGATGTTTGCTAAGAGGAACTAAAAAGCCTCTTGATGAAAGTGAAAGAGGAGAGTGGAAAAAGTTGGCTTAAAGCTCAGCATTCAGAAAATGAAGATCATGGCATCTGGCCCCATCACTTCATGGGAAATAGATGGGGCAACAGTGGAAACAGTATCAGACTTTATTTTTCTGGGCTCCAAAATCACTCAGATGGTGACGGCAGCCACAAAATTAAAAGACGCTTACTCCTTGGAAGAAAAGTTATGACCAACCTAGATAGTATATTCAAAAGCAGACATTACTTTGCTGACTAAGGTCCATCTAGTCAAGGCTATGGTTTTTCCAGTAGTCATGTATGGATGTGAGAGTTGGACTGTGAAGAAGGCTGAGTGTAGAAGAATTGATGCTTTTGAGCTGTGGTGTTGGAGAAGACTCTTGAGAGTCCCTTGGACTGCAAGGAGATCCAACCAGTCCATTCTGAAGGAGATCAACCCTGGGATTTCTTTGGAAGGAATGATGCTAAAACTGAAGCTCCAGTACTTTGGGCACCTTATGCGAAGAGTTGACTCATTGGAAAAGACCCTGATGCTGGGAAGGATTGGGGGCAGGAAGAGAAGGGGACGACCGAGGATAAGATGGCTGGATGGCATCACGGACTCAATGGACGTGAGTCTGAGTGAACTCCGGGAGTTGGTGATGGACAGGGAGGCCTGGCGTGCTGCGATTCATGGGGTCGCAAAGAGTCGGACACGACTGAGCGACTGAACTGAACTGAGAGGCACTTCACTTACTACACGGAAGCAAGGCAAAGCCATACCTGATGTGGCTACATTCTCCTGAATCATTCTGCTTTAAAAACCCACGTCTACTGGTAGGTGAGACATACTCAGGGCATACTTGAAGACAGGTAGGTAGATAGATATGTAATAAGTCTGTTTCTTATCTGAATGAGAATAAAAATGTAGCTAGTATATTATTTTACAAAAACTCTCACCAAAGACTTGAGCATGTTCTTAGAGCTTTTGATTGTCTTCCCACAGACCTTTCCTCTACATCAAGCCCTGGTTCTTCCACTACGTGTGAATCTTGAAAAAGCCATTTTACTTCTCTGAGCCTCAGTCTCCTTATGTATTAAAACAAGATGCTAGGAAATAACCTCTAATAATACCTTTAACTCTAAAATTGTATGATTCCATTTAGGTATGTTCTACAGCCCCCGTGGATAGTAAATCCTTTAGGAGGATTAAAGACCTACTTTAGGAGGAACTCAAAAGAATTTTCACATTGTTTTGTTTCATGGAACATTAAAAAATAAAATGTATAGCTAGAGTTAAAATTCTGGGACTTTCAAACTGCCTCATAAAAGCCCTAAGTTGTTTGTTTTTAATTCTGCTTTTCTCTCTCTTCCCCTTCTGTTTTCACCCTGAACAGCAGTCCCTTGAGAGTTGGTACCAAGAATGAGAAGAAATAGTGCTGAATCTTTAGGTCACCTAATGGGGGCTGAGAAGCAGCTTTTAGTCCCACTCTACATTCCCATCAGTTATGTAATATAGGACAAGTCACTTGGCCACGTTAAGCCTTGGGTTCCTCATCTTATATAACAAGATGAGTGGGAAAGGTGCTCAACAAAATCCCTTCCACCTCATGAGTTTGATGACTCTACAATTTTGGTTTTTGAATTTCTTCAGCAATACTGCCCGAGAATGCAATGATGTTTGCTAAGAGGAACTAAAAAGCCTCTTGATGAAAGTGAAAGAGGAGAGTGGAAAAAGTTGGCTTAAAGCTCAGCATTCAGAAAATGAAGATCATGGCATCTGGCCCCATCACTTCATGGGAAATAGATGGGGCAACAGTGGAAACAGTATCAGACTTTATTTTTCTGGGCTCCAAAATCACTGCAGATGGTGACGGCAGCCACAAAATTAAAAGACGCTTACTCCTTGGAAGAAAAGTTATGACCAACCTAGATAGTATATTCAAAAGCAGACATTACTTTGCTGACTAAGGTCCATCTAGTCAAGGCTATGGTTTTTCCAGTAGTCATGTATGGATGTGAGAGTTGGACTGTGAAGAAGGCTGAGTGTAGAAGAATTGATGCTTTTGAGCTGTGGTGTTGGAGAAGACTCTTGAGAGTCCCTTGGACTGCAAGGAGATCCAACCAGTCCATTCTGAAGATCAGCCCTGGGATTTCTTTGGAAGGAATGATGCTAAAGCTGAAACTCCAGTACTTTGGCCACCTCATGCAAAGAGTGACTCATTGGAAAAGATCCTGATGCTGGGAGGGATTGGAGGCAGGAGGAGAAGTGGATGACAGAGGATGAGATGGCTGGATGGCATCACTGACTCGATGGATGTGAGTCTGAGTGAACTCCAGGAGTTGGTGATGGACAGGGAGGCCTGTCGTGCTGTGATTCATGGGGTTGCAAAGAATCAGACACGACTGAGTGACTGAACTGAACTGAACTGAAGGTAATGCTTGGGGTCAGTGGTTGTGTATGTCTTGACCATCAAGCCACTCTAAGCAGGGACTTCTGGGGCAAGAACTATGCATGTCTCTTCTCTTACATTCTTCATGCTGCCTAACTCATCCTTCTAAGCACACAGACAATTCAATACACACTTGTATAAAGGAACTGTTGCACAACCCACACTTTCAGCTAACCCCTTGCAGGAAGCATAAGGAAGCAAAGAATAAGCAAAATAGAAAGAGCGATATATTTAAAGAAGATATGGAGAATAGAGGAACCGTGAGCCTAAAAGGGAAAGAAAGGCCTCTTCCTCAAGTCATATGGCCAACATGAAAGCCTGTTTTCCTCAGCACAGAATAGTGGTAGACACTGCAGTCCCTCCCTTTATGGACTCTGACCCACTGACAAATCACACAAGACTAAAAATGACTGTGTGTCTGGGAAGAGATGTACCAAATTTAAGCTTGCAGGGAATCAACCACTTAATTAAATTCATGTAGGACCTTTTTCCAGACATAATTTTTATACATCATCTCAACACAGCATAAGTACCTATCTTACTCATTTCCCCAACTCATAATGCTCTCATTAATTTTTATAAAATTTAATAAAGAATAGGTGATGTTCCATAATTAGAGAGTATGCTTCTCTAAAAACTAATTATAAACTCTGATTGTCAGTGTCAGCCTTTGCCTAGGAGGAAATGAGTCAACTTTTTCATTAGTAATCAAGTTCTGTCCATTTTTTAAGAGTGACCCAAAAATTCAAGGCCATGAGTTTTAACAATATGAGACAGAGAATGAGAACCACAAACATTACTTACAAATGCGGCTAAGAGGAAAATTAAAGTCAAAAAGGTTCCTGAGGTACTTTTCAGGCTGAGTGAGATTTCAGAAGAGGCAAGTTGCCCAGTAAAATAATTCCTTAAGGAGATGTCTCTAGCTTACACAATAACCACCAGCATTTCAAAATTTTAAAGGGACAGAGGGTTAAATGGCCAAGTCACTGGCATGGTCTAGGCAAAGGAATCATAACCACTATTAAATGTTTTCCACACAGAATAGGCATCCCTGGTTTATTCTGTATAATTGAGGGTTTGGATGTGTACTATATAATCAGAGGAAACAAGCAGAAAAGGACACGAGCTAATTTGGGGTAAGCAGAGATGTGTCTAACAGATGCTTGCTTATTCTGGATCCCTGAAATGAACTGGATCAGGACAATGATATGCTAGACAGAAGAGATCTGAGGTTGGGATGCCTCAGATCAAGAATGCACTATGCCTTATTTGAAGACTGATTCTGCTCCTGACATCTCTGTTTTCCCATCACTCCTCCTAACCCTTTTTTTCCCCTTGCATCAGAGATTTTGAATCCTGAGTTTCCCTGTAAACAATGTTCACAAGCTTACCTGGCCACTCTGTTCTGGAAGCAGCACAAGACTCAACAGTCAAGGCCAAAAGGCAGAGGGAAGGAGAGATGATTGCTCCCAGCTGCCCCCTCTTCTTTGTCCTTGGGTCTCCCTCCTCATGCCTTAATCCAGACAGCCTATCTCAGGCATTCAAGCCAACATGTGCTAAAGGAATGATTTTTCAAATCAGTTAGCTGTCATTGTGAAACAGATTAAAAATCCACAAGCTAGTTGAACAAAACCTCACACAAACTGAAGTATAGACAGAGAACACCCACAATGCAAAAAAAAAAAAAAAAAAAAGTTTTAAAACTATGTCATTAAGGAAAAAACAGTGATGGCAGAGGGAAGGAGAGATGATTGCTCCCAGCTGCCCCCTCTTCTTTGTCCTTGGGTCTCCCTCCTCATGCCTTAATCCAGACAGCCTATCTCAGGCATTCAAGCCAACATGTGCTAAAGGAATGATTTTTCAAATCAGTTAGCTGTCATTGTGAAACAGATTAAAAATCCACAAGCTAGTTGAACAAAACCTCACACAAACTGAAGTATAGACAGAGAACACCCACAATGCAAAAAAAAAAAAAAAAAAAAGTTTTAAAACTATGTCATTAAGGAAAAAACAGTGACAGTATTGGTAATGATTATTTCAGTTAATCATAGCCTTTTCTAGTCGCCTCATTCTCTCTACTTCCATCCCTCTGCCTATCCATTTCCTAAGACACAGTCAATATTCTCAGATTTATTCTCAGATTATAAGTGAACCACAAGATATTCTCCAATTTTAGTCTTCCATAGCAGTCGTTCCCTTGTCTCAATCTCCACAGTTCATATACATACATATATTATATATATGTATGTATATATATATGTATACATATATATGTATGTATGTGTATGCTTCATCTCCCCAATAAGATGGCAAGACATCAAAGAACTGCCACCATGTCTCATGCAAGAGAAACACAATACTCGTTAGCAGACACTCCTGAGGTCTAGATACTTCTGAATAAGAAAGTCAGACAGCACAGGTCTCCTCAGCCTTTATGTTTGATCACAATATTCTGCACAGCTTAATCACAGTAGCCAGTTCAATAAACACCAGTTTGATGAAAATTAAAAATCCCATGGACAGAGGAGCCTGGTAGGCTGCAGTCCATGGGGTTGCTGAGAGTTGGACACAACTCAGTGACTTCACTTTTACTTTTCACTTTCATGCATTGGAAAAGGAAATGGCCACCCACTCCAGTGTTCTTGCCTGGAGAATCCCAGGGGCGGTGGAGCCTGGTGAGCTGTCATCTATGGGGTCGTACAGAGTTGGACACAACTGAAGCGACTTAGCAGCAGCAGCATGGACTGGGTGCACCCCTTCAAAATCATTATATTGAAACCCTCATCCCCAATGTAATGTTATTTGGAGCTGGGGACTTTGGGAAATAATCAGCAGATGAAGTCAAGAGGGCGGGGTCCTCATGAGGGGATTAGTACCACCATGTGAGGATATAGTGAGAAGCTGGCTGGCTACAAAGCAGGAAGTCCTCACAGGGAACTGAGGAAGCCAGCACCTTGACAGTGGGCTTCCCAGCCTCCAGAACTATGAGAAATAAATGTCTGTTGGTTAGGCCCCCTGGTCTTTGGCAGTTTGTTATACAGCAGCCTGAGTTGACTAAGACAAACAGTGATGATCCTAAAAAGGATCATAGAGTCTGACTTTCAGTGCTGAGGATACAGGACTATACATATAGTACCTGTTGGAAAGTAGCCCAAATCCACATAGACTGCGTGCCCTAAATGCTACTATTCTACAGAATTTAATCAGCCTCTTTTCTCATTAACACCTACTTTCTCCTCAAACTTATGTAAAGAGAAAATGGATATAACATTCCAGTTGGATATGTATCCTCAGTAATGCCACCTGTTATTTAAATAACGCCTTTATTAGTCTTTGCTTACACTTTCTTTCCATAAAGGCCTTTTCATTTGGATCCAAGTAGAAGACTGTTTAGGAGAAGAACATTTTAAACAGAGGTAGCTGCATTAATAAGACTGAAGGCATCACTGTAAGAGTCAGTAATACATATTCAGACACAGAGGATGAAGTGCTAGTGAAGATTACCGATGATGAGTGAATAAGGTACAGAAAACTTCGGGACACCCCAGAGAAACTATAAATGACTCTGAGATGTAAAACAAAACACAACTAAAAAACTATGAACACAAAACACATAATACACACACACACACACACACACACACACACACACTCACATCATGAGGGGATGGGAATGGAAGAAACACTAAACTCCATTCCTAGCTACAAAATTCCTAGCTCAGGATGCTGAGAAGGAGGCTTAATGAAAAGCTTCATCACGCCCACACATTTAAGCTAGCTTAACAGAGAAAAAAGTACTTGGAAATTTTTAGATGATTACATTTTTATCACATTCTGACTTCCTCAAACCTTTGTATTCAATCTTGCTAGCCTTGATAAAAGACAGATAGCCAAAATTTTAAATGAAGGATTTAATTAAGTTACTCCAGATCATGAAAGAGAAATATTTCTCATCCTGCTTAGTCAAAACAAAAGGGGGATAAAGGAATTACTACATGAAATTAATGGTGCTGACATGCCACAATGGCACAATGAGAAAGAAACTTTACTTAGGATTACGGTTAACCTGTGTTATGGGGACTGTGTTGAAAGAAGCCTAGCTAAACTCCTAACTATTTGTGGCAGGTTCGCAGGCCAAGATTAGTCGGTTTAACGTACTGGCAATGACCCAAGACAGGCAAAAGGATACAGGCAGAGCCTAAGAACCACCTTTTTCTACTTCTCCACCTAACAGTAAAGTTTGCAAAGTTTCTAACCTAAAGAATAAAGATCAGTTGAACAAAACACGGGAATTCTGCTATTATATATTGATAAGAAGCTATTCATGAAAAATTTCATACTTCATGAAAAATTCCTCAGGGACACAACATATTTGTTAAAGGATTTTTTCACAGACATAAACGTTAATAAGAACAGCTTAGAAATGGTTCTGTTGAAAGGTCCAGACCCCAAGTCCTAAACAAAGAAAGCCTCACAGGACACACATCTGTATGTCTGTAACTCACACTGCAAGCATAAGGCTGTGCGTTTAACAATTTGTGATTCCTGTGACGGCAGCATCATTTATCAGAAGTGGTAGAATTTAACCTGTCTCAGTTTCACAGCTGCATAAAACCTGTCTGGACTTGCTCATCTTCCATTAGGAAAAAAGGGAGAAGTTTTAAGGTTTTAATTTTTTCTACTAAAAAGCATGTTAGCACACAATATCCTCTACGCCCACCTTCACTGCTCTCTTCTTATATTTCATCTGCATTAACTGCAGAGTTCTCATGGTCAAGGCCACTTCTCAGAAACGCAGCATTAGCCAAGCCTGGCCCATGTTGGCAAAACATGGGCCCAAGCTGGCGAAAAACTTCAAATGGGTTTTTCCATAGATGGTACAGAAAAACCCTAACAAAATTTTGGCCAACCCAACATTATGAGCTACCCAGGCCTATCTATGTCTCTACTTTAAAGGAAACTATATAGAATTTTAATCATAATCCTGATCTGAAAAGCCACTTTTCATGCACTTTCAAATGTTCCACACTGCCTTTTCAGAAGATCCTCTTTAAACTACCACTTTAAAATAAGTAATTTTGTCCCATTTTACTGATAAGCAAACTGAGACTCAGAGAAACAGTACATTTTTGAAGAGCACACCTCAGGTCAGATACTTAAAGAGTTATGTGATATTGGCAAAATATTTAACCTGAGTTTTCATATACTCACTGGTAAAACAGGGATATTAAAATTATCTACCTTACATGAGGAGGCTTCCCATCTGACTCAGTGGTAAAGAATCCACCTGCCAATGCAGGACACACAGGAGACACAGAGTCAATCCCTGGCCCTGGAAGATTCCCTCAAAGACGAAATGGCAACCCACTCCAGTATTCTTGCCTGGAGAATTCCATGCACAGAGAAGACTCGGGGGCTGCAGCCCATTGGGTTGCAGAGTCAGACACAACTGAGCGACTGAGCATGCTCAACCTTACCTAAGGACTAGAAAAATACATGTAAAGAGCTTAATTGAGCACAGAGGCTACTAAGTAATAAATGTTCAATAAATGTTAGCTAGTATAATACTCTTTAACTTGCCAAAGATCTAATTACTGACAGTGCTTGGGGCTCAACTTCACATCTATCTGACATGAAAACTTGTGCTTTCCATATCATCAAACAGGGCTCTTTCAAATATGTTACTTTATTTACTAGTGCCAAACTAACCATACAGGAGCCTGGGACAAAAAAAAAAAAAAACAACCAGTTCTGATTTCATCTTTTTTTTTTAATGTACATACTTTAAACATAATTTTTGCATTAATTTTGAACTATTGCCTTCAAATATTATTTATCAAGATTGAAGGAACCTTGCTGGCAAAACCAGTTTCAGCAGGAAAAGAGAAAGTGATTAATTGTTGATATTTTCCCAGTGCCTTTCTTTGATCTGATACTGCCCCTGAACAGCGCTGAGTGCACCAGCAAGGTGAGTGAAAGTGGAAAATGCTGAGTCAGGCATGACTTTTGAAAATGCCTTTCTAGGGCAGTACCACCACAACACACTGGTGAGGCATCCTATACTGTAAGTCAGGCTCTGGAATATTTTGAGTATCTCTATTCCCAGTTGCTCAGTCATGTCTGACTCTGCAACACCATGGACTGTAGCCCACCAGGTTCCTCTATCTGTGGGATTATCCTGGCAAGAATACTGAAGTGGGTTGCTATTTCCTTCTCTCAAGAGGATGAAGAAGGCAATGGCTCTGGTTTTCTTGGATGGCTTTTGGAGGCCTGGACCACCAACACTCCTTCCTAATCCTGGCAAGGAAAACTGTTAGTTGTTTAAGTTTAATGTTTGTTAGCATTAATAGATAAATTTTAGGTGAAATGTGACAGTTATGTTTTATAACATTTTCTATTTATTATAATTTACTTTAAAATGTTTCTACTTAGATACTTTGGCAAAAAGTAGAAATTCTCAAAAGGAATCAGCCATTCACAGAAGCTATATAACTCATGGTGACTTTCTATTGTTTCACAAATACTGTGCTAGTTACCTCTTAAATGGTATGTAGAAAACTTTGAAAAACTCTTAAAATTTTATTTTATACTGTTAAAAATAACGGCAGAGTTGTTGTTCAGTGGCTAAGTCGTGTGTGACATTTTGCAACCCCATGGACTCCAGCAAGCCAGGGTCCCCTGTCCTTCACTATCTCCCAGAGTTTGCTCAGATTCATGTCAATTGAGTCAGTAATGTTATGTAACCATCTCATCCTCTGCTGCCCCCTTCAATCTTTCCCAGCATCAGGGTCTTTTCCAATGAGTAAGCCTTTCACATCAAGTGGCCAAAGTATTGAAGCTTCAGCTTCAGTATCAGTCCTTCCAATGAAGTAATGGCAGAGTAACTTAGATCAACTCTCTCATTTATAATTATTATAACTTCAGACAAAATATTAAAAAGTACCAGAGAGCAATCAAAGCAGGCAGAAACTAGAAGGGATATTAGCCTCAAAGGAAAAAACAAACTACATACATGAAACCTACACTTATATACCTTTTTCCCTGAAGGTATTTACCCCAGTTCATGAAGCACAAGTGAATGGAAGTCCTAGAAGAGCTAAGGAGTCAAAGGTATCTGGAACTGTCAAAATTCCTCTGAAAACTGAGGAAGAGAAATCCTGGACCAGACAGAACCAGTTTTGTAACCAGACATGTTAAAAAACATGTCATGTAACTCCACAACAAGATGATACAAGGAACACAACAGAAAGCAAGAGCTGGAAGGCTGAAAAGCTGAGCACGGTTTTGGGGAGTCAGAGGTTTGAATTCAAGTCCTACCAAATTAGAGGGGCTTGAGATACACCCCAGCATGTGACAAACACCTCTTGCTTTCCACTGAATTCACTGAAGGGTCATACCTTGGGAATAAGGACTGTATCCAGACTCCAAGTCTTGACTAAGACACACCAGACTAAGAGCAAAACAGACCTGCCATACCAGAACCTAAATACAAGCCTCCAGAGCATCAAGCTGATCTTCCAGTAACATTCTTCAGTAGAAGATAAATTTTAGAACACATCACTTGCAATGTCCAAAAATCAATAAAATTACCATAAACATGAAGTAAAGGGAAACTGAAAGAGCTACTGACGGAAACACACCCAAAGACAACCCATATGTTAAAAACTGGCAGACAAGGACTTTAAATAACTATATTGTGTCCTTAAAAATACACATTTTGTGAATTTTGCAAATTGTAACCTTACCCACCCCCAACACTCTAGTGAACTTGAGTTGCCCACGAGTTTTAATCAAAGTGGGATTTGGAATGGTTTATATTTGAAAGCCTGAGAAAACAACTTGAAAGTGATTAATGACAGCCAAACTTAATTATATATTTACACCTCCCAGTAGGACAAGGGAGAGAATGAAATGTCTTACCTCTGTGTAGCAAGAGAGGCTTTATTAAGAGCTGACAACAACTATTTAGGAGCAATAATTGAGTTTTATGCAAGATTACACAGGTTCTTCTTGTCTAGCTCCCAATCTAATCACAGACTGATAGAATACTTAACAGAAAAAAACAGTTGAGCTGTATACAAAACTAACCTTTAAAAGTACTTGTCCTCATCTGTCAGTGTGATCTTATCAAGGATTTCTATAATTTCCATAAACAACCATTATAATTTAGCTAAGTCAATAACATTATGCTCTTTAAAGAGACAGCCAGTTGCCTTCTACTTTAAAACATTTTCCATTAACTCCCACCCACTCACCCCAGTAAAAGAAATTTGGCCTTAGCTCTCTTTCCTTAATCCACTAAGCAATCTCATGAATAAAAAGACAGTCATTAAGTCCTGTATATCTGATGTGATTTTTATAAATCTTCTAAGTGTTCTAATATTCATATACCATTTTGTGAAAATACTATTTACTGAGCAAGCTGGAGTAACTTCTTTCCCTAGGGAAAAAAAATAAAAGGTGGTGAAGATATACTGAAAGGTCTGCTAAGTAAATGTTATTTTTACTTAAATTTTGCTTAACATTCTGTGGATGTTGGCTGGGGTACCACTGTAGGATGAGTGACCTGGCATCCCTGATATTGTTCTTGCATTCCTGTGTCCACTTATGTTGATTCTTCTACTCCTGAAAATGCTAATATTAATTTTACTGGAGTAGAGAAACAATCACTTTTTACAAGCTTTGTTATCCACACTGGTCTCCCCAAAAGATGGCCTTGACCATTTTTCCCCTTACTCTGCTTTTCACTAGAAGGTTGTTTCCCTCACAACAGGACTGGAAGTCATTTGAGAGATGTCTGGGAACTATATCTAGAACCATATCCATAAGCAATCCATGCCATCAATAATTAGCAAGTATTCAGCCACAGAATTCTGGCAGCTCCATTTCTGTCAATCACAAAGTGAGTCCCCTGTTTCCTAGCAACGCTTCTTCCAAAAACCGGGGGCAACTTTGTCTCTTCACCTTGGTTGGAGAGCCTGAGACTCACAGATCTGTTTTCTCTTCCAAAATGACCCTTAGTGTCCATTCCTGGTATGTGCTCAGAGTTTAGTCTCCTCTAGAATCTTCTCTCCCCATGTCAGACCACAAATATGTAGGCTAACACTTGGAACGTATTTGAAATTCTCCCTACATAAGTCACCAAGTTGAATTATCTCTAAATAGAACTAAACTGTCTCTCTGTATGGTACCGACATCTTGAACACTACATGAAGCAAAAAAAATTCTCAGAGGAAAGGTCCAGTCTCTACTTATTTAAGACAAATAGATTTAAAAACATGTGAGCTGTATGGAGAGAGTAACATGGAAACTTACATTACCATATGTAAAATAGACAGCCAATGGGAATTTGCTGTATGGCTCAGAAAACTCAAACAGGGGCTCTGTATCAATCTAGAGTGGTGGGATCGGGGCGGGAGATGGGAGGCAGGTTTAAAAGGGAAGGGACACATGTATACCTATGGCTGATTCATTTTGAGGTTTGACAGACAACAACAAAATTCTGTAAAGCAATTATCCTTCAATAAATAAATAAATAAACAAGTGAATGATAATACCTATTGAGCGTTTTTTGATTCAAGAAACATTTTGTTGGGCACTAGCTACATACCAGACTGAAAATGCACAAGACCAGGACCTCTCATACTCTAGTGGGAGAAACAAATATTATCAACAAATGATCATAATATAATGGGTTAACGACCACGAGATAGCTAAATAATAGAAGGAAGCAAGTAACTAGGACACCAGATGCCAAAAAGAGACTAAACAAGATTTCAGTGGCCAATTCTAACATATTAAGTTCCTTTCCTTATTATCTCCAGTTGTGTTTCCATTCTTAGAGGAGACTACATCACATGTTTTTGGTTGGATTTTTTTCCCAGCTCGAAAAACTAAGTGAACAGCCTATAATCAGCTACATAAAAAATTTCATTTCCAATGTTATCTTTATTCCAATCCAAATAACCTATTGTTAAGCTTTCTGTCATCACAGCTTAAAATATTTTCACTTTGGTGAAGAAAATTTTTTCTGACTTGGAAAAATTCTTGTTCATAACATTAAAGAACTTAAATCCCAGTGTCAGAATAGACTTGATTGGAACAAATGTAATTATTACAGTTAAGTTATTCAGCTAAATATCCAGAAAAGAAACAAAACTATGTTGGATAAAATCACTTAAAATGCTTATCAAGCACATACTTCTACCAAAGTAAAGAACAAATACACCCCCAAAAGAAGTATTAAAGAAGATAAATGTCATATTACCAAATCTTATTTTTTATTAAAGAAATAGAATGAAAAAAAAAAAAAGAATGGATACATGTTCCTATCAAAAATTTTCAATTGAGGTAGAAGGGGAAATTATCCACAGGAAATCTAGAGAAGCAATTTAAAAGATTACCTCACAGGCTTCCTCAAACAAAAAGTATGACTACACTTCATGATTAGACAGGAGGAAAAGAAACACTCTTGAGAACTAGCCTATACTCCCTAGTCCTATTCCTCATCCTAATTCATCTCTAGTGTGGCTAGTGTGTGCATGCTCAGCTATGTCCGACTCTTTGCAACCCCATGAACTGTAGCCCGCCAGGCTCCTCTGTCCATGGAATTTTCCAGGCAAGAAATACTGCAGTGGGCTGCCATTTCCTAACCCTAACTCTTATTCTTTTAAATCCATATAATGACTTTCACCCACAGCCCCTGCTCCCTACTCCATCCCTACAAGCATGTGTGTATTTTCTTCTCACAGACTCTCCTTCACAATTGGATATTTTACATTAGGAAAAAAAAAAAGTGTTATGTGGCTACAATATTTACCTATGGTAGGCAGAATTAAAGTTAACATGCATTTGGTCTAACTTAACAACAAGATCAGAGCTAACACATTGAGAACTGATTCTAATCTGAAAATTGAAATTTTCTTAACTGAAAGGTTTCTTAATGATTAAACTGAAAAAATGTTAAAGAATATACTCTCTGGGCTTCCCTGATGGTTCAGTGGGAAAGAATCTGCCTGCAATGCAAGAGACACAGGAGACATGGGTTTGATCCTTGGGTCAGGAAGATCCTCTGGAGGAGGAAAAGGCAACCCACTCCAATACTCTTGCCTGGAAAATCCCATGGACAGAGGGGCTTGGTGGGCTACAGTCCAAAGGGTCACAAAGAGTCAGACATGACTAAGCGACTAAGCACACATACACACACACAAGCTACTCACTGAAAACTGTTGTCATGATGAAAAAGAAACGGGTAAGACAGTAAGTTCTTATTAACCATTTATCTGACATCCAAATCCTCATCTTCCAAAAAACTACATCAGGAAAGTTAGTGAACCAGTGACATTTTACAGAAGTATTAAGTATAGGATAGCAGAGCCAAATTTTACCCAATTTCCTACTGAGGAAAAATAAGATATATGAAAATAAAAAAAAAAAAACAACAGAGAAAAACTTACTTGCAGTATCCTGTACCGTTGTGGTAGGTAACACATATTCCTTCATTTACACAAGGCTCATAGCCATCCCGACATTGCAATGCTAAAAATAAAAATAAATGCACATTAGAAATAAGTCACTAATCATAACCCTTAGACATTAAAGAAACATCCAATTCAGGGCATCTTTTAATCTTTTGGCTTCTGGGGTTATAGAAAAGCTCATCCCAAGAGTCTCTTCCCATAGTAACTGCTCTGTGGTCCTGAATGGCATTCTTAATTCTCTGTGCTTCTATCTCTCTAGGCTGCTGCATCCCTTTCTCAGTGATACCAAGAGAATTAAAGTTATGCTATCCAATCCATGATATACCACAAGCATCTTGGGATTTGGATACTTCGGATAAGCAATGTAATGATTCATCGACGAACATTCAGGAAGATCGTAGATACTACGTCACCATGATATCAATGAATTACTTAAGCCTTCACGTCAAGTTTCAAAACAGGCCACTTCAAGAAGTAACCAGAAACATCAATAATGTTCATTCAATAAACTATATTTGAGAGCTTAATGTGCAATGCCAGAGACCTAGTTCGATTCTTGGGTCAGGAAGATTCCCTAGAGAAGGAAACGGCAATCCACTCCAGTATTCTTGCCTGGAAAATCCTATGGACAGAGGAGCCTGGCAGGCTACAGTCCATGGAGTCGCAAGAGTAGGACATGACTTAGCGACTAAACCACCACCACCAATGTATAGCAGATGCTGTATTAGGATCCAGAAGAAAAGGCGGAAATAGAAAACAGAGAAATAAATAAAACATAATCTCTAACTAACTTCAAGGGGCTCACACAAAGATGGGAAGCAGACCATGAATAGAGCTTGTAGACAAGGGGGGATATCAAAGTAAAGAAAATGAAAAGTTAATTATATATATATATAAATAAAATAATAATTCTCAAATTCTTGAATCCTCATTCCCGTAGTAAAAAGGCACTTCACCATCCTAATTCCCTCCCAAAAGAGACTGCTCAGAAATAAACAGCAATAGTAGAAACTTTCACTGAGTTTGGCCGAAAAAGGAGGAAGTCTACCCAAAGGCTGCCATTTGTTTGCTGGATAGTTACAACACCTTGATCGGTTAGCTTTTAGAGTTAGAACTTTCATCACCAAAATGCTTATCAAGAATCCTAGTAACAATTAGAAAGGGAAGACAGAAAGAAACCTTGTCAAACAATAAAAACCAAAATGGAAATCCATGAAACATTTTCTGGAAGATTATGAAGATATTCATCTCCTAGGATGGTTCATGTAAAAATACCTGAAACAAAATCGAGAAGGCCCTGGTTTTGAGTTTCCTCTGTGCATATCACTCTATGAATAAATTACAACATGAGAGGCTCTAGGTCTGCCCTTCTGGGGGATACTAGCTTCTTCTCACAGCAGGGCCCACGCACAAGCTAGAGATCAGAACAACTCCTCTACTAACAATTACTGCATGAGAACCCTTTGCTTGCCCACTACTGTTATCAACATCAAACTGATGAAAGTTTATAAAAATCTCATCTGTTAAGGTAGGAATATTTTTTAAAACTAGTAACAATAGTTAACACAAACAATACTGTTCAAAGCACTTACACAGACTAATTAAATCTTCCCCACAACCCTATGAAGTAGTTAATTTCATTAAACTCATTTCCACAGAAAGCGTAAGTGACCTACTTATTGTCACAACCGTGAGTTAAAGAGCCAGGATTTGAACCTAGGGAGTCTGGATCTCATGAGAGAGTCCGTCCTCTGAACACAGTAGTACGCTGCTCCCCACTATGACATTTTTCTTCTCAAGTTGGGCAGAACAGGTATTATTATACCCACATATTGGAAAGTGAAGGCCAAGGAGATCAAGAGACCCCTTCATGGGGCATTCCACCCTAGCACTAGCTATGACACTGCAGGGCTTTACTGAATCCAGCCCCATCTCCGTGACAGCTGTTGGGATCACACAAGCAGTCACTAGGTTGTAGTCCGAACAGGCATATGCAGGAACAGGGTCATCTTGTTGTCCATATCCCACTTCCCTGTAGGGCTCAAATGCTCCCTCTTCCCACACTGATAAGACCAATGCAACAACTATAATTAAAACAGTTAATGTCAGGTTATTTCCTCCATACCAAAGTTCTCAAACTGATTTTTTTATTCTCTTTGGACACTTTTATTAGTTTCAATGAGAACTTCCTGACTTTTTTTCTATTTGCTTTTTTCTTTAAAAAAAAAAAAAAAGAAAAGGCAACCTCAGAGTAGGAAAGGAATGTCCTGCAGGCACAGAGCAAGCCACAGCTCTGTCCTCCCCCTGTAGGAATCCTGGTGTAGTAGAGGGAATTAGTTCTGAAACCCTGTCCTGACCACAAATGAACTGCACCCCTACAAGAAAAGCAGAACCTCATGGGGGATCAATTTCCCAATCTGTAAACCAAATGGGGGTGAACTAAATACTCCTGGAGGGTCCCCTGTGATCCAACAGTGACAGCTCCCTCATTAACAGAACATGAGTGCCATGCCTGGTGCCTAGAGAGATTTATCCAGAAGGATATAAGAAGCCAGCCACCTGTGACTCAGAAAGCCATGGATGCAAAGAAAAAAAAAAAAAAAAATCAGTCTGTTCCTATTAAGTGTCCTGGCAAATCATTACACTGACAGGTTCAGAGAAATATAAACAACCTAAAGTCAATATGTGGCAATCAATATAGAAAATAACTTTATAGCCTAGTCTCAGTGAACCAGTCAAATTCAGTGACCAAAAAGGAGGTGGGCTTACAAGGCTAATAATTAATGACTGATCTGCAGGATCATGCTACCTTGAACTTTTAACATTTACTAAGCCCCAGTTCTCAAACTTTAGTGTGTATCAGAAGCATCTGGAGGGCTTGTTAAAGCACAAACTGCCCAACTCCATTCCCACAGTTTGTGAGGGAATCATTCTAAAGCGGGTCTGGGAATTCGCATTCCTAACAAATTCCCAGGTGATGCTAATTTTGCTGATTTGAGGAGCCACACTTGGAGACAACAGCTGTATTAAGGCATGATAGTCCACTTTAAGGAATTTCCTAAGAATGTATAATACATTGGAAGTCTTGGATGATGCACATGACAATATAGTGTCTGAATGAATGAACAACCAATTAAAAAAAAGTAAAATTTGGACACTACTTTGTTCAGGGGCTATTTCTAAAAGAACACTGCAATTATTTGTCATAAAAATAGAAGTTAAAACTTTGATAACTCAAAACTATGACAGTGAGATTGGAAAAGACCTCATTTCAAAATTTAATTTACTTTTTGCCAATGTAAAACAGCTAAACTTCATAAAACTTAAAGCAGCTTTATATCTGTAGAGTAGAAAGTGAAATGTTCAATCATACTAATCAAAGAAATCATGCTTAAAGCATTCTTTTAAGAGACTCAGAAACTAGTCACTCACAAAAGGAGTAACTTTTTCCAATTTTCATCTTAAGCTACAGTTCACTTCAGTTCAGTTGCTCAGTTGTGTTCGACTCTTTGCGACCCCATGAATCGCAGCACGACAGGCCTCCCTGTCCATCACCAACTCCCGGAGTTCACCCAAACTCATGTCCATTGAGTCGGTGATGCCATCCAGCCACTCAGCCTCTGTCGTCCCCTTCTCCTCCTGCCCCTAATCCCTCCCAGCATCAGGGTCTTTTCCAATAAGTCAACTCTTCTCATGAGGTGGCCAAAGTACTGGAGTTTCAGTCTCAGCATCAGTCCTCCCAATGAATACCCAGGAGTGATCTCCTTTAAGATAGACTGGTTAGATCTCCTTGCAATTCAAGGGACTCTCAAGAGTCTTCTCCAGCAACACAGTTCAAAAGCATCAGTTCTTCAGTGCTCAGCTTTCTTCACAGTCCAAATCTGACATCCATACATGACTACTGGAAAAACCATAGCCTTGACTAAATGGACATTTGTTGGCAAAGTAATATCTCTGCTTTTCAATATGCTATCTAGGTTGGTCATAACTTTCTTTCCAAGGAGTAAGCATCTTTTAATTTCATGGCTGCAATCACCATCTGCAGTGATTTTGGAGCCCAAAAAAATAAAGTATGACACTGCTTCCACTGTTTCCCCATCTATTTCCCATGAAGTGATGGGACCAGATGCCATGATCTTAGTTTTCTGGATGTTGAGCTTTAAGCCAACTTTTTCACTCTCCTCTTTCACTTTCATCAAGAAGCTTTTTAGTTCCTCTTCACTTTCTGTCATAAGGGTGGTGTCATCTGCATATCTGCTGCTGCTGCTGCTGCTGCTAAGTGGCTTCAGTCATGTCCGACTCCATGCCACCCTATAGACGGCAGTCCACCAGGCTCCTCCGTCCCTGGGATATTCCAGGCAAGAACACTAGAGTGGGTTGCCATTTCCCTCTCCAATGCATGAAAGTGAAAAGTCAAAGTGAAGTCGCTCAGTCGTGTCTGACTCTTAGCAACCCCATGGACTGCAGCCTACCAGGCTTCTCCATCCATGGGATTTTCCAGGCAAGAGTACTGGAGTGAGGTGCCATTGCCTTCTCCCATCTGCATATCTGAGGTTATTGATATTTCTCCTGGCAATCTTAATTCCAGCTTATGCTTCTTCCAGCCCAGCATTTCTCATGATGTACTCTGCATAAGAGTTAAATAAGCAGGGTGACAATATACAGCCTTGTATACTATGCCTTTTCCTATTTGGAACCAGTCTGTTGTTCCATGTCCAGTTCTAACTGTTGCTTCCTGACCTGCATATAGGTTTCTCAAGAGGTGGTCTGGTATGCCCATTTCTTGAAGAATTTTCCACAGTTTATTGTGATCCACACAGTCAAAGGCTTTGGCATAGTCAATAAAGCAGAAAAAGATGTTTTTCTGGGAACTCTCTTGCTTTTTCCATGATCCAGTGGATGTTGGTAATTTGATCTCTGGTTCCTCTGCCTTTTCTAAAACCAGCTTGAACATCTGGAAGTTCATCATTCATGTATTGCTGAAGACTGGCTTGGAGAATTTTGAGCATTACTTTACTAGCATGTGAGATGAGTGCAATTGTGTGGTAGTCTGAGCATTCTTTGGCATTGCCTTTCTTTGGGATTGGAATGAAAACTGACCTTTTCCAGTCCTATGGCCACCGCTGAGTTTTCCAAATTTGCTGGCATATTGAGTGCAGCACTTTCACAGCATTGTCTTCCAGGATTCGAAATAGCTCAACTGAATTCCATCACCTCCACTAACTTTGTTCATAGTGATGCTTTCTAAGGCCCGCTTGACTTCACATTCCAGGATGTCTGGCTCTAGGTGAGTGATCACACCATCATGATTATCTTGGTCGTGAAGATCTTTTTTGTACAGTTCTTCCATGTTTTCCTGCCACCTCTTCTTAATATCTTCTGCCTCTGTTAGGTCCATACCATTTCTGTCCTTTATCAAGCCCATCTTTGCATGAAATGTTCTCTTCTAAGGCCCACTTGACTTCACATTCCAGGATGTCTGGCTCTAGGTGAGTGATCACACCATCATGATTATCTTGGTCGTGAAGATCTTTTTTGTACAGTTCTTCCATGTTTTCCTGCCACCTCTTCTTAATATCTTCTGCCTCTGTTAGGTCCATACCATTTCTGTCCTTTATCAAGCCCATCTTTGCATGAAATGTTCTCTTGGTATCTCTAATTTTCTTGAAGAGATCTCTAGTCTTTCCCATTCTGCTGTTTTCCTCTATTTCTTTGCATTGACTGCTGAGGAAGGCTTTCTTATCTCTTCTTGCTATTCTTTGGAACTCTGCATTCAGATAGGAATATCTTTATCTCCTTTGCTTTTCACTTCTCTTCTTTTCACAGCTATTTGTAAGGCTTCCCCAGATAGCCATTTTGTTTTGCATTTCTTTTCCATGGGGATGGTCTTGATCCCTATCTCCTGTACAATGTCACAAACCTCATTCCATAGTTCATCAGGTACTCTGTCTATCAGATTTAGTCCCTTAAATCTATTTCTCACTTCCACTGTATAATCATAAGGGATTTGATTTAGGTCATACCTGAATGGTCTAGTGGTTTTCCCTACTTTCTTCAATTTAAGTCTGAATTTGGTAATAAGGAGCTCATGATCTGAGCCACAGTCAGCTCCTGGTCTTGTTTTTGTTGATTGTATAGAGCTTCTCCATCTTTGGCTGCAAAGAATATAATCAATCTGGTTTCAATGTTGACCATCTGGTGATGTCCATGTGTAGAGTCTTCTCTTGTGTTGTTGGAAGAGGGTATTTGCTATGACCAGTGCATTCTCTTGGCAAAACTCTATTAGTTTTTGCCCTGCTTCATTCCGCATTCCAAGGCCAAATTTGCCTGTTACTCCAGGCGTTTCTTGACTTCCTACTTTTGCATCCCAGTCCCCTATGATGAAAGGGACATCTTTTATGAGTGTTAGTTCTAAAAGGTCTTGTAGGTCTTCACAGAACCGTTCAACTTCAGCTTCTTCAATGTTACTGGTTGGGCTGCTTGATAAATATCAATCTCATATCCTGTGTATCTGTATTTGTATACCCCTGCCCCAAAAAGGCAAAAGCAAAAAGCTGCAGTAGATTCCAGTTTCATCACTGCATCACTTGGCAATGTGACACAACGTCGAGATGCAAAATTTCACACATTTTCTTTTCTTTTTTTTTTTAAATTTTGTGGCTCTTGGGCTTTTCTCTAGTTGCAATGCAAGGGCTTAGTTGCCCTGCCGCATGTGGGATCTTAGTACCCCGACCAGGGATCAAATCGACATCCCCCACATTGGAAGGTTGATTCTCAACCAGTGGACCACCAGGGAAGTCTTCACATTTTCTGTGTATATGGGGACTGCTGCTGTTAAGTCACTTCAGTTGTGTCCGACTCTGTGCAACCCCATAGATAGCAGCCCACCAGGTTCCCCTGTCCCTGGGATTCTCCAGGCAAGAACACTGGAGTGGGTTGCCATTTTCTTCTCCAATGCATGAAAGTGAAAAGTGAAAGTGAAGTCGCTCAGTCGTGTCTGACTGTTAGCAACCCCATGGACTGCAGCCCACCAGGCTCCTCCGTCCATGGGATTTTCCAGGCAAGAGTACTGGAGTGGGGTGCCACTGCCTTCTCCATTTGGGGACTAGTTTTCCAATATTCAGAAACACACAGAGGGAATTTCCTGGAGGTCCAATGGTTAGGACTCTGCACTTTCACCGCCCAGGGCATGGGTTCAATCTCTGGTAAGGGAACTAAGATCCTGAAAGCACAAAGGCAAAAAGAAAAGGAAAGAAAGGAAGGAAGGAAGAATGAAGAAACAAACATACTTACAGTTTATCTACTACGTGAGATACAGGCCGTGGTGTCAGAAAAATCATGTTTTATTAGTCCCTGTCCACATGAAGCTTATTTCTACTAGGCAAAGACATAATAAATGAATAAATAAAGTTAACTCACAGTAGTAAGTGATAGATTCTACTGGAAGCAGAGCCCCGTTCTGGAATACAACATAATCAGGAAGGCAAGAGGTATAGGGACCTACTTTAGATACGGTGACTAGGCAAGGCCTCTCTCAAGTATCATGATACAGGTAAAAAGTGATCCCAAAAAGAGGACACCAAGTATAAAAGCCCGAAGATAGAATGAGACTGGTATTCCATGTTTGCAAGGCTAGAAATTATTAAACAAAGGGGAGACTAACGGGAGATAGCAAGGAAGGCAGGTAGGGGTGAGATTACAGCTTCTACTTTAGGGGTTAAGCACAGACTAATGGGCTGCCCTAAGCAAGGAAAATAATACAGCCAAATCTGGGTTTGAAAAACTCAGGACCATTCAATGCTCCAGTGTAATGAAGGTTTTTTTTTTTTTTTTCCTTTCTGATATAAGCTTATGCAAGGTACTCCTTTTTAGACTAGGCTGAAGCTACCCATTTTCTCAGCTCCCCCCAAATGGTAAGGATTTTATTTTAATCACCTCTAACCTCCCAGAAGTATCACTTGCAACGTGTCCTTCCACCACTTGCCCATCTACATATAGTGGCTTTCAGTTCTTATTCAATTCTCAGAAGTTATTCTCAGCTTGGCTTCAGAAGAACCAGCTGAAAGGTCGGTGCAGTTCCTTGGGTGGATACAGTGCCAAGCCTGGCACTTTTTCTTCCAGGGACAAGTCACTTCTGAATTCTTCCAGTCTAAGCCCTCACCTGTGCCTTCAAGATCACAGCCCACAGGGGGTCCAATGTTACCAGGAACCGCTTTGAATGTAGACTTTAGCTCAAATAGATCACCATGAACCAGTTCCTTGCCTCCACTAGTATCTCAGCTTCCTCTGGTTGCTACTTCCCCTTTAGTATCTAAATTCTGCTCCTTCCTCCCAGCCCAGCTCGCCTCCTGCCTGGCCCAGAAAGCTTCCCCTGGACAGTTCTGTCCTCTGAGGCCAACTCCTACTCTTGTAACACTAATAACTCACTAATAAATGCTAAAAAGTTTAGCATTTAATTCTGTACTGTCTTCTAACTCTCTTGGCTTTCACACTTCTAAGTTCCTAGAGGATAGAAACTACTTTTCTTCTGTATAATTGAGGCAATCTAGTTCAGTGATTGAAGCAAAAATGCTACAATCAGGATCTCAGCTGGAATTCTAGCTCCCCCATTTACTATCTCTTATCCTCTTTGTGTTTTCATTTCTTACCAGAGCCCTGATAAGAATTAATTGAATTAATGCATTTAAAGAGCCTAGAACAATGTCTTATACATAGTAAGAACTCAAAAAAGGATTGCTCACATAGTAGGAGTCCTGTAATGCAGGGAGACCCAAGTTTGATTCCTGGGTCGGGAAGATCCCTGGAGAAGGGATAGGTTACCCACTCCAGTATTCTTGGGCTTACCTTGTGGCTCAGCTGGTAAAGAATCTGCCTGCAATGTGGGAGACCTGGGTTCAATACCTAGGTTGGGAAGATCCCCTGGAGAAGGCTACCCGCTCCAGTATTCTAGCCTGGAGAATTCCATGGAGTGGCAAGGAGCGACTTTTACTTCACTTACTTTCACATAGTAGGTAGTTGAATTCTTTATAAATTGATTTCACGATAAATGGTGGCTTTAAAGGAAACTTCTCGTATCAATCAGATCCCACTTTAAACAAACTGAGAAATCAAGAGTCCTAAGAAATTTAGGTCATACTATAAATAAGTGGAATAAATTCTTCCCAGCTGTCACCAATTAAGATCTAATAAAAGATACTAAACTATCTAAAAAAAGTCACTCATTGCTTTAAAAAAAATATAGCACTGCAAGCATAAGGAGAAGTGATTCATGAAAGTAAATTAATACTGTATATAAGCAAAAATGTCACTCAGTTTTAATACAGTGCTTTTAATATTTGTTAAACAACTACTCTTGAGCACAGCCCATTACTAATCATTGCAAGAAAGTCAAACGGAGAAAAAAAATAATTCCTATCCTCATGGCCCACACAGTCTAGGCAAGTTAGGAGTAGGGACAGACAGAATATGACCTGCCCAAATGACTCTAAGATAAATAGGAATGAAATAAAAATTGCTTTTATTGTATACCTTTGGCAGGCCTTCTCTCAATATCAATTTCAGAATCACTCCAGAAAGAACCTTTAAGAAATACAACACAAACCTTTGTTGTTTAAGTATAACTCAGTCCAGACAAGGTTCTAGTATTTATTCATGTTTATCAGCCTCACTTGTATATAAATACAGCAACCAACAGAATGAACTGTCATTGATTTTAACCAGTTCCAGTGCCTCAGGAATTTACCCATTTAGGGACAGACCTCAGGTATCCAACTTACTGGAATCGTAAATTTCTCTAGGCATTTATCTAAGTTTTTCCAAGGCTTTTCAGTATCATGTCAGGTACGTATCACGGGTCTAAAAGCCTCCCTTTGTTTTCAGAATCTCTAACAGGAGTAATTAAGTCTGCACCCCAGCCAGTGTAATCTGAGCAGCCTTCAAATGTGTTTCACTTGTTGCATTAACATGTAATCGCTTTAAATTGGCATTACTTGCTGCTTTGTAGCCTCTTCAAATAAGCCTCTGTTGTCTGTCTCACATGATTTTTTTTTTCTTCATATCCTGCTCCCTCTATCTGCAGGATGGTATCTATTTGTGCTTTTATATACACACATGACTCAAAAGACATTTTAGTGCCTTGAATGGTTGAGGTTCCTAAAATATGTGAAGAGGAGGTATAGAGGCCCCTTTTAATTTTCTTTTCAACATTTATGCAAATTTCAAGTGGCAGCATTTGAGAAAGATGAAGTCTGAGCTTACGCCCTAGGACCTTGGCTGTGGCTGGCTGCTATTGCTTCAGCACATGGTGTCTGGAAGAGGCTCAGTAAAATGAACAAAGCAAAGTTTTCTAAAATGACTGCTTGTATTATTACCAAAAATAGGAGAATTGAAGGCAGACAGGGAGACATCAGGGATTTGCAGTAAGTCTCACAGCACCCTGCAATTTCAAACAACAAAGCTATCACTAAATTTTTCATTCCTTTTTTTTGGGATTAAGCCATAAAAAAAAATCCAAACAAACAGAAGTGCAGAAGCTTCAAACCCTAAGTAGTACATTTAAATAAAAACAAAGTGGAGAAACATCTGTCTTCCTCTTTGAAATCTGCCTTGATAAAAAGGCACATAAATGCAACAAGGGAGACACTAATTTTATTTCCCTGATAGCATTTTGAGCATTTCTATGCCCCTTACAGGTATTATCTAATAGGACATTTGTTTTCTACTTAAGAGTTACTGATACTAGACCCACAGAAATTGACTGAAGATATAAGATTCATAGCAAAATATTTCCACTTTTTAAAAACTGGTATGTCTTGATCCTAAAGGAAATCAACCCTGAATATTCATTGGAAGAACAGATGCTGAAGCTGAAGCTCCAATACTTTGCAAAGTATTGACTTCGCAATGCAACAGACACCTGATGCAAAGAACTGACATCACTGGGAAAGACATGGATGTTGGCAAAGATTGAAGGCAGGAAAAGAAGGGGACGACAGAAGATGAAATGGTTGGATGGCGTCACCCACTCGATGGACATGAGTGTGAGCAAGCTCTGGGAATTGATGATGATTGCTACAGTCCATGGGGTTGCAAAGAGTTGGACACGACTGAGCGACTGAACTGAACTGATGCTTTGATTCAACTTCCCAGGTGGCGCAGTGGTAAAGAATCTGCCTGCCAATGCAGGAGACACAAGAGACTACCAGTTCACTTCCCGGGTGGGGAAGATCCCTTGGAGTAGGAATGGCAACCTGCTCTAGTATTCTTGCCTGGAAAATTCCATGGATAGAGGAGCCCAGTGGTCCATGGAGTCACAAAGATCAGACACAACTGAGCACATGCACACACTCACATGTCTTGACTTAAGAAAATATAACCAACAAAAAATTGAATTTATAAATAAGGGTATTTTTAAAATTATTTATAGCATTTTTGTTTTATAAAGATATTCATCCCAGTGAGCTGATGAATCTTGAATAATCTTTGACTTTAAAAATTCCAGTTTTGTCCTATTTTATAATATTGGATTTATTGCAAAAACAAATTCATTAACACTTGCTGTGCTATAATGACATATGCTACACGCTATGTTTTTTCCTTTTTCTTCTGTTTTGCTGTATTTTTTAAGACTGCAGAAAAATTAATTTATGAGTTAAATTTTAATTTCTTAGTTTGTGGGTGAAAATGGACTTACTCTTCCATATGAAATGCAAGATATGAAAAGTACATATATACTTTCAATTCAGATGTAGCCAATTTGTTAATAATCATCTTTACAAACATGCGTATTCTTCCACCTGGAAAACACTTCTCATCCCTTTCTTCCTTCTCCATCTTGCCTGGAAAATTCCTGGCAGTGACCATGATTGACTCGTCTTTATATAACCAGAACCTAGAATAGTGCCTGGACCGTAGGAGGTATACCCAATGCTCATAAGATATTCAATGAACTAACTAAATATAACTCAGACAAAACCTATTTAAAAACTCAATCATCAGTTTATGTGTCTTAAACATTCTAAAGCTCCAATTTTAATAATGTAGGGATACCGTGCTTACTAATTCTGACTTCATATTGTGTAAGGAGTAGAAAAGTAGAAGAAGGAAAAAATGGTGCAAATTTTCTATCTTTAACAGGGATGAAAAATTGAGAGAGATTTTCACAAATCTAAAACATTTTTGGAAGTTCTTGTCTTAAAAATCTGCATAAATGAAGATACACCCTCACCCATGAATCTTAAGCCATGTGTATTATGGTAAGAATTGATTTAAATTGTTTGAATGGAAGCCAAATAATTTACATCTAAATGGCAAATGAAGAAAAACATAGTTATAAAAATTCAGGTGAATGCTAAGCTAAGATAGCATGTACCATTTTCCAGTACCATTTTCCCTGTGAGTAGATTCACTTATTTTCACATGTGCTAAGTCACTTCAGTCATGTGTGACTCTTTGCAACCCTATGGACCATAGTCCGCCAGGCTCCTCTGTCCATGGGGGATTCTCCAAACAAGAATACTAGAGTGAGTTGCCATGCCCTTCTCCAGGGGATCTTCCCAACTCAAGGATCAAACCACTGTCTCCTACACTTCTTGCATTGACATGTAGGTTCTTTACCACTAGCACCATCTGGGATGCCCGGATTCACTGATAAACATCCACAAAACAATAAGCACCAATTGGTCCAAAGTAGCTCCAATGTATTTCTTCACTATAAGTATCTGTGTGCTATGTTCAGTTGCTCAGTCATGTCCAACTCTGTGCGACCCCATGGACTATAGCCCACCAGGCTCCTCTGTCCATGGAATTTTCCAGGCAAGAATACTGGAGTGGGTTGCCATTTCCTACTCCAGAAGATCTTCCCAACCCAGGTATTGAAACCACATCTCTTGTGTCTGGCACTGGCAGGCGGATTCTTTCCCACTAGCACCACCTGCTATCTTTTTGTAAAATGTCACTGACAAAAATAGTTACAAGGTTTTCATGTCCAAAAGGATCAGGATCTTGGTGTAATAAAACCCAACAGAGGGTAAGAAGTTATATCATATTTGGAATAAAATTATTCTCTACACAAAGGACTAAATATTTTTGCATTCCTTAGTGGTAGAAGAGGCCAGTTGAGGTATTACTCCATTGTCATATCTTCTATCATCTTTCCTGTTCTATGGTCTCTATCTGTTCCGTTATCACAGACAAATTCTGCCTGTCACCAATATCCTGTACTTTCAGTAAACACTCCCATTTTCAAGTTTTTAAAAGACTATTTTGTTAAGCACAGTTCATTTTTCAAAAAGTCCTTAATTTTAAATACATGCTTTTAACTACCCTTGCTGGAAAAGAATTTTATAAATACATATAATCTTCTGCTACCCACCCAAAAGAAACAAAGCATCCTTTTAGCTTAAATTGTTCAGAATGCTTTTTAAACAGAGTAGACAATTCCTACTGTTTGTTAATTTAGAGGTATATCCTAAAAAGAAAGAAATGAGGGACAAAATTATGTCAAAAATGAAAATTAAAAAACCTAAACTGTATATGTTATTATATAGAATTATGGAAACTTTCCCAAACCAAACAGGGAAAACCCAGAGAACAGCTTCAGATTTCCCCATGGGTATCTCTCCTCACATGAAGGATTTTTAAAAATCGTTTAGCAGCAATCACTGGAACGCTATAATCAGTGTATTGTGCAAATGCATAATAGGAGGTCTGAATCTTATAGAAAGTCCCACGAAACGTTCTGAAGTCAGGGTTTGCAGAGGATACATTCCTAACATTTGGATTATTTCTCTATTATCATCTAGCTCACAGAGGCCCTATATCTACAGCCAAAACTAAACCTATTCACCTGTGGACAATATTCAACTCAAAATTCCTTCACACACCACTGAGAAGTGTCTAAATCCAAGAGTTCAGAAGGTCCTGAACCATAGGTTCATATCCAGAATATTCCAGATAAGCCCACAAACCAGTACTGCAAGGAAAATATCTAAGTCTGGAAATGATAAGTGCATATCATTCCCATTTCCAGAGAACATGCCTGGGGCAACAATCTTGGAACAAGGACAGGTAACAGAAGGAAAATATAAAATCTTTATTAAATGTCAAGGGGAAATGAAAACATGAAACATAGCCCCAAATTTCTACTTTTATTTACTTTTATTTTCAGTCTCTCCCTTTTTTTGTTTCTTCAAACACAAATCTACGTCAACTCACACAAACAAAACTTTGGCTCCACAATCAACAGAAAAGAATAATAATAATGCATGTTTAAAAATATTTGATGAAGAGCTGCTAATTTCAAAGTTCAATCAGTTTGTCTGAAAAATCCTAGTCCTTCAACTCCAAAACACTTTCATCTACTCATACTTTTTCTTTACTGTGAGATAAGCAAAAATTTATCTCTAAGATTACTTAGATTTCTGTGGAGTCACACCAAGCATTTTAATAAAAACAGCCCAGCACACTAACAGTCACCATTTGGCCTGCAAGTGCTTTTGTCCATTCTTGCTCATTTAATTGTTTCTACAAGAGCCAGAAAGACAGCAAACACAAAATTCTGTACTCAGGCTTATCTTGTTGTACTGTATTTCCTTTATTGCACTTTACTGCATTTTTACAAACTGAAAGTATATGGCAACCCTGCATGGAACCAATCTGTCAGTGCCATTTTTCCAAAGGCTACTACTCCTCACTTCACATCTCTGCACCCTGAGACACACGTTCTCACAACATTTCAAATTTTTTCATTATCATTGTATTTGTTATGCTGATCTGTGATCAGTGATCTGATGTTACTATTTTAATTGTCTTGGAGTGCCATGTATTGTCCCCATATAAGACAGTGAACTTAATCAAAAAATGTGTGGTCTGACTACTTCACTAACCAGCCAGTCTCTTATCTTTCTCCCTCTCTTTGGGTTTCTATATTCCCTGAGACACAACAAAAGTGACATTGTTAATAACAGTCACTTAATAACTCTACAATGACCTTTAAGAGTTCAAGTGAAAGGAAGAGTCACACATCTAGCTTTATATAAAAAGGCTAAAAATGATTAAGCTTAGTGAGGAAGGCAAGTTGAAAGCTGAGATAGGCTGAAAGCTGGGCCTCCTGCACCAAATGCTTAGCCAAACTGTGAATGCAAAGTTAAAGTTCTTGAAGGACATTAAAAGTGCTTCTCCAGTGAACATATGAGGAATAAGAAGAAAAATTGCCTTATTGCTGATATAGAGAAAGTTTCAGTGGTCTGGACAAGAAGAACAAACCAGTCAAAGTTTTGATTAAGTCAAAGCTTAATCCAGAACAAGGCCCTAACTCTCTTCATTTCTATGAAGCCTGAGAGAAGTGATGAAGCTGCAGAAACAAAGTGTGAAGCTAGCAGAGGTTGGTTCATGAGGTTTAAGGAAAAAGTCATCTCCTTAACATAAAAACAGAGTGCTAAGTAGAAGTTGCAGGAAGTTTTCCAGAAAATCTAGCTAAGATAATTAATAAAAGTGCTTTTCAAAGTAGATGAAACATCCCTATATAGAAGATGCCCTCTACGACTTCCACAGTTAGAGAGAAGTCAAAATCTGACTTCAGAGCTTCAAAAAACAGATTCTTCTGTTAGGGGTTAAAGTAGCTGCTAACTTTAAGTTGAATCCAATGCTTACTTATCACTCAAAAAATCCTAGGGCCATTAAGAAATATGCTAAATCTACTCTGCCTATGCCCTATAAACAGACCAAAGCCTGGATAAGAGTGGCTTACAGAATATTCTAAGCCCACCATTGAGACCTACTACTCAGATGAAAAGTCCTTTCAAAATACCACTGCTCATTGACAATTCATCTGAAGTTACCCTAGGGCTCTGATGGACATGTACTATGAGATTAATGTTGTTTTCATGGCACTAACACAATATCCTTTCTGCAGCCCATGGATCAGTATGTAATTTTTATTTTCAAGTTTTATTATTTAAGAAATAGATTTTGTATGGCTACAGCTGCCTTAGATGGAGATTTCTCTGATGGATCTAGACAAGGAAACTGAAAACCACCTAGGAAGGATTCACCATTTTTAAATATTATTGAGAACATCTCTGATTCATGGGAAGCGGTCAAAATATCAACATTTAGGAGTTTGGAATAAACTGACTCAAACCCTTTTGGATGACTTTGGGAGGTTCAAGGCTTCAGTGGAAGCCCTGCCCTCCAGCAAGCCAGTGCCAGCCTCAGAGCCCACAAGTCACATGGTCAATTGCATGGGAACCCTAACCTGCCCTCAAGCTGGCCTACATCTACTGCATGAGACATGACCTTGCAGTCAGCCAGGCCAGGGACCAGCCCCACTAATCAGCCTGCACACTAGTATCCCTGATACAACAATAGGGTGGACACGGCCTGCACAGGCTATGATACCCCAGGATATACAGCTGTGGTGATCAGAGTGAGCATGCTGTTGGGCCCAAAGGCACATCTCTTAAGGCTACTTCTCTAAGATCAGGAAACATAACTAACCTACCTAACACAGAGAAATAAACATGGAGAATTGGGCAAAATGAGGAGATGGGGTTACATTCCAAACGATGCAACACGACAAAAATCTTAGAAGAAGAATTAAACAAAGTGGAGATAAGTAATCTACCCAACAAAGAGCTCAGGTAATGACCATAAAGATGCTCAACAAGCTCAGGAGAAGAATGGATGAACACAAGGAGAATTTCACCAAAAAAGTTACATAATATAAAGAAGAACCAAGCAGAGTTGAATACAACTGAAATAAAAAATACAGAAGGAATCAACACTGGATCAGATGATTCAAAGGAACAGATAAGCAATCTGGAAGACAGAGTAGTAGAAATCACTGAAGCTAAACAGAAAAAAGAAAAAACAACTTCTAAGAATGCAGTTTAAGTGACCTCTGAGACAATGTCAAGGATATCGATATTTGCATTATAGGCATCCCAGAAGAAACAGAGAGAAGAGCACAGAACTTATCTGAAGATTGATAGCGGAAAACTCTAAACCGAGGGTGGAAACAGACATCCAAGTATAGGAAACAGAGAGAGTCCCCAAACAAAATGAACCCAAAGAGTTCACACCAAGACACATCATAATTAAAATGGCGAGAAAAAAAAAGACAGAATCTTAAAAGCAGGAAGAAAAAAGCAACTAATTAAGTACAAGGAAACTCCCATAATACGATCAGCTGACTTTTCATCAGAAACTGCAGGCCAGAAGGGAGTGCCATAGTATATTCAAAGTGATGAAAGGGGAAAACCTACAACAAAGAACACTCTACCCAAAAAAATTATCATTCAGATTTGAAGGAGAGATAAAGTTTTACATATAAGCAAAAGCTGAAAGAGTTCAGCACCATTAAACAGGCTTTTAGGAGAAGGAAATGACAACCCATTCCAGTATCCTTGCCTGGAGAATTCATGGACAAAGGAGCCTGGTGGGCTACAGTCATGGAGTCGCTAAGAGTCAGACACAACAGAGCAACTAACACACACAAACAGGCTTCACAGTATAAGGTTAAATGGACATCTCTAAGCAGAAAAGGCCACAACTAAAAATATTAAAATTATGTAAGAAAAAAATCTCACCAGTAAAGATAAAAATACAGTAAAGGTAGTAGATCAACCACTTATAAAGCTAGTATAAAGGTTAAAAGACAAAAGAAATGAAATATATAGATATCTATGTTGTAGTATATAAGCCTCAGAGTAACCACAAATCAAAAATCTGTAATAGATGAACAACAAAAGAGAAAGGAGTCCAAACACAATACAAAAGATAGTGGTCAAATTTTAAGGGAAAAGAACAAAAAGAAATAAAAAAACAACCAGAAAACAATTAACAAATGGCAATAAAAACATATTTATCAATAATTACTTTAAATGTAAAGAGACTAAACACTCTAATAAAAAGACACAGAGTAGCTGAATGGATGCAAAAGCAAGACCCATATATATGCTGACTACAAGAGACTCACTTCAGATCTAAAGACACACAGAGACTGAAAGTGGGAAAGTGGAAAAAGATATTCCACACAAACGTAAATGAGAAGAAAGTTGGGGTAGCAATACTTATATGAGATAAAACAGACTTTAAAGACTGTAACAAGAGACAAATTAGAACACTGCATAATGATAAAGGGAGCAATCTAAGAAGAAGGTATGGCAACTGTGAACATGTGTGCACTTAGCAAAGGAGGACCTAAATACTCATGTAGGTATTAGGTCCTTATGTATTAGGTCCTTGAAAGTGAAAGTCACTCAGCTGTGTCCAACTCTTTGTGACCCCATGGCCTATACACTCCATGGAATTCTCCAGGCCAGAATAACTAGAGTGGGTAGCCTTTCCCTTCTCCAGGGAATCTTCCCAGCCCAGGGATTGAACCCAGGTCTCCGGCATTGCAGGCAGATTCTTTACCAGCTGACCCACATTAAGTCCTTATGTATTTAGCAAATATTAACAAATAAAGTGAAAAAAGACAGTAATACAATAACTGGGGACTTTTTAACATTCCACTTACATCAATGCACAGATCACTAGACAGAAATCAGGAATGAAATGCTGCCCTTAAATGACACATTATACCAAGTGGATTTAATAGATATATATAGAACACTTCATTCAAAAACAGCAGAATATAATTCATTCCAAGTGCCCACAGAACATTCTCTAAGAAAGATCACATGCTAGGCCGTAAAACAAGTCTCAGTAAATTTAAGGAAACTGAAATCATATCAAGCATCTTTTCTAACCATGATAGTATGAGACTAGAAATCCATTACCAAAAAACACAAGACACTAAAAGCATGCAAACACATGGTATCTAAACAACATGCTACTAAACAATAAATTGGTTACTGAAAAAAATCAAAGAGAAAAAAAAAAAAACCGAGACAAATGAAAATGGAAACACAATGAGCAAAATTTATGAGATGCAGCAAAAGCAGTTCAAAAAGGCAAGTTTATAGTAATACAACTCTACCTCAGAAAACAAGGAAAATTTCAAATAAACAATCTAACCTTATACTGAAAGGAACTAGAAAAAGAAGTACAAAATCCATAGTTAATGGAGGGAAAGAAACAATAAAGATCAGAGTGAAATAAGTGAAATAGAGACTAAAAAACAATAGAAAAGATCAATGACACTAGGAGCTGGTTCTTTGAAAAAATAAATAAAATGGATAAATCTTCAGCTAGACTTATCAAGAAAAATACTGGAATCACCAAAATCAAAAATGAAAAAGAAGTTACAACAGATAGCACAGAAACACCATAACATATTACCTCAAGTAATTATGTCAATAAAATGCACAACCTAAAAAAAATGGATAAATTCCTAAAACTGTACAATTTCCCAAAAATTGAATCAGGAAGTACAAAATATAGCCAGACTGATTACCAGAATTTAAACTAAATCAGTAATTTAAAACTTCTCAACAAACAAAACTGAAGAATAGAAATCATATTATCATCTTGATAGGTGCAGAAAAAGTTTAGACAAAATTCAACATCCATTTATGATAAAAGAAACTCTCAAAAAAGGAAGACAGAAGGAACCTACCTCAACATACTAAAGGCCATATATGACAAGCCCTCAGCTTAATGGTGAAAAGGTGAAAGCATTTACTCCAATAGTAGGAACAAGACAAAGATGCCCACTCTTGCCATTTTTATTCAATATAAATAGTATTGGATGTTCTAGCTACAGCAATCAGACAAGAAAAAAAATAAATAAATAAAAGGAATTAAAATAAAAAAAGAAGTAAAACTCACTGTTTGCAGATACTGTTACATTATACTATATGTCTATATACTATACTATATATCATTGTTACATTATACTATATGTAGAAAATGCAAAGATGCTACCAAAAAACAAAAAAAAACTATTAGAATAAATTCAGTAAAGTTGCAGATACAAAATACAGAAAACTGTTCTAATTCTATACACTAATAATAATCAGAAAGAGAAATTAAGAAAACCATCTCATTTACAATTGTATCAAAAAGAATAAAATACCTAGGAATAATGCTAAAAGATATAAGACTTGTACTGGGAAAACTATACGACATTAATGAAAGGAACTAAAGATGATACAAACAAATGAAGAGAAACACCATGCTCATGGATTAGAAGCAATACTGTTTAAATGTCCTAACTGTAGAAAGAAATCTATAGACTCAAGAAAATCCCTATCAAAATATCAATGGTATTTTTCACAGAACCAGAATGAATAATCCTAAAAATTTTGTATGGAACCACAAAAGACCCTCAATAGCCAAATAAGCTTGAGAAAGAGCAAAGATGGAAATATCATGTTCCCAAACTGAAACTATATTACAAACTGTAGCAATCAAAACAGTATGATATGGCACAAAAGCAGACACACTGATCAATGGAGCAAAATACAAAAAAGCCCAGAAGTAAATCCATGTTCATATAGTCAATTAAAAGGAGATAAGAATATACAATAGGGGAAGACAGTCTCTTCAATAATTGGTGTTGGGAAAATGAACAACTGCCTGCAAAATAATCAAACTGGACTACTTTCTCACACAATATACAAAAATAAATTCAAACTGAATGAAAGACTTAAATGTAAGACCTGAAACCATAAAATTCCCAGAAGAAAACATAGAAAACATAGGTAGTATGGTCTCTGACACTGATCTCAGCAAATATTTTTTTGAATTTGTTTCTTCAGGCAAGGGAAACAAAACAAAAATAAATGAATAAGACTATATCAAACTAAAAAGCTTTTGCACAGCAAAGGAAACTATCAGCAAAACAAAAAGGTGACAATTTACTGAATGGGAGAAGATATTTGCAAATGATATATCTGATAAGGAGTGAATATCCAAAGTGTACAAAGAACTCATATAAATCAACATCCAAAACAAACAAAAAGAAAACTCTATCAAAATTGAGCTGAGACTCTGAATAGGCATTTTTCTGGAGAAAAACATAAATTGCCAACAGACACATGAAAAGATGCCCAACAAGACTAATCATTAGGAAAACACAAATCAAAACTACAATGAGATAGCTCCTTACACCAGTGAGAATGACTATCATCAAAAAGACAACAAATAACAAGTGTTGGTGAGCATGTGTAGAAAAGGGAACCCTCATAAACTGTTGGTGGAATATAAATTGGTACAGCCACTATGGAAAATAATATGGTGGCTCCTCAAAAAACTAAAAATAGACTTGCCATATGATCCTGTAATTTCACTTTTGGGTATTCACCCAAAGAAAACAAAAACACTAATTTGAAAAGTTACATACACACTAATGTTCATAACAACATTTACAATAGCCAGGATATGGAAGCAATGTAAGTGTCCATCAACAGATGAACAGATAAAGAGGTGGTATATATAAACATATAACAGAAAATGAAAGTGAAAGTTGCTCAGTTGTGTCCAACTCTTTGGGACTCCACAGACTATACAATCCATGGAATTCTCCAGGCCAGAACACTGGAGTGGGTAGCCTGTCCCTTCTCCAGGGGATCATCCCAACCCAGGGATTGAACCAGGTCTCCCACGTTGCAGGTGGATTCTTTACCACCTAAGCCACAAGGGAAGCTCAAGAATATTGGAGTGGGTAGCCTATCCCTTCTCCAGCAGATCTTTCCAACCCAGGAATCAAACCAGGGTCTCCTGCATTGCAGGTGGATTCTTTACCAACTGAGCTATTAGGGAAGCCCAGAATAATAACAGAATAATACTCAGAATAATAATAATAACAGAATAATACTCAGCCATAAAAAAACTTTCCATTTGCAAACAACATAGATCAATCTGGAGAGTAGTATGCTAAGTGAAATGTTAGAGAGAGAAAAATACTGTAAGATCTCACTTTATATATGGAATCTAAAACACAAAACAAAATGAAAACAGACTCACAGATACAGAGAACAGATGGTTGCCAGAGGAGAGAGTGTGATGAGGTAAAAGCAAAATAAGTGAAGGGGATTCAGACATATAAACATCCAGTTATAAAATAAATAAGGCACAGGAATGTAATATAAGGAATATGGTAAATAACGCTGCAAAAAATTTGTATGGGACATATGGTTACTACACTTATCATGGTGACCATTCTATAATGTATGCAGATGTCAAATCTCTATGTATTATACCTGAAACTAATAAAATATTGTATATTAACTATATTTCAATCTTACAAAAAGACCTCAGTGGACAAAATAACTACATATGTGGTAGATATAACAAGAGAACTTTCACTAGAAGTAGAGCCTGAAGATGTGGTTATATTGATCAATTTCATGATAAAACTTTAACTTAATCATACTGTGATTATGATATGCTTCTTACGGATGAGCAAAGAAAGCAGTTTCCTGAGATGGAATCTATTCCTAGTGAATATACTGTGAAGACTGTTGAAATGACAACATAGGATTTAGAATATTTTATTGAACTTAGCTGATAAAGCAACAGCAGAGTTTGAGAAGACTGATTTCAATTTTGAAAAAAGTTCTACTGTGGGTCAAATGCTATCAAACAGCATTGAGTGACACAGAGAAATTGTTCCAAAAAGAAAAGTCAATCAATGCAGCAAAATTCATTATCTTATTTTAAGACATCGCTACAGCCATCCCAATCTTCAGCAACCACCACCCTGATCAGTTAGCAGCCACCAATATTGAGACAAGACACTTCACCAGCAAAAAGACTACAATTTGATGAAGTTCTCAGATGGTGGTCAGCACTTTTAGCAATGAAGTATTATTTAATTAAGTTCTATATTTTTAATATAATGCTATTACACACAGTAGACTACAGAATAGTATAAATGTAACTTTTATATGTTCTGGGAATCCAAAAAATTCATGTAACTTGCTTTATTGGGATGGTCTGGTACTGAACTCACAATATCTCCAAGGTATATCTGTATATTCGTAAGTGACCATATCAAAATTTGTTTATGTCTTCAAACAAGGAAAGGAAATCTAGGTTTCTCTATCTGCAGCAACACCTGATTTGGCAAAAGTTACACTGCCTTTAACAAAGGTTTTCTTGGTTCTAAAGAGGCTGAAAGACTCCCCTTGTCCCAGTTTCAGTCCAGAGTTCTCAGAAAAAGCAAAAGCAATGATCTAAACTCCAATGTATTAAATTAAATTTGAGGGGTAAATCCAGTAAGGGGTGTTGACTTTCTGGAGTTCAGTGCTTCCCCTACTCTCATAAATGAGTCATAAATTCCTAGAAGAATTTTTTTTAAGTAGATGCCCTGGCCTAACACTCATTTCATCTGCTTTGCTGCACTCAGCCCAAGGCAGTTTCGGCAAAGGAGAGAGACTCTGGACTGGGCAACACCTGCACCCTGTCTGCTCTACCTAGCTTCAACCCAGCTATGATGCCAGGCACAGGCAAAATGCTTGGAAAATCTTTGCCAGCCAAACTGTTGAAGGAGCAAGCCAGTCGCTTTCTATCTCCCTCGAAGAGAACATAAACAAGTCCTTAATTTCCCACAAAAGAAGACAAAACTAAAATCTGCAAAATGATAGCTTGTTCTGGCTTTCTAAGGTCACAATGACCTGACAGAGGAGATATTTAATCTCTTTGTTTATCACTCTTAAAATGCTCTCAATAAAAATTCATTCCACTTTGGGAACATGGGAGTGACACTCAGGTTGAACAAGAGAGATTTACAAAGGGAGTTTTACCAGTTATACCACTCCAGGCCTAATGGAAATGTCCTTCTCACCATCACCTCACCACATTAATAGGATTAAGTCTTTCGGAAAACCAGCATTAAAGCAAGTAACCCTCAATTCAAGCACAGGCACAAAAGATTTAGTGAATGTAGTTATTAGTGTATTAGTATTTGCTGGTGATTAAATAACATCTCTCCTCCTCCCCACCCACCAAAGCACACATTACCTCATCGAAAACATTAAGACCAAGGCTTTGTAATCACTTTGGCAGTAAGCCTAGATATAAGTTACCACACAAAGTCTCAAATATTCTAAGTTTTATACTAAAAACATCAAATGAGTCAAGTATCCTCTCCCTCAATGTAATCTGGCTTTAGAATTGTTAAGTAGAACAAGTTTATAAATATAAGCACGTGAGCGTAAACCTCCCTCCACAGAAAATAACCCCAAATCATCAACCTTCCAAAGATACAATACCTTACCCCTCAAAGGATAACTCTAAAGAAGTGAATTTCAGAAACTGGCCAGTTGTATCCTAAATAAGTTAGCTGGTCAGTGTCCCCCCCAGTAAAATGAGACTAACAAGCATCTGTTGTGCTACAGTCCACAAGATCACAAAGAGTCGGACAGGACTCAACATCAACAAGCACTTACAGATGGAGTTGGTATTGACTGGCAACACAGGCTTCCCTAGTGGCTCAGACTGTAAAGAATCTGCCTGCAATTCAGGAGATCCAGGTTTGATCCCTGGGTCAGCAAGATGCCCTGGAGAAGGAAATGGCAACCCACTCCAGTATTCTTGCCTGGAGAATTCCATGGACAATGGAGGAGCCTGGCAAGCTATAGTCCATAGGGTCAGAAAGAGTCAGACACAATTGAGGAACTAACACCTTCACATCTTCACCAAGGATTAACATCCCGCACAGGAATTTTCATCTATTTCTACCTATGTCCTCCCACCCAAACCTACAAGCACTCTAAGGCCAATGTGAACACCGTGGCCAAACAAAAAGTCAGCTCCCACCCTCAATTTCTCAGCCCTGAGAAGGCTGAATATGCCCAGATCAACTGGCCAAAGATAACATGTTAATAAAAGAACCTTCCTACTTCACAAAACATTTTCATAAAAATGATCTCTTGATCCCCCAAACAATCTTGTAAGTATGCAAATCATTATTAGCACCATTTTACAGAAGAGGAAACTGCAACTCAAAGAAACAAGGGACGTGTTCAAAGTCATTCAAGATAAGATGGCCAAACCAAGACTAAAATACAATTCTTTTACCTCCTAGTTCAGCATCCTTTCACTCAGTACACCTGTTGCAATGCAGTCAGAAGAACCTGATACCCACAAAAACCTGCAAGCACATGTGTGACTGTAACATTTTCATGTAGATAAGCACCCACATACCAGCTACACATACAAAAAACACTCATGCCAAAGATCAGCTAATGACCACAGGCTTGTAAAAAACAAAGGCAAGACTGAGTTCCCAGGATAAGAGGGGCCACCAGTGCTGCCTTTCAGAGCCACTCTTCATGCACATGCCCTAACAAGGACTGACATCTCTTCACTAGTATCACTCCTACCTCCACAACCAAAGAACCCCACTTTTGAAAACTTGCCAACTCTAGGATTCGATAGGCTATTGTGTACTATTTCTTAGGAAACAGACAAAAACAAACTGCTCCATAAGAGAACAGGTGAAATTGTATAGAGTTCTTCCTTTGTAAAATTGTAACCAGATGCCGCTTCTTAATAATAGAGTAGCATCACAGAAGCAAAGGGAAATTAAGGAACCAGATCATAAGAATGATCACACCTTATCTTGATGAGTTTTACTCCTACAAATGATGACCCAATTAAAAGCAGACAACCTATCATCATTTGATGAAGCTACCCATAATTCAACTGATCAGAAATAAATTCCTTCAAAGAACAATGTGCAGTGAAGTTAATAAAAACTGAACCACTAAACAGAAAAAGTGTGGCCTGCTACTCAGAGAAGATGGGTAAAAACTAACGTGGCAAATCAAGAATCCGTAAGAGAGAGAACATTTCCCTCATCTGGTCTGCTTCTCTCTAACTAAAGATATCCACCGAGAGGGAAAAAAGGCAAAAACTCACCTTCCCAAACCAAAACATAAACGTACCCAGGGTGATATTGGACCCCACTTGAGAAAACCTCAGAAAGCTAAGAGAACTGTTTTTCCTTAAGACTGAAAATATAAGACTCTTCTCTTCTAAAGCCAAAAGGACAACTTTCATTACTACAGTTCGATATTTTGTTCCATAAAATAGCACCTTACTTCATATCCATACCACCAAAGAACTATAGAATATAATCACTTGGTAAAAGAGATTACTTTTCTGTTTCTCTTACTATATTTTTTAAAGGATCTCTGACACCATATACCAATACACCATATACCAATCCTGGTCCATAAATTGGTGGAGAAATTAAAGTTTTAAACCAGAATTGGTCTATAATAAATAAAATATTCTCTGTAAATAAGTATTCCATCCAAATTCAGGAAATCTGATGACAAAAATCTAAGAAAAGGGGTTTTTAAAAGGTTCAGGCAAAAGAGAACTAAACAGCTATCACTGAGAGAGGAAATGGGCAAAAATTTTTTTTTTCATCTAAGCCCTATTTCTGAAACACCAGCTCTTTGCTCAGCTGGAGGAAAACCACAGGACTTGGAATAACTCACTTAATATACTATCCCTCCTTATGTTAAAACGACACTGTTGACTCACCCTCAGTAGGACATGTGCTTGGTTTAACTCGTTTTTCCAGTAACAGTAGTGAACTGAGCTGCTCTAATTTTGAAATGATTTGCATCCTCACAACTGAAATAATATTAGGAAATACCTGCATGTACATAATGCATGCCCCTGAGCTTGTCTGGCTCTGCTGTGTAGCCAGTGACTTTTATCCCTCTCTCTAATTTGCTCTCCAGATCTCTCCACAAATGACGACCAGTCGTTTTTTTTTTTTTACTACAAAAATGGAATTTATTATCAACATTAATTCTCACTGCATTTACTCAAAGTATCTTTGTCTTTGATAATCTTCACAGTCCTGAGCTTCCAAACTCTGAAATGAACTAATTTGTTTTCTTTACTTCTAATTACAAATCTTGCTCAACTTCTTGCTCTAATATTGCAGAAGGCCTAAAACAAATCAACAACCCTTTAATGCAACCAGTAGTATTCAACAGCATTCCACAGGAAAGTGTAGTATATTCTCCATCCTACTGCTCTGTCATTTCTAACTGGCTTAGGCTGAAAGTACTGTTTAAAAAAATCAGCAAACATTGAGAGCCTTACTATGAACTCTGTGTGTGTGCGCGTGCGTGCTCAGTTGTGTTGGACCCTTTGCAGCCCCATGGACTGGAGCCTGCCAGGCTCCTTTGCCCATTGAATTTTCCAGGCAAGAATACTGGAGTGGAATGCCATTGCCTACGCTAGGGGATCTTCTTGACCCAGGAATCAAACCCACATCTCCTGCGTCTCAAGCATTGGCCAGAGGATTCTTTACCACTAGCACCCCTGAAGAAGTCTCTAATATGGACTAAGAAGCAGGTTAACAGCAATAGCAGTGAGGAGGGAAGGCTTAATTAATGACATCAAAGAAGGGTTTTGCACCAACATAGACCATAAAAAGGAAAATTCTGCATTCTCCTTAGATCAAAAACGGCAACCTTTCTTAAGGAGAAATTCAACCTAATTCACATATATCCTCCATCCTTAGCTCTTCTACTCTGAAAAGATAGCTTTTTAATTCAAAACTTCAAAAACTGTTTTGCAGAGAGACATTCAAATTACCAGGAGTGAAAAATAATCTATCTAATGAAAGAACCAATAGTTTTGACATTGAACTGTTCAGTTTTCAGTCTGGACCAGTGGTCTACAAAATCAGATCTGTATATCCCAGAAATAGAAGAGGTACAAGACCATCCACTGAGGTACCAGAAGAACTTTAGAATGTGTACATCACAATATAAAACCATATAACTGAACTCTAGGATTAACATATGCACATATGGTTTAACAGTTGTACAGGCATATAATTTATAAATATTTACTTACATGGAGGAGAGGGTCCATATTCCAAAAAATAAGTTTCTCTTGGGGCATACATTTTTTTTTTAAGTTTGGAGATTCCTCTGCCCCAGCATTTCGCAAACTAGGACACACAGAGCCCTGGGGGGACCACAGCATTTGGGGGGAAAATGCAAAGAAACTAAATAAGCCTGGTACATGTTCCTGGTGTCTTTATTTCATTCACACTAGGGTAAGGAGAGTAACTCTTTTCTGTAATCAGGTACTTCAGAAGACAAATCCAGTAAACAGATCTTAGGATGAAAGGGGCCATGGAATGAAGACCTAGGTTCCATGCCTGGCTCTCTACCATCTAAGTTGCCACTCACTTCACTCTTCCAGGCCTTTCAGGCTCCTTCTAGTTCTAATTTTATAATTCATGATTGACGGTTTTCATTTCATCCTTACTTGCTTCTACATGTCATTCTTCTAACTGGAATGTATTAGCCTCCCCTTCCTACGGGGGTTGGCCTTGACTTTGCATTCCTTCAGCCTTCATGGATTGTCTGCTGGAAGAGTTTGTAAGCATTCTGAAGTGGTTTCCAAGTGTCCCCCATTACTCCTGGAGAGACTGTAGTGAGCTCCTTCATGCAGTGTTGGGACAGCATTCTGCATGGGGGACCAATGTCTACCATCACCTGTTCATGCTGACAATCCCCAGCCCTGCCCCTGATGCAAATCAGTGATGCCCTAATTTAAGGGGAAAAGTAACAGGAACCTAAATTATCCACCTATTAAAGGTAGGTGATCTGAAACAAAAAGATAAAGCTGAGATCACTCACAGGTAAGCTCAGCTATGAGAAGAATAGCTCTGAACTCAGCAGGAACAAAATGAGGAAGTGGAGCCAGCATAGAGAAGTGTTAACTCATGCTGGTAAGATGCCCCTTCTCACTCAAAACGCCAAGTTCATGACCCAGCCATGGCCACCCTGTCAAAATAATTACTACTGAAATGAGTTAATATGTGAAACATGCTTACAGCCTGGCACTGTTAGTTAATATTATTATCCTCATTTCATTGCGTATGCCAGAACTAACAGGAGAAATGTGAAAGCTTTATGTGTAGACTTTGGGGGCTCCACGGCAGAATTGTCACCTACCCAGAGCAGGCTGAGATTCAACTTCCCTTTTCAGATTTTGTCAACATCTCGAAAGGTTCCGTGGCACATTTGCTATCACGTGGAAAGATAAGCCCCAATTCCCAGGTAACACAGAGCACTTTTAAGGAGGCAGCACAGTGTGAGGAATACAGCAGTAGACAAGGAGCTGAAATGCGCTACCCAGGGGGCTCAGCAGTAAAGAACCCACCTACCGATGTAGGAGACGTGGGTTTGATCCCTGGGTCAGGAAGATCCCCCGAAGAAGGAATGGAAACCCACTCCAGTATTCTTGCCTGGAAAATTCCATAAACAGAGAAGCATGATGGGCTACAGTCCATGGGGCCACGAAGGAGTCGGACAAGACTGAGCGTGCACGCACGCAGGGACTGAAGTCAGACACCTGCCTTTGCACCTCTAATGTTCCTGCTCTTGAAAGAATCACTTTTCTCAGGCCTAAATTTTCTACTCTGTTTTTAAAAAATTATTAACTGACATAGAGTTCTATAGCCAAGAAGGCAGATGCATACAAACATTTTTACTGTGATCTACTATAACAAATATATTCTTGAGTTGGAACTCAATACTCACATGTGTATATACCCAGCCAAAACAAGAATTTCAAGAAACGCTTATCCTACCTTGCGATTTTCTACTCAATTTTTTCCCGAAAAAGTGCAGTTTGAGACCTAACAAACTGATTTCATGACCCACTAGTGGTCACAATCTGTAACTTTAAAAGCCTGGTAGTAAAGAGTATGGATGGCCTCGCTGTCAAACAGACCTAGCACCGCCATTAACTAGCTGCAAATCTTGTGTAAGTTACAACCTTTTTAAAGTTCTTCATCTTTTAGATCTAGATGAAAATACTAGGATTGTTCTAAATATTAAATGGGATAACGAATGAAAAGCACTTAGCTGCATAGTAAATACTAGGATTGTTCTAAATATTAAATGGGATAATGAATGAAAAGCACTTAGCTGCACAATATCTGACAAGAACAAATACTCAAAAGTGATGGTGATATTAATATCAATGTCCTTATCGCTAAATTTGAAAATTCCAAAAGATAGTAAAATAAGTAGAAGGAAACTAGGAGGAGAAATAGGCCCACCTGCAAGCACTGATAACCAGAAGAACTACTATCAGTAGTTCTGCCTACGCTCATAAAAGTTTCACCAACGGAGGCATTTTTGTGCGCTTTCTCCACAGTATCCTCTAACAACTGAAATATTCGCGCTTGCTGAATGAATTAATATACCTGGAAGCTCACCTCTACACACTGGAGGAATTATGTAAAGATCCCAACTAACCTTGCATAGCTCCCCAAACTCAGACACCTGAGGAAGCTCTAAGCCAATGATTCTTAAAGTGTTGTTCCTAAAACAGCAGCAGCATCACCTGGAAACTTGTCAAAAATGTAAATTATCAATTCCTCACGTCAGGCCTACACAATAGGAAACTCTGGAGGTGGTCCCAGCAATCTATGCCCTCCAAAACTTGATGTCCATTCAAGCTGGACAACTACTATTTCAAACAGGGATGACTTGGAACTTACAGCAATCCCAGGGAGCTGTATGTACAACCAAAAGGACTCCTACAAAGTTCGCTTGTCCTAGGAACTAGTTACTCAGGTAGTTTAACCAAGACTCTTTAGAGCCAGTTATAACCTCCATGAAGTTCTCAACAATTGCTTCTCCTCTTCTGCTTCTCCTTAGCTCACCAACAGGAGTCTAAACTCAACAAAGAAGCAAAGGCCTCATTCTTAGAAGCAAAGCAAAACCTATTTCTTAATGGTCTCTTGCCTAAGCACATTCCCCAGGCTCACACTGTCCCGTATCAGGACTCTGTAGCAGAGCTCAGAGTGCTTCTTGAAACTGTGTGTGTGTGTGCCCAGTGGTCCAGTCACATTTCACTCTTTGTAGCCTGGCAGGCTCCTCTGTCCGTGGGATTCTCCAGGCAAGGATACTGGAGTGGGCTGCCATTTCCTACTGCAAGGCATCTTCTCAACCTAGGGATCGAACCCACGTCTCCTCCATCAGCTCTGAAATGCTAAGCTGGGTCTCACAGCCAGTATGCACACAGCGACCGCGGCCCTGAAGGCACATGGCACTGCTCCACCCACACTCACCTTGCGTTGGACCACTTACCAAATTAATGAGAACCCACTAAGCATCCATTTTGTGCACAGATATACATGCTCCAAAAAGAAGTCAATCAAATGTTAGAACACCAAAATCAAATCTGTCATCTGTAGATAAGTCAAAGAATACATTTGTGTCACTAGATTGAGTCCACTCCTTCAGAAATACATGGAAAAGCTCATCAATTTCTATAAAACTTTAATTTTCCAAAAGGCACCTTCAGTCAGAAGCTGTGCAGTGCCATAAGACTCTTAGTAACAAAAACATTTAGAGAAAACAGTGATTTTTATCAAAAAGCAGAAAAATATAAACTACTTTCTTTCTGCTCTGGAAAGAACTGCTAACATACCTTCCAAAGGTAAAAGGGTATCTTTTTAAAAAAGAAAGATCCCATATTTCTGTCAATAAAATAATGACCCTGTTACACACCAAAGAATTGACAGAAGACTGGATTTTGGTTCTCCAACTAACCCTGGTACCTACAGTATGACCTTGGACTTGGTCTCACAAGGTCTCTGCCTCAGTCTCCACAAATGAACACATGACCTTATAAAAGATATAATGCACATGAAAATGCTTTGCAATCTAATAGACGTTATCTTCTCAACATGCCAGTTTATTCCTATGAACTGATTCCTTCCCTCTGACTCACAGTGCCCAAAATGATTTATTTTAGCAAGTGCTCATAAGTGGTTTGACAACAGGTGTAACAAAGGTGTAAGCTGAAAAGATACTGAACACTTTCATACACACAAAGCAGCATGAACCACTGACATGAACTGTATCACAAGGAAATAGGTTACAAAAATGACCCACAGTACACTACCCTTCCTGGTTCTAGCAAAAATTTGAACTGGAACGACACAGTATCTAAAAAGGAAAATTAGTGCCATACAAGAAATAAAGTGAATTATTTCAAAGCCTCACAAAATGGAGGTTTGAGGACAAAGGGTCAGGGAAGACTATGTTTTTGTCAGGTCTGATTTGCCCTCAGCTATGAGTACACTGTCTTTTCATGTGGCCCCAAAGACATAGTTGAGCCATTATTGCTGTTGATAATGATGAGCAAATGCTGATGAGGCGACTGCACATCAACAGTTCTCAGACTCAGGTCTTGTGCAATTGGGTGTGTCCCTCTATGTCACTGTGCAGATGGTTATTAAACTCATTACAACTTCCCTAAACCTTTTCACTATAACTGAATAGCATTCTGGATAATTATTCTCTGGTGCCAATTGAGACTAGGCACTATTTTAAAACAGTTTTTTTAAAAAAACAGTTTCAAGGTTTATCTCTCTTCCTCCCAACATACACACACACACTTAAAGTTGGGATGATTTTAAGGAAAAAATCCCAGTTATCAAACTTTACCAAAACCATAAATATTTCTTTACTACAGTGAATATAACAAACTTACTCATTTCAATCTGACATAATTTTTTTAAAAAATTAATCAATTCCCAATATCCTACCAACAAATGATATGCGTTTTGAATAATCTATGTGCCTCAGGAACTCAAACAGTGCTACTATCAACACTCTCCTCAGGAGGATGGAGCATGGGGAATCCCAGCTCTCATGATACACAACTGCCAAACTCTTCCTAGTCCATCCTAGTCCATCGTGGTGAAAGAGGTGCACCCCCCATGTGGTTGGATGACAGTGGCTTTTATTGAGGAAGCTCTCAGCTGACCACAGGGCACGGCCAAATATCCAGCCAGGCTGCTGGAGAAGACAAAATGGTCCTTTGGCAGTCTGTTCATGTCAAAACTTCAACCATCTGGCCACTCTTGGCGGTAAACTCTCCTGCACTGTACACCTGAAAGAGCAATTGTTGAGATGGTTCCCTTGACTGAAAAGTACAATTTGTGACATGCATTTTTGTGGAAAACCCAGCACACTTTCATATCCAAATATATGTAAACAAGTCACAGACTCATATGTTTTTAGCCTCAGAATTAGTAAGCTAAACCAGAGTGCAATATGTGTTTCATCATTTTGCCTTCTTTCCCCATGACCATTTGGCAGAGTTAAAATTTTAGCTATCATGCATTTTCTTCCCTAAAATGTATCAGTTACAGTTCCCACAGAAGCTGGCTATGCATTTCCTTGTGGGTGTATGCATAAAACTACCATAACAAAACATTTTCTATTTCCTCATTTTGATCAAAAGAAAAAAAGAAATGCTAAAACGCACTTACCTAAGTGACAGTGCAAGACTGACACACCTATCTGTATACACAACTTACATTCTGTTTAAGGTTATGGTGATTAAGGAGAAAAATGCCAAGAGCGATAAAATAAAATTACACAAAGGAGGAGCCCATGCTGTAAGGAACAACAAGGAAAAGGGCCCAGCAACCCACTCCAGTACTTATGCCTGGCGCATCCCATGGACAGAGGAGCCTGGCGGGCTACAGTGACCCTGGCCGGTCATAAAAAGTCAGACACAATTAAAGCGGCTTAGCATGCAAGGAACAACAAAGTTCTCCATTCAAGGAGAACGAAGCTAATGTTTGAGACATTAAAAACAGCTGAGGAAACAATGCCAAGAAACAGACACCAGAACACATAAAATGCATGTTAAGGAACACAACAATATGTACTCACTGGCAGAATATACTCGAGTTGTGATGGGTTGAGGTGAGTTAGCCATACTCTCCAGCCTGTTTCACTTTGGATCAACATCCTTTCCAGGCAACAGAGACAAATGGTCACTGCAGGCACAGAACAGCTTTAAGAAAAGCTAACTGATCCACGTGGGGAAAAATCCTCAACCTCTGCTTCACTGCTGTCAAGCTCTAACTGACACAACTAATCAAACAGAAGGGAAGAGGATCCCTTCAAATCACAGGGGACAGAACTCAAAGTTAGCAACATTACAGAGCAAGCGATGTGTTATAATGAAACAAGAACTGCCCTAGAAATTAGACGTGGGTTCGAATCATGGCTCTGCCATATACTCACTGTGTGATTGAGAGGCGTTCCCTTAAGCTATGAGACTTAATTGTTCTCATCTGTAAAAATCAACAGCCCTTCCTCCTTAGTTGATTTCATTGGTGGCTCAATTAAGATCATGTTTACACAAGTGATGATAAGCCAGGAAGCACTATTTAATGTAAAATATTATTGTATGTAAATCCAAAATTCTGTGAAACATAAAAGCTTTACCATCTAGCCCCCAAATGATAAAAAATTACATGATTAAATTAGATCACATATACCTATATATTGAGACCAGCCTAAATGGGGATGGGACGTTATTATGTGTGTTAGGCTGGTGTAGCCAACTTCAACAATTTTTAAAAATATTTCCCCACTGCTCTCCTAGTGCCTCAACAATGCTCAGGAATTACAAGCAGAAGCGATAATCTCCTAAACCTCCCCTAACCTCCTCTGGCACAGAAATCTGACATAGGCCACTTCACATGCCTGATTAGATAAGCTTTCCCAATGCTGAAAGCCAACTGCTTCTAACATTTCAAACCTGATTTCCATGAAGACTCCGGGGTGAAAGATGGAAACAAATAAGCCAACCAAGTAGATCCTCCTTATTGAAAGAGTGCCCTGACTCTGACTTGAAGTATTAAACAATTTTTTTCTATGAACCAATTCTTTCTGAGGTGAAAGGAGCAAGATGCTATAAACTGGGCAGACACAAGTATTAGAAAGGCTTTTAATTTACACAATTAATCCTGTAAACTTTACATTACTAGAGGATAGTGCTTTAGTCTGTTCTTCAGGTGGTCCATAATCCTGCCTTGGCAATGAAGCAGTGCAAAGGGAATCATAAGAGAAATTAAAACAAGACAAGTATTCCCAGACTACATCTTCCAAATGAGAAACTGACAAGATGCTAATCAAGTTTAAACTCTGGGGCCACCTGCACTTGAGCACCAATTTTTGTACCCAGAACAATACAATTAAGTATACTGTTTCCAAGACATACATACAATCCTGCAAGTTAATTATTATCATTCCCATTACATAAAACTGAGAACTGAGACTTAAGCAAAGTGACTCACATAATACTCTTAGCTGAGACTCAGAGCGAGGCCTACCTGGTTCCAAAACTCAGCAGCTATGCTAAAGTGAACATCAAAATGGACTTGGAAGGGTATCTAAAGTCATAAATAATCAATCTTTACTGTCATTAATCTGTCATTATCCTTCATATCCCTGGGCATTCTCTCCTTTACCATTCAACAGGCAGCTAAACACGATTGAATCTGAAGGAGAAAGTCCAGTATGTCTGAAAAGACCCACACGTCTGAGCATGCATGTTTAGGATTGCATTTTAAAACAGAAGACATTATCTGGGATTCTCTGTTGATGTCAAACATACTTCTCTCATCTGTTATTACAGATGACCACCAATTTTCAATGACAAAGGAGATAACATGGAAAAGAGTCACAAAAAAGAAGAAAAGCCAAGGTTATCTCCGTGCTTTTTCTGTAATAACATATGTAGAAACACTACACACAGTTAATTTCAAAGTTCCCAGGCCAAGATAGGTTAGTCCTGGGCAGTTTTAGTAATTGGTTACGTCCACTTTCATATGCTGAGGCATTCCAATCATTTTATTAATACATGGTCTTTTATATCCCTTTCAGAAAGATACAATAAGAATACAAGTGCCCAGACAAGAAAAAGCTATCTGCAGTTTTAAAGGCTGGCACACATATGGCTCTAAATTGCTATTCTAAGTCTTCCAAAATGTTTGTGTGTTTTTTTTTAAAAGCTACACATTCATTCCTAGTCTTAATCTACTAAAGAATTTCTTTTAAGATCAAGAAGTAATCAGGAGGGCATTCTAAACCACTTTCTTTGGTTTACAACAAATATAAATCTATCCTTCCCATTTTCAAAAAGATTTAGAAAGAACTGCAACTCCTCAGAATGGAATTTTGACATTTAAATTGCTTCCACATTATGCAAATGTCCATTCAGAGGTAGGATGTTAAGAAGAGCAAAACTTAAGTCAATTTAATGCAGAAAATATTACTAAATCCAAAGTTACATTGTCTGTAGGACTACAGGATTCCACTTAAGAGACAATGGCATCTCTTACAGTGAGTAAATGTATGAGCTTTGGAGTCAGGCAAAGGGGGTTCCCAATCTTGGTCCACACCACCTACTGGTCTATATCATTAACTAGGCAACCTGGATGACCATGCCTTAATCTTTCACTAAGTAGGAATTATAACACCTACTGTGTGGTCTAAAGCCAAACAGGTAAAGCACTTTTCCCCTCAAGCATCTGTCACATAATAAACTCTCAGTATATGGAAACTACCATTACTTCTTATAAGCTCCAGGAGGGCAGTTTTTGTTTTGTTCACTCTATTAATGAAGAAGCATGCCCCAGTTTATGGTTTTTCCAGCAGTCATGTATGGATGTGAGAGCTGAACTGTGAAGAAAGCTGAGCGCCGAAGAATTGATGCTTTTCAACTGTGGTGTTGGAGAAGACTCTTGAGAGTCCCTTGGACTGCAAGGAGTCCCAACCAGTCCATCCTAAACGAGATCAGTCCTGGGTGTTCATTTGAAGAACTGATGTTGAAGCTGAAACTCCAATACTTTGGCCATCTCATGCAAAGAGTTGACTCATTGGAAAAGCCCCTGATGCTGGGAAGGACTGGGGGCAGGAGGAGAAGGACAACAGAGGATGAGATGGCTGGATGGCATCACTGACTCGATGGACATGAGTTTGGGTGAACTCCGGGAGTTGTTGATGGACACGGAGGTCTGGCGTGCTGCGGTTCATGGGGTCTCAAAGAGCTGGACACGACTGAGCGACTGAACAGAACTGATGCCCCAGTCAGCTTTGAGGCAATACTCCAGTTCCTCCAAAGTAACATTCCCATTTATCCACACTAATTACATTCAAATAATTGTTACCCTTAGTATATACCTCCTCTCTTTTAATGTTAAGTGGCTGCAGCTGCCCTTGGGGAGAGATTTAAGTTATTGGAAAATATTTTAAGTGTTTTAAGGGTATTTGAGTTAACATATGCACCACTTAGATTTCCTGTAAACAGTGTGCTTACACAAAATTATAAATATCTCAGACTACAAAAGGAAACATTTCATAGTACTTCCACAACTGAAAAACAAAAGTTTGAGAAATAATTACAGGGGAGCAGAAAGGAGTGGTAGGTAGAATACAGTTTACTAAATTGGCAGAATAAAATTTGGAGTTTTGTCTTAAAACAAAACAAAACAAAAAACCTGACAACCATTTGCTCATGGCTGCCAAAACTTGAGAATAAGCAAACTGTCATGGGAAACAAATGTTAAAATATGAAACCCTTTTCTAAGACAGTAACTCCACCAGTCCTGGCTAATCCAATTCTGAATCACTAAGGACTCCAGCCCTGTTGGGTTGTCTTAACCATTACAAAGAAGTCCAAAGAGACAGGCAAGGTCTCACAGGCAAATATTTTCTCTGCTCTCATTGACATTTTCAACATAGCCACACTTTTCCCCCACCCCACCCTTCCCACTGCTTCACTGTTCCCTTCTCAGATTTCAAAAACAGAGGGTCAACCTACAGATACATCGTTTGACTAATGAGTTTGGAGGCTTTGCTTTCCTCATCTGTAAATCAAGGATGGACTAGATGGGTGGTTCCCAGTCTGAGATTCCAAAATCTCCAGGAGCCCATATAACTGTGATAACAGACCATGAGGTTCTTCTCTTATTTTAAAGAGATAGTTCCTTTAGTGCTATAAGTATAATTAAAGCACTGAATGCATGGTGACACCAGATGGCACGGGGTGATGTTTATCATGTCATAGGGAAGGGGGGAACAAGAGTGTCCCCCTGACATTCTCCTCAAAGCTATATCTCAGGCAAAAAAATCATAGTTCCTGTACTAAACTAATCCAACCACAAATGTCTGGTTAATAAATAAGGGGAAATGATTCAGCACCTATCAATACAATTTGGATGGTAGACAAATTCTCCAGATTGGAAGTATACCTCATTAAAGGAACAGACTCAAATACAATACCCCTAAATATTTATAGGCTCACAGGAAACCAGTGAACAATTTACATGCTGCAAACATGAAGCTCCTATTTCTCACTCATCCACTTTTGATTGATTAAAAATAAGTGAAAGTAACAAAAAGCCAGTCTATACTGCAACACAAAATATCATCACCAACATAACTACTATTTACCGCAGTCTCACTATGTGCAGGCACCATACCATGAATGTAACACTTACTAACTTACTGAACCCTCACAACAACCCCAGTCTCCGATATTGGAGAAGGCAATGGCACCCCACTCCAGCACTCTTGCCTGGAAAATCCCATGGACGGAGGAGCCTGGTGGGCCGCAGTCCATGGGGTCGCTAAGAGTCTGACACGACTGAGCGACTTCACTTTCACTTTTCACTTTCATGCATTGGAGAAGGAAATGGCAACCCACTCCAGTGTTCTTGCCTGGAGAATCCCAGGGACGGGGGAGCCTCATGGGCTGCTGTCTGTGGGGTCGCACAGAGTCGGACACGACTGAAGTGACTTAGCAGCACAACAACCCTAGCAACTACATGCTCCTATTACCTTCACTTTAAAAATAATGAAATCTTGGCATAGAGTGCTTAAGAAACTGGGACACAGGGCCAGTGAGTTAAGAGCCCGGGGTATCCCCACCCTTTCTCCCTCTAAGCTCACAACTCCCTCTTAAAGAGAAGTCTCTCAAAACATACAAAAATGTCCCCCAGCAGAGCCCTCAGGAGCTGGGCCACTGATCTTGAGAGCGGGCTTCTGAAGAGCTCATAGCTGTGGCCCATTCTAGCTTAAAGACCCCCTTAATTGGAACTCCCTCTCAACCCAAATTCAGTTTGTCCTGATGACAGAAATCAACTGGAAAAGGCCAGGGCCATTAGACAATGAAAATCAATCCTTTTATTCAGAATATACCAATGAGTTCTAACAGCTGACTCCTATGTTCAATGAGCTGACAATCTTATCAATATACAAATGATGAAAAACATGTATTTTGAATGTATACAATGAGTAAGGGTTACAGAGACAAGTAGACTAAATCAATCTTTCAATCAGTTCCAACTCTGACACTTACTAATTCCATTATCCTGAGCACGTTACGGGTCTCAGTTTCCCCTCCTCCCCATCTCAAAGGTTGTTATGAGGCATGATTGTATGAATGGGAATAAAGTGCCATGGTTGACTACAGAGGCCCAGGAGCTAGAGGTCTGAATCCTGGCTCCATCCTTTAACCACCTTATTATTCGCCCCAACATCCAGAGCTATGACTCTAAGCTCCTATTTTCTTACCTGTAGTATAGCTAATTACTGTCTACCCCAAAGGACAGCCATGTGAATTAAATGAGAAAATATATATAAAGCCCTAAGAGAATGACACATAGTAAGAATTAAACATTTAAAAAGAAAAAAAAAAAAAGCTGAGGTTTTAAAAGTCAAACCACAAGTTTAAGTCCCAGCTCTGTCACTTATTATCTAGGGCTAAACAATGGTATAACAAGCCAACTAACCCCTCAGAGGCTCAGTTTCAACCAAGATTTTGTGAGACTAAAGGAGGCAATTGTGTAAGAGTGTTCTGTAAACTCCGCATCACTATGTAAATGTTAGGATTGTTTTATGTTTTATGTTAATTGTACCGAGTGGTCCTTTCAAATACTATCTTCATCTTTAAAATGGAAAAACTGAGGCAGAGAAATTTTAAGCCACAGAGAGAAGGCTGATAATTTCAAAAGTAGGAGGGAGAAAAGGATTGGGCCAAAATAAATTCAGATCATGACAAAGCAGAAAAGTAATAAGCCTTCAAGAAGAAAGATGAGAATAAAAACCCATTAACCTGTTTTTAAGCAACAACTTCACCTGCTGATTAAGCCTCTCAGTGCAGTCTAGAGTAAGAATTCTCTAATTTCCTCCCAGAAACAGTATTAATAGACTTCAGGGTGAGAAAGAGTTTCACCATCAAACCTCTTTTCCCATCCATAAGCTAATTTTGTGGATGGGGCAGAATATCAGAGACTGGGGGACACAAACTGGAATCTCACTCTAGCAATTCTCTTAACCTATGCCTTAAAAAAAAAAAAAAAAAGTTGCAATCCTTCAGAGAGGTTTCCTTCTTTGGTTGGTCAGAAATGTCCTTGTTCTCCAGGTCTCCTCATGCTAAATATGGTAATAGCTGGCAAACAATCAGCCCAGTAAATTCCAATGATACTTAAGAAAGCATTCATATTGCCTGAAATTACTCTGAATCAAACACTTACGACCCACCAAGCTGCCACATATAGCAGTTCAGCTGGAACTCTTATGTCAAAAGCAGCAGGATGCCTTAAGAACATACAAGCATGGGGGGAAAAGCAATCTACTCTTCTTTATTGCAACATTCTTCAGCAACAACACGGATCTCCTACCCACTGTGCACACAGCACCGAGCTAGGTCAGTGGGAGGCTGGAGGGAGAAATCTAAGAAACAGGTGGTGTTAGCGGGGTGCCAAAACAACAGGTTGATTCAGTCAGTTCTGTCCCACAACTAATCAATTTGCGAAGAGAGAGGAGAAAGAATCTTAGTCATCCTGTTGGCTCACCAAATGGAGCAGCTAGACCACTGCACAACTATAAATTAGGTCAGAATGCCAGATTTAGTAGGGAATATCAGGTCCGCCTTTCAGGGATGGTCCAAGATCCTGGATACCCAAAAAGACAGAAGCAGGCTACCTTCCACCCACCCAAAAACAGAGCTTGCTTCAGAATAGACTGGTTTTGTTTTGTTTTGTTTGCTTCCTCCAGTATCTTTTTATAAGATATTAAAGTAAACGTGCATTTTCTGGGCACACAACTGACAGCTTGTTGACTTATGATACAGTCAGATTAGAATTTTAAAGTAATTACAGAAGATACCAGTTAACAAATATACAGAAATTGACCAAGTGTGTTAGAAATCAAAGGATTTTTTAAAATATAAATTTATTTATTTTAATTGGATTTTTTAAAAGATATTAAATAATTTTTGATATATCAATACTGGTAGCAATTTGATATTATGTAGTTTAATGTATCCATGTGTGTTTTGACACATTTAAGATAAAGAGAATACCTTTAACATTTAAAGAAATATTTCAAATCAGTAACCAAGAACGAAATACCTTGATGAATAAAAGACACAATTTACCAAAATAAATAAAAAGAAAAGGCAACAGAAACGGCCACTGATCACATGAAAAACATTCAAGACCACTATAAGCAGAGATACCAATAGGATGAGGTAGCATTTACCACTTATCAAATTGTTAAAGAGTTGTAAACATAAAACCAGTGGTGATGATGGTTGGAATCATGGACAGTCTCATATTCAACTAATACAGTATAACTTGGTCAAACTGTATGAAAGGAAATTTGGCAATGTGTATCAAAAGCCACACAAACATCCATCTTCTTTGATAAAATAATTTGACTTCTTGGAATTTATGTTAAGAAAATATATATTCCTACCGTTATTTACACATGAGAATGTTCATCACAACATTATTTATAATCATGAAAGCTGGAAACCAAGACTAGCTCTCAGTTAAGTAAAATATAATAGAATCTTCAGATAAAACAGTAGGCAGCCTTTAAAACCATGTTCTTTAAAAATATACACAGGAAATACATATATATTCAACATCTTATAATAAACTATAATGGAAAAGAATCCGAGAGTATATATATTCTTTTTTAATTACTCTGTTGTGCACCAAAAGTGTTAGTCGCTCAGTTGTGTCAGATTCTTTGTGATCTCATGGACTATAGCCCACCAGGCAACTCTGCCCATGGAACTCTTCAGGTAAGAATATGGTGGGTAACCAGTCCCTTCTCAGCAGATCTTCCCGACCCAGGAATCGAACCCAGGTCTCCTGCACTGCAGGCAGGTTCTTTACCAACAAGCCACCAGGGAAGTCCAACTAATACAATATTGTAAATCAGCTATACTTCAATAAAAACAAAGAAATATGAAGAAAAAAATTATTTACATATATAGGAAAGTGTTTACAATATTTTCAGTGGTACAGAAGTATATAGTAAAACTACAATATGCTAAAATCTTAATTACAGTAAGAGGCACAGAAAAACAACTGTATGAAATGTAACAAAATATTAAGTGAGGTTTTGACTGGAGGTGATAGGATTATTGGAGAGTTTAACTTTCTCATATGTTTTTCTGCTTATTTCCCAATGTTTGAAAAATCACTCTTTGGCATAGTAATTTCTCTTCTGGAAATCTAGCTTAATAGAAATATCCTAAAGAGGGGAATTTCTGTATAAAGATCATTTATACAGAATGGCATTTAAATCTGGCATTTATAAAGTGTCATTTATGCAGGAGAAAAAAAAAAATGATGGAGACAAATATGTAACCAAAGCAAAGGAGAAATCAAAGAAAGGCAGAACAGAAAATCGCGTATACATTATAAAGCCACAATTTTTAAGAGTTGATAAAAAGACCAAATGATGTACACCAGAATATTAACAGTGGTATGACTGTGGATTTTTCTTATACTTTTCAAAGGTCCTTCAGTTTAGTCGCTCAGTTGTGTCCGACTCTTTGTGACCCCATGGACTGCAGCACGCCAGGCTTCCCTGTCCATCACCAACTCCCAGAGCTTGCTCAAACTCATGTTTATCGAGCTGGTGATGAACTCCTTAACCACCCTTAAATATAATTACTTTAAAAATTGTTGTTTAATTGCTAAGTCGTGTCCGACTCTTTTGCGATCGCATGAACTGTATGCAGCCCACCAGGCTCCTCTGTCCATGGGATTTCCCAGGCAGGCATCCTGGAGTGGGTTGCCATTTCCTTCTCTGGGGGATCTTCCTGACCCAAGGATCTAACCAGTCTCCTGCACTGGCAGGCAGGTTCTTTACCAATAAGCCACGAGGGAAGCCCAATACCTCCTGCCCAAAAAAATTCTTGTAAAGGTGCCGAGAAAACAAAGTATAAATATGAGTTAATTACATGTAAACGGGAATAATTCTGTTGCTATGTAAACCTACCTTTAAATGTTACAATGTTTGTTTTCAGTTACAACCAGATTTTCCTTCAATCTCTTAAAAGTGTATGTCACAGGAACCATGACATATTGTTACTACTTTATATAGTAACATCCCAAATGTGCATGATTTACAGACATGTTTTTTTCTCTAATAATCCTCATAAAGATTAGAAAGTGCTTTAAAGGTTCAAATAAAGTAAATGTCCTTCATGTTCCAACTTAAAAAGATCTAGCAAATAAAGGCATATTCTCAGCAAAGAAAACAGTAAAAAGTAATAATCAAAATATACACGTCCTTAAACTTCAGTGAGTCTCTACACTTTATAGACAAAAGCACATGAAAGCAGAGAATTAAACAAGTTTCTTTGCAGCATACCACTTTACCATTTAGAAAAGTTAACAATTCAGCACTATCTAGTGTTCTGACTCTTCATATTCAGAAACTCAACGAAACGTCATAGTGCTTAAATAGGACCAATTTTTCTCTTATTGGAATGTTGAAGAAGTAAGCCAGCATAGCAACCTCTCCCTGTTACGTACTCATTAAAATAGATTATTTAATCTTTGAGGCTTAAAAGCCTCCCAGAATCTCCTCACAAAACAGAGATGAGAGTGAAAAGAGATGAAAAAGAAGCAAATACCAATGTTAAAGTGCACCTGTCTCTGAACGAGGTCGTATACTTGAGAACGTAACCACAGCTTCTTGCACACAATTTAGTCAGCAAGCACAACTGCATTTTAAAGGGATACTATTTGTTAAAAGATACCATATTATTAGGGAGACAATATCTGACTCCAACCAAAATATTATCATCATGTTTTCCTTACCTCACAAAATACACCCAGGCTTTCTTCCTATAAATAAATATATGAGGTGAGAGCACTACTCTTAACCCAGAAACAGGTTTTGCAATGCCCATGGATACAACCTGCCTTTGTGAGATGATGAATCCTCTTGGCATGATGTTTGGTTGATACAAAGAACTAGAGTCACTGCCAATACCCTGCAGACGGCACTGCCTTGAAGACCAGAAACTGCCCTCCCTAGAGGTCTCTGGGGAAGGTCCTTCAGTGCACTGGGAAAAGGGACACAGGCCCCTCACCACCTGATTGGGAGATCACGGGCTCCAGAGCTGGATGGTAGGTACTGGCCTACAGTTCAAGAGAGGCAAGAGACAGTAAAATGAACCCCTTAAGAGTTCATTCAATCATCCAGTAAAGCCCAAACTCTGAGGAGCCGGTAGGACAGGGTTTTGCCAAGACAAGCACAAGAGGGTGAGGGAGATGTTAGCATGATTAATCAATGCCACCTGAGGCAGCCACTCGGGGTGTGTCCACACGGCGCTGCAGTCACTGCCTGGCTGTGACCAGAAGCTCCTTCAGCGACCGCCACTGAGAACCAGATCTTCCAAAGGAGGTCCTTCCACCTCAACTTGTCCAAGATCAGGCTAGGCATCCAAGTCTGAGAACACAGCCCTCTCTCTTGCCACAAACCCACTAACAGACATAATAGACACCACAACATGTGCCAAATTTATATTTACACCCCCACCAAACAAAGGGCTCTTTGTCTTCCCCCCAAGTCAAGTTTTGATACTTCTAAATTCCAACAGAGAAAGAGCAGAACAGCAGACAAGCCCAGCAGGGGTGAGCTGGGGGTGGCTCTTCCCTGGTGCTTCTAGATTTACTCCCCTCAGACCCTACAGCTCTTAGTCACCCCGACTGCAGGAAACTGCTCTCAGCCAGTATAGATAAGTTACTAAGTAACTGTACTTCATGTTCCTAACTGTGTGTGCTCATCTGTCTTGTCTCCATGATGATGTCAGCTCCTTGGGGGCAGGTCTCTATCTTCCATTTGGTCAATGACTCCTACACAGCTAGAAAAGTAGAATACCCTTACTGCCTAACACGCGATGCTAGGGGAAACACACAAATTAAGGTTGACAACACACCACAGCCCTCCCTAACACACCACAAGACAGCACAGCTACACAGATAATAAATCTTATAGCTTAGGGCTTAGAGCTAAGTAAGGCTACTACTAGAGTATTATATAGAAATGTATATTTTTACTTATATAAACAAATTAACACAATAATTGCTTTGTTTTGCTCACTCCTAGCTATGGCTTGTATCATTCCCACTTCTTGGCTTTACTATTCTTTTTAATGTCACAATGTATTTTCTGCCACACAGCTGGTTCTCCAGGGGAGGAGAAAAGAAAGAACAGACCTACAGCCAACTTCCTACCACTGCCAACGAACACTGCTATTTGTCCCATCTAGAGGCCATGAGCGTATCCTTTCAGATCTGAAGCCACTTCCTTCTTCCTATCACGAACAGCAAGACCAAGTGTCTCTGTTAGAGGCACACTTCTGAGCCTCTTCTTGCAGACTGCTCAGTTCTGCTCAAGAAGTCCTCCAGACCCCCTTCATCTTACCTTCCTTATTCTATTTGCTGCAGCAGCCCAGACACCCCAAAAGCAGGACTGCCTGAAAGGAATGACCTTCATATTTTTTTCACTAACATATCTGAGGGAAATCCCTGACACCAGATATGTGTTCATGGGTCAACAAGACAGACATCCTCAAAGACCCAGCATCATTCACAAGGGCTGAGGACAAAATTCCTTGACAGACACCAAGAAAACTGGAACTGTTATGTATTCTGGCATCTCAGGTAATATCCTGATGGAGGGACAAGGAGGCATCCACCAAAGTCATACATGAGACACACATGACAGTCCTAAGACTTTGGATAGACTGCCAAAAAACCCCACTTTTTTACAACTAAATAATTTTATTAGCCTTTTAAGGATACCAGAGTGGCTTTCTTCTCCCTAGTGAGCTAGGCATTCAATAAGAAGCAGGCACTTTCAAGGGAGAAAAAAGTGACCATAGGACCCACAGTCAAAGCAATCCATCTCTAGCATTATCAAAGAATAAACAAACAAAAACAAAGCAAAAAAGCCCTTAGCTTTCCTAGATTCTCTGCAGTATTCCAAAATTTTCCTAGTATAAAAGTTACCTGGCCATTTCTTAAATATACAAATTCGCAGACACTATTCCAGACTCACTGAATCTGAATCTCCAGAAGACCCCAGGTGTTCTTATTATAAAACAGGTTGGGGAAACACTGCTCAACAAATGCTTCCCTCCCACCACTGGCATCTGGAAAGGGTGGTACAAAACACATAGGACTACAATGATTAACGCAAGCAATCTCCCCAATGGGATCATCGTCAAGGTCCTCACAGGGTTTAACTCCTTTTACGGAAGGGTGGGTGTCAGTTCAGTAAAGGGTACCTCTGAATCCCTAACACAAAAGGCTCAGGACTCTTTGAGACAAATTCCTGAGAAGATGCCAATGGGTGCAAGTCATAAGGAGGAAGATTACAACTGAATATAAGAAGATCTTTCAAAGAATTACAGCTGTCCAAATCCAGACTCATCTGCCTCCAGAAGGAGGGAGCTGTCTATCAGAAGAGGTGATCAAGGAGAAAAAGGCAGGCTACACATTAACCAGGATGTTCTAAGACAATCAGAATCACCATGGGACAGATAGAAGGACTAGGTGAATTTTTAAAGTTCCTCCCAAAAAATAAGTCAACAAAGAGGAAACTTCCAACTACCCATTAATTAATAAAAAGAGATAGCATAAAAGCGTATAGGTGGGGTCCACCTTTAACTGATCTTTTCAAAGCAGAAAGGACTATAAGGACACACCTCTGACTCACCATCACCTGTCTTCCAGAATGTCCCAAAGCTGGGGCGGGCAGAGCAGGAGTCACAGGTGCCACGACCAGGAAGGACCTGCTGCCCGGCTGACCACATGCTGGGCACAGGCCAGGGAAGGGATGCGTGTGACATGGTCTCTGCCCTCAAGGAACAAATTTCATTCTGGAGATAGCTCACCCTCTGTGGTTCTCTGAAAAATGTATTTATCATGTGTCACCTTTTGCTTTTTATTGGTGATGGTGATTTTCAATGGAACCCTCCTAGAGGGAAAAACACAAATATCTAAATGTAAATATCTGCTTGGTCTAGTTCAAGTTTACAATATGCAGCTCACAAGGAAATATATCTCAAAAAAAAATCATCTAAACAAATTATCCTAAATTTGGGAATGACATATACATACTACTAAAGTAGATAACCAATAAGGACCTACTATAAAGCACAGGGAAACTTGGGTCAATATTCTGTAATAATCTAAATGGGAAAGGAATCAGAAAAACAAAAGATATTTGCATGGGTATAACTGAATCACTTTACTGTATACCTGTAACTAATAGATCATTTTTATATAATTTTATTTATTAATTTTTGGCTGTGCTGGGTCTTCACTGCAACAGGGACTTTCCTCTAGTTGCAAAGAACAGGGGCTACTCTCCAGCTGTGACGCATGGGCTTCTCACTGTGACGGCTTCTGTTGTGTGGAGCAAGGCTCTAGGGAGCACCAGCTTCAGGAGTTGTAGCACATGGGCTCCGTAGTTGCGGCTCCCGGGTTCTAGAGCAGAGGCTCAATAGTCGGGGTGCACAGGCTTAGCTGCTCTGCAGCATGTAGGATCTTCCCAGACCAGGGATCAAACCCATGTCTCCTGCATTGGCAGGTGAATTCTTTACCATTGAGCCACCTAGGAAGCCCTATATATCACTGTTAATCAGCTATACTCCAATATAAAAGAGGGTTTTTTTAATTCTAATTTTAAAAATAATATATTCCAAGAATCCTCAAAATGTCCAAATTACAATAAGGGACTGGCAACTCTGGACAAAATTATAGAAACTGCTGCCATAGTAATACAGTAATACAGGAAGCAGTAGAGGCAACTCAAGTGAGAGGCAGAGGGTGGATGCCAACATCTTTGAGGTTAAATTCCAAAGTAAAAGTGACCTTTATGAATTGTAGAAGTGATCAGGAAAAAAAAGAGAGAGAAGAAACCACCACACACACACACACACACACACATAAAAATTCAGAATGGCAAATTTAAATAAAACATCTGGGGATGGGGAAAATTTGGTTTTTCCCCAAATGTAGGTAAGCAATAACTTTTGCAAATACTACTTTTTAAAAAAACTGTCTTGTAGTAGTCCAGAATAAGAAAACTACTAAAAGTAATTGTTCAATGAAACAAATATGTATTGAGTGCCTCTGAGACGCCAAGGCACCATTCTAGGCACAAAGACTGTGTGTGCTGTGTGAACTCAGTCTCATCCGACTCTTTGCGGCCCCACGGCTGGGTGGGGGTATTAGAACAAACACAATTGAAAAGACACAATTCTTTTCCTCAAGAGGCACACTAACAATAAGCACTTGAGGATATGTGTGTGTGTGCATGAGCTCATTTGTACAAAAGATGGAAGAGGTGTGGAGAGTGGACAAGGCTCTAGACTGAGGACCACAGGAGAGAGACTCTTGTCTCAACTTGTCGGTAATGGGCTCAGTGATTATGAACAAAGTGCCCCTCCCACAGGATCACAAGACTAATTAACAGCTGACCTGGAGGAAAAATTTTGGTCTCCTGGCTTCTAGACCAGTGAACCTCCCAAAATACAATGCATATGGCAGACAGATAAAGAAAGAAAAGTAGAGGAGAAGAAAACCCTTTAGCTTCAAGTCATCTGCAGAGAAAGGAAAGATGAAAGAAGGAGAATAAGGAAAGAGTGGGAGTGAAATAAAAGATTAAGTTGTGGTTCAAGAGAGGTCAAGAAAGGAAGCACTTAAAAGTGTATGCACAGTATCAGTATAATGTAAAATCTGATTCTATTCTCATTCAAATCATAGCTTAGAATTTTTTGCCCTAAAACTATTAAGGACCAATAGACAATGTGTCCAAAAGTGATACATGAGAATGAAACTTGAAGAAAAAGAGAGAACAGAGAGGAAAGGGAGGGGGGCAGTTTATAATAATATCATGTAAATATATATAAGAAGCCCTTCTAAAGAGACAATGTGGACCCACTGTGCTCAGATGAACAAGAAGAAACAGTACTTATTATTTCTTATATACTATAAGATATTATTTACTCTACAGCTTTTATGTCACCAAGTTCAAAATCTTTGGGAGTCAGAAGGGTTAAAAGCTGGAATGGCTGATTAAGGATACATTCGTCCTGCAAATTATTAACATTAAAAAGGAAAGATCCCCCCCCCCCAGGTACACACCTAATGGAGAACAGTGAATTATGACTGGGCTCCAACCAAGTTACTTCATTAGAATCACCTGTAAACCTTGAAAAATGCAGAATCTCAAAATACGGAATTTCAGACCTATTATGCCAGAATCCTTGGGTGTTGAGGCCAAGAGGCAGCCCAGATGATGCTGATGGAGCCAGGATGTGGACTTTGTTCTATCACAGTGGACCAGCTAAGGAGTGAGACCACTAGGAATGGCATGAGAGAGTGGGAACTAGATCAATGCAAATTTTGTGGGCAAAATAGAATTTCTGTGGGTGTGATATTTTTTAAATGTATTGTAAGGCTGGTCTGAAGCATCCAAGCATATCCCACTGAATTCAAACATTTTCTAAAGGTCCTGAAGTCATTGACTACAGTTCAGATGAACCAAAAGTTACTGTTTTAGGCTATAAGCAGCTCACAGAAGAGGCAGCAGAGTGGGAATGGCACAGAGATACCAAGAATGTGGGTAGATAGTTTTAAAAAATCAAAAACATCAGGAAAAAGAAAGACCAAAAAAAAAATCACTCTCATCCTCCCTCCCCAAAAAGAAATAATAATAAAACAGAAAGAACAAGAAGAAACAAGTTCTAGGGTAAATTTTATCTTCATCTGAAAGAAAAAACAATTACTCTTTGTGATTTTTTTTTTTTAAAGCAAGAGAAGAATTCAACTGAGAAATCATGTAGCAGGCAGCAAAACCAGGGAGTGACTTCCCATTGCAAAGCAAAAGAAAACAAGGAGCAAGGGGTGGTCTTGGATAGCTGTTTAGACAATCAGACAGATGGGTTGACAGCTCCCTGCTTTAGGAACTCAGTGATGTTTAAATTAACAACTGGCCACTAGCCAAACAGAGGAACACTCAAAAGTTTAAAAGAGTGTGTTATAATTGATACCTTGGCAAACATAATGATAATAAACTGAGAAGATTCAAGAAGCTTTCACTACTAGACTCTGAAAAGTTTCAAGATCTGTACCAAGAAAAGGGCTTTTTAATCTCTTCCATTCCCATGTAGTTTACTTCTGAACACCTGTCTAGAAATCAAAATATCTAAATCCTGTCTTTGAGTTAACACTAACACTAGACTTGTCCATCTGAAAGCTAGCTAGTAAGAGCAGTACCTCATCAGGGCAGAAGTATAGGTCCTAGGATGAGAGAAGCCCTGTGTGTCAGAGTTATCCTATTCCTGACATGTCTTATCATTAAACACTTAATTTAGCAAATCACTTTGCAAACATATTTATTATTCCCTCCAGCTCTCTAAAATAAGTGATTTCTGGTTCTCTTTCATAGATGAGATGACAGAACATGAAGATAACTTACTAAAACAAGCTAATGGTAGACCAAGGATTATAATGTTCAGACCAGCCCATTGTTTATACTCCTCGATCCTAAATTTACACTTTACTAAAGCTTTCGCTCAAAGAATAAGGAAAGGCAAAAATACTATCATATGTTTTGGTTCATCATCACACAGCACCTTGGTCCACTTTTGAAATTCTTAGGGACCCGGAGGTGTATGGACTTTGAACTTTCCAAGACAGGTTTGGGGTTGAACAACCCAGCACTGTGATAAATAACTTTGATGTCTTTTCAACATCTGTGATTGGCATGTAGACTGCCTGTTAACAATATACAAAGAGCAAATCTTTCTAAAGCCCATCATCTTCATTACTTTCTCTTTGCAAAGAGTCATAGCTCAAGTACTAAGTTTTTTCGTAAAAGTAAAACTTTCTTCAGATTAGGCTAGGAAAAGAAGGGGCCACTTCCAGTTCAACAAACATGCACAAGCCACCATCCCACTGGAAGCAAAGAGTTCACAAAAAACAACAACACACAGTCCTGCCTGCAAAGGATTTTCTGAATACCTTTTGACTGCCATCAGTGTAATATACATTCTCATAATTAATCCTATTAGTTGGGAATTTCATTCCCATTTTATTGGTGAGTTCATACAACCGAGCTGGATTTGAACCCAGGATTAAAGTGCAGAGCTCCAAAGCCCAGGTTCTTTCCACGAAACAGTATGGAAAGAAATTTGGATTCTAAGATTGTGGGTGGGATGGGTAAGATACGGATTGGATTTCCTTTCCTCGATCCAACCGTGTTCAGAAAGACTGTTGCAGATATCCAACCAAAAAGAAGCTCTGGAAGGCACCACTTTGAATTAACGTATCCACTCTTCTTCACCCGCCCCTGCCCCACCCCCAACCATGCCAAAAGAACAGCCTTAGCTGCTGCCAGGTTGGAGGAGTTGGTGATCGTCACACCACATTCCTGAGGCTGGACACAGACTCTGAAACTGCGCCCGAGCTCTGCGCCTCGGAAAGAATAACAGCAGTAGAGATTTTAAATCATGTGGCTCAGCATGCAGCCACACCAGTTTTCCTACTGCTCCTGCCTCCACCTTTCAAAGACTCGAGCCAAACTTTACACATCGGATTCGTGAGGGACCGTGGAACTCAGAGCGTCAGAACTCGGGAGCGCCGCAAAAGCCTGTCCCCATCCAGACCAAACCCACCCATTCACACCGCGGGCCTTCCTTCAGCACTGCTGAGTCTGTCTGTGAAGGTGCAAGCCGCTGGGTTGGGACGCCCTGCCCCCGCTCCCTCCACGCCAGAGTCTGGCATTCCTGCGCTCAGCCCATCTGCAGTCCGCGGCCGGCGATGGTTGTCCCAGGCAGCCCGCCCCCGGCTCTCCCCCGACCCCAGGAAACGCCGAGCCAAATGGGCGAAATTTCCCAAATCCCCGAACTCAAGTGCTCCAAGAAAGGGAGCTTCTGAGGCTTGCTGCCCGGCCTCCCTCCGGCCGAGGAGGCGTGTGTGGGACCCAAAGGCGGAGGGGAGCTGCAGGCGGCGAGGGGCGAGGAGGAGGGGGCGCACGCAGGGAGCGGTCCGATGCTGTCCAAACTTTAGGAACTAAGCGGCCTCACTGCTCGCCGACGGCGAGCCCGGCCTTCTCGCCAAGTGGAGGACGGAAGGGTGGGAATGGTCGCCCCAGGTGGCCAGCCGAGCCAGAGGGGCGTGAGCCGGGGCGCCGGGGACAGCACCCCTCGGTCGGATACTCACCACGCGCCGGGGCCGCGCGGCACAGCCACAGTGCCAGCAGCGCCCACAGCGGAGCGGGGCGCAGGGCGGGCATCTTCTCGGTCGCCTCCTCCTCCGCCGCCGCCGCCTGGGCAGATCCACATGGGGAGGGGGTCCCGACAGGGGAGCCCCCACTTTCTTCTCCCCTCCTCCTGCTGCCGCGGCTCACGGCCTCGCGCGGCGCCCCGAAGCTCAGACTTCAGTGTCTCCACTGCCTGCACCCCAAGTCCGCCGTTCCTCGGCCGCCGCCACAGCCGCCGCCCGAAGTTTGGCTGAAACTTTCTCGGGTGTGCAGCGAAGCAGCCTCGTGTGTCCTTCCGCCTCGGCCGCCTCCTCCCACCGCAAACCCCGCCCCGCTGTCGCCGCGGCCAGGCCCCGCCGCCTTCGGCACCCAGGGGTTTCCCGCAGGAAGAAGCGCCGGCCCGGGCTGCGCGCGGAGTGATCTACTATGAGTCCTCAGACACCCCCAGCCTTGCCAACCCGCGTCGAGTCCGGACGCGCCTTAACTCCCTCGGCGCTGGAGCGTCTCTCAGGGCCGGGCCTCTGCCAGGGGTGGTGTTAGGACTCTGAACTTGAATCACTAGGGTAGTGAACTTTCCGGGAGAGACAGACATCATCCAGCGAGATGGGTATCGCCCACCTACAACCACACGTCCACACACTCCCCGGCTAGCTGGAGGAATGCGACAGAGAAGGACCAGTGCTGTCAAAGAAGGCTGTGGGAGCCGAGGCGCCAAAGTCCATCTAAAATGAGCAGAGCCGTCGAAAGGGCTGTGTTGCACCCTTCGTTCATTCAGTCAGTCATTCATTTAGCAAGCATTTCTTAAGCACCTTACTTTGTGTGGCAGTGTGCCTGCAGCGTGCCTGGTACGATGGACTGAACTAAAGATACATGATGCTCAAGCTAGCTTTGAGGACCGAGACTTTGCTGCTTCTTTCATAGAGGAGCTGGGATGAAAGCAGAATCTTAAAAAGTCAGTAAAATTTGCGCAAGACAAGGAGATCAGCTAAGGATATCCCATTGTAAGATGATAATATCTGAAACTTGGAAACAAACTAAATGCCCACCCATGAAGAAATGGATGAATAATGTATGGTATATTTTTAAAATGAAATGTAATAATTGAAACGAGTATATTCATATATAGAGATAAATATGAGATTTATCTAGAGAGATAGAGATAAATCTTGATAGTTTTAAAAAGCTAACTGAAGAAGAACTATTATTTATGGGTGCATATCACAAGGTATATAGTAAAAGAATATAACCAAAATAATGCTTACTTTTGTGACAGGAGAATGGGGGATGTGATCAGGTACAAGTGGGCTTGTTATTGTAAGAAAAGAACCGAAATAAACAAAAAGTTTGTGTGAGCATAGCATTCCAGGGGAGAGCCATCAGGAAAGCAGATAAGAGAATCAGTAGATGAGTCTGGCATTATTAGCAATGACCAGAGTCAAGGAGGGAGAGGAGGTTGGGACCAGATTATGCGGTCCCTGACTGACAAGCAGGGGATGGAGGGTAGGGTTATCTCTCAGGTCATAGAAAACTATTGAAGGTTTTTGAACAGGAGTGAGACTTGAAGGAAAGAAAGGTTGCTTGATGATCCTGTGCAAAATTGACTGTCAGGAGCAAAAGGTGAACTGGAGTCCAAGAACTAGTCAGGAGCTTGTGAAACAGTCCAGGCATGGGGTGATGAAGGCCTGCAGTAAGGAGGTAAATGCCAGAATGGAAAGGAAGGAAAAAAAAGGGGGGGGGGTGTGGAGGAGAGGCAAATCTCTATTACTAATTGGATGTGGGAGTTTATATCCTGTTGGGAAGGGGAATCTTACCCACAGAGCCTCTCCCTGGCTCCTATAGGGAGCCAAACTTCTAAAAATGGTAAATGTAAGGCCCTTACTTACTGGGCTCCAAATCTTATCCTCCTAGCACCACTGTGAACTTTACACATTAACAGTATTGAATGACTTGAGATTCCCCCAAACATAATTTCTTGTTTTAGTCTCTACCTTCTGTCCCCAGATTTGGAATGAATCTTGTAGCCCCCTTCCCTCTTCCTCTTGGGGAAATTCTAATCATTCATCCTTCAGTCCTGAGAAGGATCTGCAGATACTGTGATGAATTTGTACCCCGCAGACAGGCCCTCCACTGCACTGCTTCTTTATCTTCCACTGTTACCTATTTTTTCACACAAAATCGTTTGTATTTCTATCTTCTCAACCAGATCAGAAGTTCTTATGGGCAAGGACCATGGCCTTATTCATTCCCAGTATCTATCACATGCAACCCCATGAACTGTATCCCACCAGGGCCCTCTGTCCATGAAATCCTCTAGGCAAGAATACTGGAGTGGGTAGCCATTCCCTTCTCCAGGAGGTCTTCCCAACCCAGGGATCGAACCCAGGTCTCCTGCACTGCAGGTATATTCTTTACTGTCTGAGCCATCAGGGAAGCCCCACATAAGAACTAGAATGTACAATAAAACAATGCCAAACAAGTGTAATAAAACAAGTATAATCACAGGTCTGTGAAGTTCCAAACTGGATTTTAATAAGCACTTTATAATAGAGAAGTGAGTGCTATTATTGAAAGTAGTCAGCTTGAGATGCTAGAAACTCTTTTCAAAAATAACGTAATTAGTCAAAATAGTTTTGGAATTTCCCTTCTACAAATGTGTTCAGAAAGAGTCGACAACATTACTTTTTAGCTGTTGACCTATGGGGTTACCAGCTTGATCATTTGTCTTACTCACTAAATACCATTCCTAATGACTTGGCTGTATACAAATTTTCAAAAGCACCTGCAAAGATTAGATTTGTCACTATTAAAATATACCCAGAAGAATGTAAAAGTAATCACCTCCAAAGAGCAGCTCCAGAAATGACTGTGGCTATGACAGCATTATTAAAATAAGTATATGATTTTCAAGGTGACTGTTTCAAGAAAAGCAATTATTTCGTTCACATATAAATTTTGCTGGATTTGTTACTGTGTTAAATTTATTGCATACAACCCCATAAGGACAAAAGTAATACAGAGTAAATGTTCTGAATGTAAGTAGAAGGCTATGTCTGAAGAGGTATTTGAAAGAATGTGTTTTGAAAAAAGCTATGAATATAAATTGGTAAAAATGAAACAAAAAGGAAGCTTAAAAATCAAGGGAAGAAACTGGAATCAGCAAAGACTGGGAGATGAGAGCAAGTAATTTTAACCCATCAACTGACATTTTGGTGAATATTTACCATGGTCTAAATTTTATAGGAGGAGCTGAGGGATAAAGAAAGAGAGACAAGTATTAATAACTGACAATATCCAATGTGACAAGTTGAATGTTGTGAGTTCACAGCTGAGGGACTCTGTGTCATGTCCCAGAACAGGGGTGGTCAGGGAAAGATTCCTGGCAGACCACAAGAGCTGGACAAGAACTGGAGGACCAGAAGATGAATGAGGTAAAGAAGAGACAGTTTCTCGTGGTTGGAGGTCTAATCTATATCAGGCACAGGGAACAAGCATTGAGGCAGGGGGACAATAGAGATGAGAGATTATTCCCTACATCAGGAAGATAAGAACTTAGACAGGGGCTCCAGATGTACAGAAAAGACCAGCACTGACTCCTAAGACCAGTAACTGCTTAGGTGAGAGAGGAAGGGTAGACCAAGGAGTCAGCAGTGACCTCAGTGTCTTGAAGTATACTGAGCTATTCCCAGATATAGGAATGACAGGAGAAGGAAAAGGAGGTTTGGTGGAGTAGATAAGTAGGCAAAAGAGCAACATAGCTGAAGTGAGAAAACTGTTCAGCAGAGTAGCAGCCATGGCTGTTGACTGCTTTAAGGAGAGCTGGGCGGAGCCCGACTGATTACCAGAATGGGACTGCACGGAAATATGCTTTCTGCTACAGGTCTCTCCCCAAAGCTGAACCTAAATTCCACTGTGTGCATTTAGATGACAGAAGCGAGGGGTCTTGCAGTGGTGTCTCCAAACACCACCATCTTGAGGTGCATCTGAGGACATAAGATGCCAGGATCTAGCTGGTAATGTCAACCCAAAATGTATTCAGCAGTTTAAATACTCCACTAGATTGGGAAATGGCCTTCCCCCAAGGACAGTGCTTCTAGTCAAAGAAAGTTCTAATGTATAGGAGGAACTGGCAGGAAAATATTCAGGTGATCCTGTAACTAAACAGAGTTACTGCCATTTCTTAAATTTCTATAACTTGACCGATAGATAGGAAAATGAGATCCCACAAACTTTCATCTGGGGAAAAACCTCAGTCTCCAAGACCAAACTAAAATCTACAGACCATCCGCAGTAGAAAAACATGAATAAAAGCCACCACTAGTTTTGGTTTTGCCAAAACTGAAAATATACATATATGTCTTTACTAATTATAACTCACGCATAAAATTGCCTCCCAAGACAAATGCAGAATTAGGCACTTGTTCTCAATTTATTCTATCAGATCCAATAAGCTGGAAAAAAGCCTCAATGGCAGAGATCCTGTGTTGTTTGTCTATTTTGCCCCAGTTTGTAGTATAGTAGTTACTGCACATAAGTGCTCAACAATACATGTTTTAAATAAATGTTTAATGAAAAGTATGTGTGTGTGTGTGTGTGTGTGTGTGTATGTGTGTGTGTATGAATTGGGGAGAGGAACAATGTTAACAGAAAGCTTAGGGGTTTTGAACAATCCAGTGCTGAATTGGTTAAACACTATACACGTTGAAGAAGAGATTCTGTAGTACGTATCCAGCATAGGTTGATATATCTATCTACTTCATAGCTTGACATATCAAGCTATTCTGTACATCTCACCATACAACGCAGGAACCCAGGAATGTGTAATGAAATGTTTATGGAAGCAGGGATTAAAAGGAAGATTTCTTTGGAAAATAATGCCTTGCATTCATGCAGTGCTTTAGCTTTCCAAAACACTTGGAAGTGTATTATCTCATTTGATCCTCAAAGCAGCGTGGGAAATAGCCAAGCCAGTCATTATTATCCATTTTACAGATGAAGAAACTGAGATAGAGCATTTAAGTGTCTTGCCTGAGGTTATAGAAGTAATTGGTGACAGAGCTGAGACAAAAACCCCACTCTTTGTGATTTCTTATTGTCTCATTCCACTATCCCATCTGCAGCCCTGTGAAGCACATCGAAAATAATATTTAGGGTGGGGACCTCTGGGCAGAGGTCTGGACACAGCTTCTTATCACTTCCATTTTGGAACAGAACAAGCTGACGTACTTATAACTAGGAAGCCTAAGCAAGTGAATGTATTCTTTAATTTAAAGGCATTTTTTGAGAGCCTACCCTCTGCAAAACATGTCCTTGACTCCATGGCAGTGCAGACAGGAATCAGCCCCAGTCCCTGTTCTCCCGAGATCACAGCGCAATGTGGAAGGCCAACACACAGACAACATAACGACAGCACTGATAATGCACTATGGGCTATGGGAAAGTAGAGAACACTGGGATTAATTCTGAGGCTGCTCTCAATTCGTCTTGTCTCTATCCAGCAATATGGAAATGACCTGAGGTGGCCTATACAACTGGACTGTAAACGGTATGAACAGAAGAGCCATTTCTTATCCATATCTATAATCCCACAGTAGTCAGCTCTGCATCTTGCATGGAATAAGTGTCCAATCAAGACACATTCTGAGAGGTCCATGAGTTTGGCCAAACAAAGGACAAGTTACAGAAGGCAGGAGTTAATCTCAAGATTTAAACTGGCTCTGAGAATGAGGAGGCAGTCAGACCCTTCAACTGCACATAGACCCAAATGGGTAATATAAGAAATTGTAATGTGAGCTCCTTGACATATTTTTGCTCTTTTAGAAATGTGATTATCTCAATTTAATTGGTGTCAAGGAGAGGAAAATTTAAGATTATCCTTTTATAGGTAAATTTTCTACGTATGTATGTACTGTGTACCATATGAAAATATCACCTATGAAACTTAATTAGCAATCCAAAATTCCGGGCTATCCTGAGATAAGCAGGAAAGTTAGTATTAGAATGCTCACTTTAGAGCTTGCCTGACTTAAAATTTTCTTTTAAGTATCAATATTTTATGCTTCAATTTCAAAATGAGTATATACTTTTTATATATAATGATGTAAAAGAGAATTAAACTGTATCAGCATGTCACCCTAGTTCAAGAACAGCATAAGTCCACAAATGTGTAATTATCAAACCACAGTATTATTGGATGAGTTGGAGTGTTTCAGTCACTAAAATGGTTATGCAACTTCAGATATTTATGAAATGTTAAGGTGTTTGTTCTCATAAACTCTTCAGTTGTTTCCACCCAGTATTCTTATTTTCTTCCCTCACAATTAGCCAAGAAATTCTTGAGCAGTGAGGTCCAGGCATACAGAAAGTTTCCACCTTGAAGTCTGGAGAAATGTCTTAAACTATCTGAATGCAGCTCATATCCAAGTCCACTAATGTGGAATTCAAACTGCTTAATAACTAAGTATGAGGACGAGAGCATCAGGAGCAAGGAAAGTAAGCATAAAAAAGTTCCTTCTAGAGTAATTCATCAGGAGATAATTAATGGGTGGCAGCAGGTATTTACAATGAAAGTGTACATGGCCTTAACGATGGGGTTTGCTCTGAAAACATTCTAATTAAAAAGGGAAAGAGTAATTTTATAGGAAAGTACAAATCAGTGGTGTGTATGTGTGCTAATATGTGCAGAGACAGAGGTGGTAATTGCTGGGCTCAGAGTAGGTATCTGTTGCTGAAGATAATGACCTTGTAAATATACCAATAGAGTTTCCAACAAAGCCGAAAGTACATCATTATTATTTGCCAGTGTCGGGTGGACTGTGAACTTGGAATTCAGTAGGTGGATCTGCTGGATAGAAACTTATTGTTTTTAATTATTCTGATTTCTGTTAAGAACAGTGTAATACAAATACTCTGTTCTCTTGCGGAAACCATAAGCCTAATTGTTTTTCTTTCAAACCACTGACTCTCTCCCTTGTATCACATTTACTGAAAGTTTAGCAAGAAAAGAAGAACAGATGCTAGCAAGACGGAGAATGTTTTCCACATTAGGATCTCTATCTGAGTCCAGGAAAGTATACCTCATTGCTGAGAAGAGCCCTGTGGACAGTTTACACATCCGTTGGTTTCTTTTGCAAGATATAGTTAGCTCAAAAGAGCCTTCTTTATTTGAACTCCTATGGTCTGGAATATTTACCTATGTACTGATGACTATAATTTTAGAGTATTTACTCAAGACAATGGTTGGGGAAATAGACATATTGGTAAGTAAGTGAAGGAGTAGATAGGGTGAACACAAACTGACTTCTGCAAGCTCCAAGTACTGGAATTAGTAGACAGATTTCAAGTTTTGAAAAGGCCAACTTGGAACATGCAAGATTTAGTAGAGTTCCTTGGTTGTCCACGACTTGGGGTTTTGAGAAGAAACGGGAAGTAAGAATAGTTGAAGAGAAGAAACACAGAACGGAAGAGTGGGAGAGGAAGGTGAAAGAGTGCCCTGGAGTAATATGCACCTGCGTAGAAGTGGGGAAGTAGCACGAACACCAGAAAAAGAAGAACCAATGTGGAGTTCCTCCTTCCACTGCCCCCTCTTCCCTCCTAAAGGGCAGGGGTGAAGCCACAGCATCATTCTAGAGGTAAAAGAGAACCTCACTCAGGACACCTCCCAGAAGTCCTTCCCACTAACTCAGAGTGCCCCTACTCTAAATCAGTTTCCTCCATCATAAATATTTATAGATAATAATAACAACAACCATTAGCAATGATAACAGCAGTTCACATTTATGGAGCACTTCCTGAGTGTCCGGCCCCGCATCCAGCACTTTACCTGCTTGATTGTTTATAATGCTCCAGCCAGCTTATGAGTAGTCATTATTACTCCTACTTCACAAACAAAGTGGAGTCTGAGAATTTGCCCAGGATCACACCTGCCAAGCAGTGGCACAGTCCATGTAGCTGACCACCTCCAGTGGCACACGGTTGACTCCTGCATGGTATATATTCCTGCCCACAAGTCTCTGCTGACAGATCCAATCCCATCTATTATTCAGACCACCCACTTAAGAAGTGAATAAGTTGTCTTCATCTCATTTATTTTAAGCCTGGTCTCCCAAGCTTCTTGTGAGACAGAGCTTAATGGTATACCTCCCTTGTGCTGCCCTATAACACGATGCCCAATATCTCGCTCATCAGCCTCAAACCCTAGGGCATCTCAAGGACTTTATTTCCCTGCTTCTGCCTCCCACATAAGAGAAGGTCAGACAATTACGTAGGCTGATTCCACATGACAACTTTTCATTCTGAAATACTGCCTTCTATGTGTACCTAATAAGAGACAAAGTCAGGAGAGAAAGAACCAATTCTATTTATTGCCATATCTTTTTAAAAATTATAAACTATATGAAAGTGAAAGTCACTCAGTCGTGTCTGACTCTTTGCCACTCCTTGGACTATATAGTCCATGGAATTCTCTAGGCCAGAATACTGGAATAGGTAGCCTTTCCCTTCTCTAGAGGATCTTCCCAACCCAGGGATCGAACCCAGGTCTCATGCATTGCAGGCTGATTCTTTACCAGCTGAGCCACAAAAGAAGCCCAAGGATACTGGAGTGGGTAACCTATCCCTTCTCCCAGGGTATCTTCCCAACCCAGGAATTGAACCAGGGTCTCCTGCATTGCAGACAGATTCTTTACCAACTGAGCTATCAGGGAAGCTCAAAACTATATACATATATATATTTAAAAATAAAGGGAAAATCACCTATAATACCACCACTGATAGAATTTTGGTATATTTATTCAGTTGTTCCTTCATATGACATTTCAAATAGTTATAATCACTCCTGTGTTCTCAGCTACTTCAGTTCAGTTCAGTTCAGTTCAGTCGCTCAGTCGTGTCCAACTCTTTGCGACCCCATGAACCGCAGCATGCCAGGCCTCCCTGTCCATCACCAATTCCCAGAGTTCACCCAAACTCACGTCCATTGAGTCAGTGATGCCATCCAGCCATCTCATCCTCTGTCGTCCCCTTCTCCTCCTGCCCCCGTCCCTCCCAGCATCAGGGTCTTTTCCAATGACTCAACTCTGCATGAGGTGACCAAAGTATTGGAGTTTCAGCCTCAGCATCAGTCCTCCCAATGAACACCCAGGACTGATTTCCTTTAGGAGGGACTGGTTGGATCTCCTTGCAGTCCAAGGGGCTCTCAAGAGTCTTCTCTAGCACCACAGTTCAAAAGCATCAATTCTTCAGTGCTCAGCTTTCTTCACAGTCCAACTCTCTTATCCATACATGATCACTGGAAAAACCATAGCCTTGACTAGATGGACCTTTGTTGGCAAAGTAATATCTCTGCTTTTTAATATGCTATCTGCAGTGATTTTGGAGCCCAAAAAAATAAAATCTGACACTGTTTCCACTGTTTCCCCATCTATTTCCCATGAAGTGATGGGACCAGATGCCATGATCTTCGTATTCTGAATGTTGAGCTTTAAGCCAACTTTTTCGCTCTCCTCTTTCATTTTCATCAAGAGGCTTTTGAGTTCTTCAATTTCTGCCATAAGGGTGGTGTCATCTGCATATCTGAGGTTATTGATATTTCTCCCAGCAATCTTGATTCCAGCTTATTCTTCTTCCAGCCCAGTATTTCTCATGATGTACTCTGCATAGAAGTTAAATAAGCAGGGTGACAATATATAGCCTTGACGTACTCCTTTTCCTATTTGGAACCAGTCTGTTGTTCCATGTCGAGTTCTAACTGTTGCTTCCTGACCTGCATATAGATTTCTCAAGAGGCAGGTCAGGTGGTCTGGTATTCCTATCTCTTTCAGAACTTTCCACAGTTTATTGTGATCCACACAGTCAAAGGCTTTGGCATAGTCAATAAAGCAGAAATAGATGTTTTTCTGGAACTCTCTTGCTTTTTCCATGATCCAGTGGATGTTGGCAATTTGATCTCTGGTTCCTCTGCCTTTTCTAAAACCAGCTTGAACATCTGGAATTTCTCGGTTCACATATTGCTGAAGCCTGGCTTGGAGAATTTTGAGCATTACTTTACTACCGTTTGAGAGAGTGCGATTGTGCAGTAGTTGGAGCACTCTTTGGCATTGCCTTTCTTTGGGATTGGAATGAAAACTGACCTTTTCCAGTCTTGTGGCCACTGCTGAGTTTTCCAAATTTGCTGGCATATTGAGTGCAGCACTTTCACAGCATCATGTTTTAGGATTTGAAATAGCTCAACCAAAATTCCATCACCTCCACTAGCTTTGTTTGTAGTGATGCTTTCTAAGGCCCACTTGACTTCACATTCCGGGATGTCTGGCTCTAGATGAGTGATCACACCATCGTGATTATCTGGTCGTGAAGCTCTTTTTTGTACAGTTCTTCTATGTATTCTTGCCACCTTTTCTTAATATCTTCTGCTTCTCTTAGGTCCATACCATTTCTGTCCTTTATCGAGCCCACCTTTGCATGAAATGTTCCCTTGGTATCTCTAATTTTCTCGGCTACTTCACATACCATAAATCTTTTCCTATGTTGCTACATAGTTGTCATACGTCAAGTAACATTGTTATTGTCTGCACAGTACTACAGCATTGATGACATATGGAGCTAGAATGCTTTCTATGTTAGTATTGGGACCTGCACCCAGAGTTGTCCATCCTATTGCAGAAACAGCCTCTGCAAACAATCCACCCATATTGCTTCCATTGCCAAAGCCAGTGGGGTGAATGGGTGGGCCCTTCAGCAGCTGAAATGAATCAGCTCCTAAGAATCCCTTACTGCTGCTCTCTAACCTCAGTCCATCTGCCTCTGCATCCCTGGCCACACCTCCGTGGTTTTACAAGCCTTTACCACTCTCCTCTAGCCTCTTTCTGTTCTATTTCCTTCCCAGCAAAAGGCCTTACTTCCCATTTCACTAAAGACATCTAGTTCAGGCATCACCTCCCTTGTAACCTGTCCTAGCCCTCCCCCATTTCTATACTTGCAGGCCATCTGTCAGTGTAGAAAAATTCCCCAACATCTCTCCCTTGAACTCCACAACTTATCTCCTATGTTCCTACCTTTGCTTCCTTTTCTTGTATCTCAGAGAAAGTCATTCCTTCATTCCAATGCTAATCCTTCTACATTGGCCACTGATTTCATCTTCTTCTGCCTTTTCCAAGACCAAGTTGCTGTTCATTATCCATCTGCCCTGCTGTCACTCACATCCATCACTCCCTTCATCCCGGCTTAATCCCTTCAGCCAACAATCTTCCAGCCTTAACTCATGCTTGCACAAGTGTGCAAGGTGAGAAATGAGTCTCTTTCCTTTCACCTCCAATGTCTTCAAGGAGTTTTCCCTTTTTATTCGTTCTTCTTTAACCCACTATAGCTTCCTCTTCCTACATTTACTGAGCATCTACTATGTGAAAACAATGTGGAAATAGAGATGAACAAAGCAGTCCCTACTCCTGACAGTGTTCCATCTACTGGGGAAGGCAGATGGTAAAGCATATAACACGGTGCCATAAGACAATACAGCTCAGTTATTGGAAGAATAGCATTCCTAGTAGGGAATCCTTAAAGAAGAGATGGAGAAAGATTTGTTTAGGCCACTGGTTCTCAAGCTTTAGTGTATTCAGAGTCACCCAGAGGGCATGTGAAAACAAATTTCTGGACTCCAGTGTTTTGTTTTGGGGGGCAATCTGCATATCTAATAAGTTCCCAGGTGATACTGATGTTGTTGGTCTGAAGACCATACGTTGTGAACCACTGGCTGAGTAACCTGACTTCTGCATGATTTTTTCTAGTGAAATTACTTGTAGATATCACCGGAAACCTATTGTCAAATCCAGAGAATTCCTTTTCAATCTCATTCTCCTTGACTGCTTTGCACTTTGCACGATTGCAGTCCATTCACTGCACTGATGCCCAAACGACTATCCAAAATACAAGAATAATCCAAACTCTACAGGCTGCCACAGAAAATCCTGGCATTCCAGCCATACTTACCTCTTCTCCTGCTGCTGCCCGATATGGTACAGCCCACATTCCAGGTGCATCCACCTACCAGCCAGTGCCCAGACGTGCTGTGGCCCACATGCCCCTCACCTCCATGCCTGCACTTTCCTTGCTTGACATGCCCTTTCTCCCTCCTCTCCTCCAGTCTTCCCCTTGACCTGTGAAATGCTAGCTCAAGAACCAGCTCCAATGTCCCCTCCTCTGTGAAGCTTCCCTCAGCTTTGTTGCATCTTTCCCTGAGCCCCTCTACAGTTGATTTCTGCACATTACACATGCGTGTGTATGTGTGTGTGCAAAGTTGCTTCAGTCATGTCCAACTCTTTCTGACCCCTTGGACTGTGGCCCACCAGACTTCTCTGTCCTTGGGATTCTCCAGGCAAGAATATTGGAGTGGGTTGCCATGCCCCCCTCCAGAGGATCTTTCCAACCCAGGGACTGAACCCTCTTCTCTCACATCTCCTGCATTGGCAGGTAAGTTCTTTACCACTAGCACCACCTGGGAAGCCCATATGACACATATTGCTTATCAATTAGTTGAATATATGATTACTATTAATGTATTGGGACCTACTTAAGTGCACAGTCTGGGTCTATCTTATTATTTTGTAATTCTCATAGGAGACACTCAGTGTAGGTGTGCGGTGGTGTGTGAATGAAAGTACATAGCACTTGAATAAATAGTGATCGGGGTAGACTGCCTATCCAGGGGAGCCCAGTAGTAGGCAGGCAAACAGGAGGAGGAGGACATACAGAGAAACTGTGTTAATGAGCTAGAGTCCAACGTACCACCTCACAGCCACCTGACTCTGTGACTGGGAGGCTGAACCACAGGCTTTTATTTCCCATGACTCTCTCTTTCTTTGATGACACACTGATTTGTCAGTTCCATGAACCAGGCAGTTATGCAGCTGCCTCTTTCTTTCAGTAAAATACTCTCCAGGGGACTTATCCAGACTAAGGAACAACATCTGTGGAGACTGAGCAGGAAACAGTTTGGTTATTTGGCGTGGTGTGATCACACCACGAGCAGTCAGCCATTTGCTTTTCATTCTGGTCCCACTGCTGACAGAATGCTAAAGAGTCTCTGCCTTCGGAGAGCACAGCTCTCCTCCCTTCCCATTTTCCCTCTCTGTTCTCTCTCTCTCTCTGTCTCTCCTCCTCCTTACCTCCCTTACTCCTGTAAATTCTGGTTATGAGGTGACCAGATCCTGCAGAAATAAAACAGGCCTGGTTTTCGATGGGACCAGGCTGCATTTTCCTCATTTTCTAATGATGCCATAAGGTTAAGAAACCATTGAGCAGCTAATGAGCTCAAAACACGCATGCTTTTTGTCACCTAGCCTGTCCCCATCTCCACACAGATCTTCCTATGAGAGCAGCCATTTATTTAGTGACTCCTATATGTAGAAGGAGGTGTTTTACATACATGATCTCATTAGATCCTCCCAACAACCTGCAAGGAGGATATCTTTATCTCCGTTTAACAAATAAAGACACCAAGACAAAGGAGTTAAAGAACTTCTTACGCAACAAGCTAATATATGGTATGGGTAAGATTGTAATAATTGTTACAATTGTAATAATTATAGTTGCAAGAATTCTAACACCTGTGCGTTTTCCATTACTGTATTCATATTATCTTGGAGAACCAAAAATAACTGAAAGTTACGGAGTTAGCCAGTGTCACATGCTAAGTCACTTCAGTTCAGTTCAGTTCATTTCAGTCGCTCAGTCGTGTCCGACTCTTTGCGACCCCATGAATCGCAGCACGCCAGGCCTCCCTGTCCAGCACCATCTCCCAGAGTTCACTCAGACTCACGTCCATCGAGTCTGTGATGCCATCCAGCCATCTCATCCTCGGTCGTCCCTTTCTCCTCCTGCCCCCAATCCCTCCCAGCATCAGGGTCTTTTCCAATGAGTCAACTCTTCGCATGAGGTGGCCAAAGTACTGGAGCTTAAGCTTTAGCATCATTCCTTCCAAAGAAATCCCAGGGTTGATCTCCTTTAGGATGGACTGGTTGGATCTCCTTGCAGTCCAAGGGACTCTCAAGAGTCTTCTCCAACACCACAGTTCAGAAGCATCAATTCTTCGGCGCTCAGCTTTATTCACAGTCCAACTCTCACACCCATACATGACCACAGGAAAAACCATAGCTTGACTAGACGGACCTTAGTCAGCAAAGTAATGTCTCTGCTTTTGAATATGCTATCTAGGGTGGTCATAACTTTTCTTCCAAGGAGTAAGCATCTTTTAATTTCATGGCTGCCGTCACCATCTGCAGTGATTTTGGAGCCCAAAAAATTAAAGTCTGACAGTTTCCACTGTTTCCCCATCTATTTCCCATGAAGTGATGGGACTGGATGCCATGATCTTTGTTTTCTGAATGTTGAGCTTTAAGCCAACTTTTTCACTCTCCTGTTTCACTTTCATCAAGAGGCTTTTTAGTTCCTCTTCGCTTTCTGCCATAAGCGTGGTATCATCTGCATATCTGAGGTTCTTGATATTTCTCCCAGCAATCTTGATTCCAGCTTGTGCTTCTTCCAGTCCAGCGTTTCTCATGATGTACTCTGCATATAGTCGTGTCCAACTCTTTGCAGCCCCATGGACTGTAGCCTGCCAGGCTCCTCTGTCCGTGGGATTCCCCAGGCAAGAATACTGGAGTGGGTTGCCATTTCCTTCTCCACAGCCAGTGTCACAGTGGGGATTAAATTCAAGGTGTCCTAAATTCTAGGTCAGTCTACAAATATCCACTACATTGAAAGACCTGTTTGGGTATATAGGATGTTCCAAGAATTTACAAAACTTAAAAAATATATTTAGGCTACAATATAAAAATGACCCAGAATGGCAGAAACTGTTTTTGATTACTCACCAGTGACCTTTGTCTCTCTTCTCCTGTGGCCAATGGCTCCAATCAATTGGTGCTCCCAAAAAGAGATGATTCCCTATCCCTTAAAGTGACACCTTTATCTGTGGCTCAGACTTGTGCATGCATGCTCAGTGACTCAGGATTTTCTAGGCAAGAATACTGAAATAGGTTGCCATTTCCTCCTCCAGGGAATCTTCCTGACTCAGGGATCAAACCCAAGTCTCCTGAAACTCCTACATTGGCAGGTGGATTCTTTACCACTGTGTCACCTGGGAAGCCCATGGCTCAGGGCACCCCCAGCCCAATCAAAGCAGTGTTTTAAAAATCTTCCCATCTCCTCTTTTCCATCCTCTGAAGTACAAAATCTGACCAGGAAGAAGAAATAAAACTGTGACTACATGCACAAGTCGTTTGACAAAATATAAATGACTTTTTATTTCTACAACAATGCCAAATTCAGTAAAACAATGATGTTTCTTCTTTTTAAGTCAACTTGACACTTAAAGAGTATGTGTTCCTGAATATTTCCCTGTTCAACTGGTGTTCTTGGCAATGTGAATAAACAGAGCTGATGATAACATCCATCAAAGTTAAGCACACTGAGTGGGTGATAAAGTCAACAAGAAGTTGAAGACAAGATTTAGCCCCGATAAGCTGCCAAGAGTTGGCTATGGATTCTCAGTGGACACTGTGGCTCATTCATCTTTACCCTTCGGCCTTCCACCACCACCATCATCCCAGCTTCAGCACTGAGGACAAAAGCAGGAAAGAAGGAAAACAAGAATGCTCAGGAGTCAAGTACATGGGCTGAATACATGACAGAGATGATCTGACTAGGATAAATGGCCAAGACTCAGTGGTAAATTCTTAATGAATGCCATGAGAGAACAAAGAAGGGCACTTTAAAAGTCAAAACAACCAACCAAATAAAGGTCACCCTCTAGAAGAGAAAGCAGACACCAGTGACTACTAGGCTTTCTTTAAGAAACATTCTGTTTTCTTGTCCCAGCCTCCTCAAGCCCAGCCCAGGAGGGTCCAGAGTCTGCCCTTTGTTCAAAGACTTGAAATTGTTTGCCTTGGATTATTCCCACTCTGTATTTCCCTTGCCTCTCTTTTTCAAAAGTAGGTCAAGGATGTTCAGGTTTCCCTCAAGCATCTTAATGAGTTAGTCATGATCACAATTGCATCTTTTAAATTGCCCAACAGGTTGAAAGGCTGCCATGAAAGGAGCTTCTACAAACACAAGCTGGGCTGTGTTTTTTCATTTTATTATGTTGCAAAATGTGAATGAGTTACCTCCAAGTGTTTAATTAGCATGAAAGCTACTGAGCAGAGAGGAGAGAGGTGGGCTACTGTCTCAACAGAAAATGTCCCTATTGTTCTCACAAGGAACATGCCCATTGGGACTAAAATAAAGAGAAGCTTTTTGCTAACTAATGTGAAAGGGTTTCACACAGCTCATGGCACATAAATAGTAAAAGCTCAAAGTGTGTTTGGTAGACTGAAATCTCCACAATCTACTTCTCAGTCAAGTACCCACCCATGGCTACCTCCATTTCCTTCCTATCCACTGTCTTGTTCTCTTGGCTCTTGAATTTAAGCCTTAACACCCTTCACAGAGTCTCTCTACCCTTTTTCTCATTGTTGCCCTCCTAAGGATCCTTTTTGAACATTTTTAATTGCTCCCCCATAACATCTTAATAACACAGATATATTATTATATCAGTTTAAGTTCTGTATTTATATCCATATGCCTGTATGCTCAGTTGCTCCATTGTGTCCGACTCTTTAGGCCTCCATGGACTGTAGCTCGCCAGGCTCCACTGTCCATGGAATTTTCCAGGCAAAAATATTGCAGTGGGTTGTCATCTCCTTCCACCTGGGAACCCCAGTATTTATATCTGCACTATACATCTGAGATGGTTGAATGGCATCACGGGCTCAATAGACATGAGTTTGAGTAAACTCTGGGAGTTGGTGATGGACAGGGAAGCCTGGCATGTTGCAGTCCATGGGGTTGCAAAGAGTCGGACACAACTGAGAGACTGAACTGAACTGATACATCGAGAACCTGGAGTAGGGAATGGCAACCCACTCCAATAATCTTGTCTGGAGATTTCCATGGACAGAGGTGCCTGGTGGGCTACAGTTGATGGGGTTGCAAAGAGTTGGACACAACTTAGCGACTGACACACACATACACATACACATACTTCAAGAAATTAAATTGCAGGTCTTCCCTGGCGATCCAGTTGTTGAGTCTCTATACTTTTATTGCACAGGGCACAGGATCAATCCCTGGCCAGGCAACTAAGATCCCGCATGCCACGCCCAGCAGCCAAAAAATAAAACTAAGGGAAAAAAGAGCTGTTTTTCATCCTCAAGAAGTATTCACACTACTGTTGAGATGGTGATTGCAGCCATGAAATTAAAAGACGCTTACTCCTTGGAAGAAAAGTTATGACCAACCTAGACAGCATATTGAAAAGCAGAGACATTACTTTGTCAACAAAGGTCCATCTAGTCAAGGCTATGGTTTTTCCAGTGGTCATGTATGGATGTGAGAGTTGGACTGTGAAGAAAGCTGAGTGCCGAAGAATTGATGCTTTTGAACTGTGGTGTTGGAGAAGACTCTTGAGAGTCCCTTGGACTGCAAGGAGATCCAACCAGCCCATCCTAAAGGAGATCAGTCCTGGGTATTCATTGGAAGGACTGATGTTGAAGCTGAAACTCCAATACTTTGGCCACCTGATGTGAAGAGCTGACTCATTGGAAAAGACCCTGATGCTGAGAAAGATTGAAGGCAGGAGGAGAAGGGGACGACAGAGGATGAGATGGTTGGATGGCATCACTAACTCAATGGACATGGTTTGGGTGGACTCCAGGTGTTGATGATGGACAGGGAGGCTGGGCGTGCTGCGGTTCATGGGGTCACAAAGAGTCAGATACGACTGAGTGCCTGAACTGAACTGTTGAGAATACATAACCTACAAGGCTAGGGTAGACTGATCTAGGCCACAAAAGAAACAGATCATAGAACTGTTATGAATGCTGGATAAAATCAATTTGGGGGAAAATCCAAGCAAGTGGCAGGCATAAGAATTTGTCTAAATCAGTTTTGAAATTGGTCAAGATAGACAGCTGGCCATAAAGGTTAGCCAAGCAGGATATATGTTGGAGAAAGTAACTTTGAGGGAAGACAGAAGAGCAAGGTTCAAGACAGGCAGAGGCATGGAGAATACTGGTTCATTGGGTCATATGATGCCTCATATAGAAAAATTCCAATATGCAGAAAAGCACCATGGAAGAGAAATTGCTCCCAGCTCTGAAGCCAGATTGGACATTTATCTTTCATCTTAAAAAGCCCTGGACTATCAGGCTCATTTTGCCCCATTGATGAAAATCTCTGGTTATTACAGGGAAACACATCAAGTTGACCCCTGCATTCTCTAAGAACCAACTTCTTCCAGTACTTTGAGCCTTCTGTATCAGATGAAAGAACCAAGCCTTTTAACCTGACTTGGAGCTTTGCTGTGGTATTCATGTCCTCAGGCATTCGAACAGGTTGATCAGATAAGTCTGGTTTACTATTCCTCGAGTCATTTATCTCCTGGAGAACTTTCCTCTCCTGACCAAAAAACAGAAGTGGACCCAGATCCCTGACTGAGCACTCCAAAACTTGGGCTTCCTAAAGCCATTAGGATCTCTTTACTAGCCTGTGCTATGCCCACAGAGAAGAAGAGAGCTGCAATCAGAGTCACAGTGTGAGAAAGGTGACTGCAGCAACATCATTCCTGAACTTACTATTTCACAAATGAACAGTCAGGGAAGTTTAGTGGGTTCGTCGGATCCCTAGATAAACAGCTCACGTACAAATGCCTTCACTTTCTTAGCCATTCACCAACTTGTGACCCATCAATTGCACCATTTCTAAGTGGCTACAAACTTTTCAGTCACCTCTGGCGAAGTTTTTTAATGTGAGAGTGTCTTAGGACTAATTAATTGTACTCAAGGAATTCCTTGATTTTCACATCAAGATTGATATGATAATGCTTTGAGACCTCTGGGAAGCTATTAGTATCAAATGCAGATGAAGAACCTTCTTTCCCTGTTAGAAGATAGAATCTAGGGACTGAAAGAAGTAAGACCGATTTGAAAGTTAAAGGTGAAATTAGAATGTCTAGATAATAGACTAGCTGGGGCAATATCTTACAATAGGGAAGATTTACTTAGCATTTTCTATGCACTCGCTCACATTCATTCAACAAATATCTATTAACTACAGATTACGTAGAAAGCCAAGTCCTCCCAGTATTCAGAAACTAATTCTCCTGCCTTTTTCCTTCTTTCAAAGACAGCACCTGATGATTTCCCTAAGGCCATATTGTTTAAGAAATTAATCACATAGAAATAATTAACATGGCTACTTGCAGATTGGGTTTTTCTTACAGGATACTTCCAGAAGATATCAAAGGACCGAAGTTTTCTTTTGTACCAGCTGTACTAGAAAACTATATTAGGTAGAGAGGGTGTAAGTGTCCTTTCAGGCTCCCACAAATGATGGCAACACACAACTGTGGCTTATTCTGTATAAATAGAATTAGTGCAATTCTTTTCAAAATTGTTTTAAGAAAAGTTATTTAATAAATTTTGTTGAAGGAATGCATAAATGAACAAAGAAAAACAAATAAAATGCTCATAGCTTCTTTAGCAATAACTTTGAAAAAAAGAAAACATAGAAAAAAAATTCCTCTGTTTTCTCATCAATCAAAGTCAAACATTACAGGAGTGATTGACTGAATGCTCTCCCAAATTTTCTCTAATGTGAAGTACAAAATTACTAGAGCTTCCCAAATATTGGGCATTTTGTATGCCAGTAAGACTATGAACCCAAAAAGGAAATCTGTAGGGAGGAAGAATAACTTACTTTCAGGGGAATTCAGATGCAATATTGTATTTTCTGGAATACTTGAAGAGCAGATGGTGAAGGATAAATTTAAGTCTATAGAAAAAACAAGTGCATCTATCAAGGGAAACCAGCTACCAGTATGTAAAACGTGTTGCCCTTTTATTTTTAGTGTGAACTATAATGCAATTCCCTGAAATAGCAGTGCTGCTGTCATAAATATCCTGTAATTATGGGGTTTTCTCAGTGTGTGACCAGAGAAATCTGCATGGTTATCTGGAAATANAACCAGCTACCAGTATGTAAAACGTGTTGCCCTTTTATTTTTAGTGTGAACTATAATGCAATTCCCTGAAATAGCAGTGCTGCTGTCATAAATATCCTGTAATTATGGGGTTTTCTCAGTGTGTGACCAGAGAAATCTGCATGGTTATCTGGAAATAATCAGGGGATGCTTTCTGCTCTTGAAGGTCTTTTGCTATTAGAAAAAAAAAAAATATATATATATATATATATATAATAAAAGGAAGAATGAAAGAACAAACTAAGCTGAAGTCAAATGGTACCAAAGCCATGTATTATGGAAAAGATGGTATATACTACATAAAACTTGAGAAAATAAATGCATGAAGGTTGCAAGGCCTAAAAGGATGAAAGAAACATTAGCTAAAAGATTCCACTTTGAAACTGTAAAAGGCAGGCAGACCATCTCCTTTATGCATCACTGATGGGATGAGAGGCTTTTCAGGCCCTTCAATAATTCTTAGTATATGATTTCACTGAATCTTTCATTATTTTAAATGTCCTTGGTTGTTGTTACATATAAGCTTACTGAGAACTGAAGTGTAAATTACTACCATACTAAAGTGAACTTAGTGTGTCACTTATAACCACTTTTACTAGTAGTAGAGGCTGCAACAGAAAGTAATAGTTACTTTAACCCAGAATATAAATTCTACTCGTGGATGGAACATTTATTAGAATTTTAAGCACGGATATCTTGAAATATGTATTCTTACATCAATAAATCAGAAAATAGATTTACTAAGTTTCATGTAGATTCTACTAGTAGAAGTATTGACCTCAAAGAGAATGCAGTCTGAACTCAACTAGATTTAACAAATTCTGGCATACCAAGAACATCCATATTCACAACTGTAGAACAGTGTGCAGAAGCTTTTTTCCCAACAAATAGTACAATCCATAGAGAAATAGAATTCTTGATATTCTGACACTGAAAAGAAGCTTTCCAATTTACTAACTGAAAAGTTTGTATGTCTTCCATGTGTGCCTTAAAACCTATTAGAAAAATGGCTTAAAAATAAAAGATCTTCATGAGTTATTTCATCAGAAATTGCATTCATAATGTTCCTGTGTTTTTACCGCTTAATATACATAACATGATGTCCGTCTAGTCAAGGCTATGGTTTTTCCAGTAGTCATGTATGGATATGAGAGTTGGACTGTGAAGAAAGCTGAGCACTGAAGAATTGATGCTTTTGAACTGTGGTGCTGGAGAAGACTCTTGAGAGTCCCTTGGACTGCAAGGAGATCCAACCAGTCCATTCTGAAGGAGATCAGTCCTGGGTGTTCTTTGGAAGGAATGATGCTAAAGCTGAAACTCAGTACTTTGGCCACCTCATGCAAAGAGTTGACTCACTGGAAAAGACTCTGATGCTGGGAGGGATTGGGGGCAGGAGGAGAAGTGGACGACCGAGGATGAGATGGCTGGATGGCATCACCGACTCAATGGACGTGAGTTTGAGTGAACTCCGGGAAATGGTGATGGACAGGGAGGCCTGGCGTGCTACAATTCATGGGGTCTCAAAGAGTTGGACACGACTGAGCAACTGAATTGAACTGAACTGAACATGATAAATTTAAAGAGTGTCTTTCAAAATAAAAATTTCTAATATTAAACTGAAATGTCTCAACGAACTTCAACATTAGGCTTAATTCCAAAATAATTCCATGTAAGTTTCTACAAATTGAAGCAAAGGTTTTTTTTTTTTTTTTAAATAACCTTGGATACTTTAAATGTCCAATCTTTGACATTTTTCAGAATAAAAAAATACAGAGGGCTTTTCTTTGGAGGAGAGGGGATGGCTAGCTACTGAGAAAACAAACACACAAATAAGCATAAGGAGAAAATAGAGTACACCTAATCTATACTTCAACATTTGATAAACCACCTTAAATTAACTCAGTGTTCATTACGTTTCCTTAATTTCCCTCACAAAGTTATTTCAGTACATTAGAACCCATACAGATAGTTTCACAGCAGGAAGGGAGCTTCTTTTTGAGTTTTATTTTTCTCCAAATGGCTAATTTACAAACGGTCACGGCTTCAACAAATATTTTGTCCCGAATGGGGCTAATTTCATCAACAACGATAAGAAAGAAAAGAGAACAAGAGGGTAAAGTTCCTGGTGTTTATTGAGCTTAAATTGTATTGGGAAATCCAAGCCATAAACAACCACATAAACCACTTAATACAGAATTAGATACTGATACACATCATGCAAAAATGAAACAGGTAACAGGTTGGGGGTGGGATGGAGCAGGAGTGGGTAGGGAGGGTAAACATGTGGTTTAGTTTGTTGGTTAGTATTAGTCACTCAGTTGTGTCTGACTGTTTGTGACCCGTGGACCGCAGCCCTCTGTTCACGGGATTCTCTAGGCAAGAATACTGGAGTGGCTTGCCATCTCCTGTGGTTAGGGAAGGTCTTTTAAGAAGATAACATTTAAATGCAGACCAGAACACAGAGACAGGCAAAAACGGAGAAGAAGAGCACATCAAGGAGAAGAAATAACAAAAAGACAAGTCCTTCCAGATAGGACTTTTACCTGGAACTGACCGAAAATTAAAGATGCCATCAATTATTTACCATTCTTCATCAGCTACTAAGAAATTAAGTTAAATCACAACAATCACCAAATAAGAAAATAATTTCCTTGTGACTTTAAACATTATTTGTGGGTTTTATTACTCTCTCTTTCATTTGTTTAAAATTAAAGAATCTATTTCTCAAATTTAAAAAAAAAAGGAAAAGTCCTACATTGAAAAGATTTTGTTTTCTAAACAGCTAGGAGGGTGGTGAGACAGGAACTATATAAGCAATGAAAGTGAAAGTGTTTATGAGAGACAATGGCAGGACAAGATCCTGCAGGGCTTGGCAGGGCAGCCTGTGCTGTGAAGATTGGAAGTTCCATAGACATTTATTAGAGGATTTAATATATCTCTGGCTGCTGTAAGGAGAAGGATATTTAAAGGTATTTAATATGCCAGGTCGAATGGACTTCTGCCTTCTCTTTCATTTTCTTGGCACACAAGTGTCTATGTTTGTGATATTTCATCTTTTGTTCTATTTCCAGAGAAACTATTCTTGCTGTACCAGGTTGCAGAAATTATTTTTCTTTTTTTTTTTGTCTATTTTTCCTTAGGCAAATAGTCTTACTCCCCTGTGCTTTATTTTATTGAAACATAAACTTTTTAATATATTTCTGCTAGTGTCAATTAAATACCTTTTATTTTCCCCTCTAGAACTTAGGCTTATTGACCTGGTGTTATCAATATAAATAATATGTATGTTCCCTATCAAATTATTAAAGCCTTTGATTAAAAAATGATCCATTTAAAAATAACATTTAGATAACACCAGTCAATCTACCCTCACTGTATATGCTGCACTCCCCCTCCTCCATTAAAAACCCAAATATCTAGAAAAAAATTCCATCCATAATAATAAACTTTCAACAAGTTTTTTTCCACATTAAACAGAAAGCTTTTTTCCTTTTTCATAAAATGGAAACAGATCAATCTGACATTATTCATTTGAGACACAGTGATCTTCCAGGCAGTGTTGAAAATTGGCTTTATTATTTTTCCATACTCTATTTTTGGAGGCCTTAAAAATAGGTTTGATGACTTCATGCTTATTCTTCATGCCTCAAAAATAGCCGAAGGCACCTCAGTTTACTTATGTCAAACAGATAACTATCATATACTATGGCAGAGGAATGAATAAGCAACTTTCCCTACCCTCTAGGGTCTGATGTCTAATATTATAGTCTGAAATTGTGAAAATTAATCCAAGGACTATAACAGAATATGATGAATATAATATTCAGATATGAGGCTCAATTAAGGAACACACACAAGAACTATGCATGCTCAATCACATCTGACTCTTTTGCAACCCCATGGACTGCAGACTGCCAGGCTCCTGTCCTTGGGATTTCTCAGGCAAGAATACTGGAGTGGGTTGCCATTTTTACTCATGTAAACACCTGAGTGATTCTTTAATGCATCTTGCTAGAAATAACAGTTCTGATAGTGGTTCTTAGAAATTATTATCCCTCTATTCAAAAATGAGCAGAAAAAGGAATTCTGTACTGACCTTTCTTGAAAAATGTTTGCAGGAATGTCACTGCTACATTTATAGACTCTGAAAGGTCAACCATGATTTACATGACACATGGAAGGTAAATTTAAAATAAAAAAAATCCTAGCAGTCATTTTATTTTTTTTTCCAGAAATGAAGCAAATTTCAGATTATAGAGTTGATTTTTAAAAAATAATAAATTCCTAGCAGATAGTGACAGTAATTAAGTTTTTCCTCCCCTTCTTTTTTAACTACTGAAAACTATTTCAAACTATAGAATATCAGCAAGAGAAATGGGTACGTATTTTCTCCCTCAGAATTCACACATAGTTTCCATGAAGACATAAGCTTCTCTTCAACCAAAATAAAACAAAGGAAGATAATGTTTATTTATTTTTTTAAGAGTCACAGTTCAAAATAGAACATTCCAACACCCAGTTTATTTAACTTACATGCAGAGTACATCATGCAAAATGCCAAGCTGGATGAAGCACAAGCAGGAATCCAGACTGCCAGGAGAAATATCAATAACCTCAAACATGCAAATGACATCACTCTTATGGCAAAAAATGAAGAGGGACTAACTAAAGAGTCTCTTGACAAAGGTGAAAGAGAGTGAAAAAGCTGGCTTAAAACTCAACATTCAAAAAACTAAGATCATGGCATTGGTCCCATCACTTCATGGCAAATAGATGGGGAAACAGTGGAAACAGTGACAAACTTTATAGTCTTGTGCTCCAAAATCACTGCAGGTGATGTCTGCAGCCATGAAATTAAAAGCTGCTTGCTCCTTGAAAGTAAAGCTGTGACCAACCTATACAACATACTAAAAAGCAGAGATGTTACTTTGCCAACAAAGGTCAGTATAGTCAAAGCTATGGTCTTTCCATTAGTCACATATGGATGTGAGAGTCAAACCATAAACAAGGCTGAAAGAACCAAAGAATTGATGCTTTTGAACTGTGGTATTGGAGGAGACTCTTGAGAGTCCCTTGGACTGCATGGTGATCAAACCAGTCAATCCTGAAAGAAAGCAATCCTGAATATTCATTGGAAGGACTGATGCTGAAGCTGAAGTGCCAGTTCTTTAGCCATCTGATGCAAAGAGCCAAGTCATTGATAAAGATTGTGTTGCTGGGAAAGATTGAAGGCAGGAGAAGGGGACAACAGAAGGTGAGATGGTTGGATGGCATCACTGACTCAATGGACATAAGTTTGAGCAAACTCCAGGAGACGATGAAGGATATGGAAGCCTGGTGTGCTGCAGTCCACAGGGTCACAAAGAGCTGGACATGACTGAGCAACTAAGGACAGAAGGACTGGTAATTTTGAATGTGTTTATGTTTCTAATAAGATATACTTTCTTTCAAGATATCTAGAAGTGCCCACCCATATTGAATCTATTCTTCTACCAACCTCTAGTATTCTTATTTCATTTTCATAGAAATAAAAACAAAATAAAACAACCATCATCCCTATTTACTCACACATCTGTGCTGCACACCTCCAATAATAACTGAGAAGTGAGTTGTCTTGCTTAAAGCTGAATTTAGTGGGGTTGTATGCAGTAATTTCCAAGTTCTGCCTGGGCCTTAGATGTGCAAATGTGGTTCTGAGCTCCACTTGTAGACAGGGAGTATACAAAGTTCACACAAATTTTCTTCATAAAGAAAATTTGAGGATATTTTCCTCTTATATATGAAAGAGAAAGAGGAGTGAAAGAGTGAAACAAAAGGACTAAATTCTCATGATGGTAAGCGCTGAATCAGGGGTAAGAGTGAATTCAGATTCCTCTTGTAGATCACCTCATTGTCTTCTGGGCCAGCATTTTATTCAGTCATGGCCATAGCACTAGCTTCACACAGGTGTACCTGGAAGCACCTCCAATCAGTTGCACTGTGGAGCATTTACTTTCTGCCATGAGGTTGCTCTGACTACATGATTAAAGTGCTCATGAAAACCCACCAGGCTTCTCATGAAAGTAGGGCCTGGATATGCATGAGAGTGACCATCTTGTGGAGCAGCACTTGATCAATAGGAGATTGAACCATGCAGATAAAGTCTCTGCTCTTCTGTCTCTTGGGGAAAAGATTATGAAATACATTCTTTGAGGTTATGCAGAAGGTCCCAGTCGATTAAGTTCTCTGTATGTGCTGTGTAGGAGGAGTCTTCTTTCATTTCAGTCTTTTCTTAGTCCAAAATTACTATTCCCTGTCAAATCTTTTCTAATAATTGACACCTAAGCCTAAACTGTATCAGCCTAGTGCCTAGCATAGTTATCAGGCAGACAGTGTTCAGGAAGTATTCATTGCATGAACTGACAAATGAATGTCATGGGATAGGATAACTATACAAAATATATGCTTAATGCATGTAACATAAGAGAGGCTTTTAAAATACTTGATTTGTAAAGAATCCTAACAGTATTAAAAGTGAAACTGAAAGTCTTTCAGTTGTGTCTGACTCTTTGCAACCCCATGTACTATACAGTCCGTGGAATTCTCCAGGCCAGAATACTGGAGTGGGTAGCCTTTCCCTTAACCAGGGGATCTTTCCAACCTAGGGATCAAACCCAGGTCTCCTACTCCCACATTATCCACCTGCAGTGCAGGAGACTCCAGTTTGATTCCTGGGTCAGGAAGGTTCTCTGGAGAAGGGATAGGCTACCCACTCCAATATTCTTAGGCTTCCCTTGTGGCTCAGCTGGTAAAGAATCCACCTGTAATGCGGGAGACCCAGGTTTGAGCCCCAGGTTGGGAAGATCCTCTGGAGAAGGGAAAGGCTACCTACTCCTGTATTCTGGCCTAGAGAATTCCATGTACTATATAGTACATGGAGTCAGAAAGAGTTGGACATGACTAAGCAACTTTCACTTTTCACTTTCAAAGAGTCTTAAAGAAAGAACACTTCTCAAAGTATGATAATGACAATTCATACAAATTTGAGTTAGAAAGGACTTTATCTAGGACAAACTATTTCCAAGATAGAAATTCTTCTCCAGCATTCTGGACAGATAAAATCCCAAATTTAGTTCTGTGTGTATGTATGAAAAGAAATGTAGGACTTCAGATAGAAGAACACTCAATTTTTTAAATATATCTGTTCATAAGTTTTGCTTATATCAGTATAATCTGCTTCGTAAAACTTTCAATTATTAGTCTTATTCTGCCTTCTGGCTTATATGCTTCAGTTATCTTACAGTCTTCTATTTTGACTGAAAAGAGATAAAATTTATACTGCCATCTTCCAAGGCTTCCTTTGACTAAGCTTTCCATGGAAATTTTTCTAATGCCCACCAGATAACATGGTTTTCCACTATACTCAGATGCTTTATGAACTTGCCAGTGTCTTCTGAGCATGCATCAGCTTGCAATTATCTTCCTAATTTATGTTATCAAAACCAATATACAATATGTTGCTAGTTTTCTGGCTACCCTGCAGTACAATGGGATTAAAGTACTTATATCCTAGAAGCAGTTCTTTTCTTTTGGCGTCTTAAAAATATTCACTTCAGCAGTCAATTGAACACAGTGCTTTCTCATGATCTACTCAAATTTTAGAGCTCTTTTCACTGGATTCAAAGCTACAGTCATGATAAAGAACCCTGATGCAGGCCATTTGCCCTGATGGGATCCTCACATTCATATAGAGGAATAACATTAAGAAGGCTGACACAGTTGGATTTCAGTTGAATTTGAGGGCTTTTTAAGTGTTGTATAGGATCTAATGTGTTATCTGAATCAAAACTTAAGCCACAAGAAACACAAATTCTACACTAAGCTACAGGCCTACTATTTACTTTTATCAGCTTATTTACAAATTCATTTTTTCTCCTTACATTTTAAAGTGTGAATGTTTGTCTTCCTATATGGATTTCAGCAAGATATGTTATAGATGAGTATAATTTTTACAGCAAAGCATGTTGACAGTTTTCTAACATTACAAAGATGTAGGGATTTGCCAGCACATTAGTGCTGAAAACTTTTTTACTCAAGAGAAAATAATGCCTAGAAGCATTAACAAATAAAACTAATAGAGCAGACCTACTCTGGTAGAATGGTATGATGCTCACCATCTCTCTCTTTTACTATGGGTGCTCATCATTGATGGATCTGCCTAGAATTCTTCAGTTCAGTTCAGTTCAGTTCAGTCCCTCAGTCGTATCTGACTCTTTGCGACCCCATGAATCGCAGCACGCGAGGCCTCCCTGTCCACCACCAACTCCTGGAGTTTACCCAAACTCATGTGAATCGAGTCGGTGATGCCATCAAGCTATCTCATCCTCTGTTGTCCCTTTCTCCTCCTGCCCTCAATCCTTCCCAGCATCAGGGTCTTTTCCAATGAGTCAACTCTTCGCATGAGGTGCCCAAAGTATTGGAGTTCTTCAAAGAAAGTTTTAAAGACATTGTATTTAAATAGCAGAGAGAGAAACATGATGTAGCAGCAAACTTTTAGATACTCAGAAATAAGAATGAGAGGCAAAGAATGGGAAACTTAAAAGTCATCTGAGACACTTTCTACCCAGAGTATTCCGTTTAAATCATGAAGTAGTCATCCAGCTTACACATGAATTCTTTTGAAGGTCTTAACATGCTTCCCTCAGGAATTTTTCTAATTATACTCCAAAAAGAGGCTTTTTCTCTTAGAAGCAAAAGAGGTCTGTATGTCTTAGTAACTCTAATTTTCACTTAGCTACTATTTAAGCTACCAATTTCTGTTCCCCTGAAATTTTCCAAAACATGTCTCTCTTTCTTGTCATCTTTATTTCATCTATAGTTTAACCAGTATTGCCAGTGAAGAAAGAGTAGATACAAATAGAGATTTTCAGTAGACCGTAAATTAGGTAGTACCAAGATACAGCCATACTTCCTTTCTCTTTCATTCTTTATCCTCTATCGCTATTTCATATATCTATCCTGACGGGTTTTTGAGATTTGCACTTGCATAACTATTGAAGAGGGTCACTCAGTACTTTCAACTCCCTGACCTTCACCTTTTATCCTAGATGACAAATAAGAGTTAAATGATATTTTTGATGTCAAGATAGTGAATAAACCAGAATCTATTAGGGGGAAAAAAAAAAGGTTAAGTGCTCCTGGTGGTATATTCTATTTCAAAAGCTAGCTAGGATTCACAGGGCTGAGTTGGAGTCAATCACCCTGGAAAGCCCTGTTTTCCCATTTCCCGGCATATGCCCCACTAGTTAATAAAATGTGAAGTGTTCTGCTACTGGGAGAGGGAATGGGGAGGGCTAGAACTGGAAGATTCCTATGAATATCTGCATATGTGATTATACAGAATCATCAAACATCTGGATTCTTTCATCCTACTAGGGTCATCCTCCCCAATGATATTTCAATTAAAATTCCTTGCCACAATTTCTTTTACAGACTCAGATACACACACATTGTAGTGTTCAGTTGCTAAGTCATGTCCAACTCTTTGGGACCCCATGTATGGCAGCATACCAGACATCCTTGTTCTTCGCTGTCTCTAACAGTTTGCCCAAACTCACATTCAGTGAGTCGGTAAGCCATCCAACCATCTCCTTCTTCCCCTCCTGCCCTGAATCTTTCTCAGCATCAGGGTCTTTTCCAATGAGTTGGCTCTTCACATCAGGTGGCCAAAGTATTGGAGCTTCAGCTTCAGCATTAGCATCAGTCCTTCTAATGAATATTCAGGGTTGATTTCCTTTAGGATTGACTGATTTGATTTTTTGCTGTCCACAGGACTCTCAAGAGTCTTCTTCAGTACCATGATTTGAAAGCATCAATTCTTCGGTGGTCCAGCTCTCACATCTGTATGTGACTACTGGAAAAACCATACATAATGAAACCAAAATACCTGAAGATTCTGATTGATTGTCTGGTTGCTTTCCTCCTTTCACTGAATAGTGTGTGTATGTGGGTAGTGTGACCTCTTTGTTCATTACATTGAATGAACATTTTAGGTTAGATTATTTTTCCTTGATCCTGCCCCGGCTGCAAACACTAGTCACTCAGTGCAGGTAAAGGCAAGAGGCACTGACAGGGCAGGGTCGGTGGGGGGTCATTAGGTAGAGAGATAGCCAGGATATATTCATATTTCCCTAAGTCTGGCAACCACTGAATCTATTCTCCATGCCTATAATTTTCAATAATGATATATACATGTTTGTGTGGCTTAGTCACTCAGTCATGTCCAACTCTTTGCAACCCCCTGGACTGTAGCCTGACTGGATTCTCTGTCCTTGGGGATTCTCCAGGCAAGAATACTAGAGTGGGTTGCCATGCCCTCTTCCAGGAGATCTACCCAACACAGGGATCAAACCCAGTTCTTCTGCATTTCTGGCAGATTCTTTACCGTCTGAGTCATCAAGGAAGCCAAAAGTATATAAGGCCTTGATAAGACTAGCAAGTGGGGCACTCTCCATCCCCCTTCTGATGTCTATGTAAAAGCTTTCTCTGTCATTTTTCACGATATTAAAACTTCTGTCACACAAAAGTTCTGAGTGATCAAGTGTGGTCCCTGGTCCCAAAGCTAAATCTTCTTCTTCTTTGGAGATCATGAATCTGACGTCATTCACCATAAGCTATCAGTTCTAGAACTAGATCTAATATATAGTAATGCACAAATTTGGCAAATGAGTTAATGGCAATAATAATAGTACCTTAAGATTATCAGTCATAAAGTTGTTGAAAGGGTTAAATTTGATAATGTACTTATGCCAGGTAATTATCTCCTAATGTCAATTCTTCCTTTCTTCTTCATAGAATGTCCAGATTTTATTTGGGCATGTCGTTGCTCAGAGTAAAATGCTTCATTTCCCACTATGCTTTTCAATTCATATACATGTTTGAAGTGAAGTGAAGTGAAGTCACTCAGTCGTGCCCAACTCTTTGTGACCCCATGGACTGCAGCCTGCCAGGCTCCTCTGTCCATGGGATTTGCCAGGCAACAATACTGGAGTGGGCTGCCATTTCCTTCTCCAGGGGATCTTCCCAACCCAGGGATCGAACCCAGGTCTCCCGCATTGCAGGCAGATGCTTTTACCGTCTTAGCCACCAGGGAAGCCACAGTATATAACCTTTTGAGATTGGCTTTTCTCATGCATAATTCCTTGGGCATTCATCAAATTGTTATGTGTATCACTAACTTGTTCTTTTAAATTGATGACTAATCTTTCTTGATATGGATGTATTAGAGCCTGTTGAACCATTTGTCTATAGTTTTTGGCAAATGGAAATTATAGAACTTAAAAATACAACAATCAAAATAAAAACTCAATGGATGGACTTACTAGTAGAGGTTACAGAAGATGAGTCAATAAAATTTAACCAATATGAAAAAGAAAGAGAGTTCCAGAAAAACATTTACTTCTGCTTTATTGACTATGCTCTTGACTGTGTGGATTACAACAAACTGTGTAAAATTCTCAAAGAGATAGGAATATCAGACCACCTTACCTGCCTACTGAGAATCTGTATTCAGGTCAAGAAGCAACAGTTAGAACTGAACATGGAACAATAGACTGGTTCCACATTGGGAAAAGAGTATGTCGAGGCTGTGTATTGTCACCCTGTTTATTTAACTGATATGCAGAGCATATCATATGAAATGCCGTGTTGGATGAAGTGCAAGCTGAAATCAAGATTGTCAGGAGAAATATCAATAACCTCAGAAATGCAGATGACACCACTCTTATGGCAGAAAGTGAAGAAGAACTAAAGAGCCTCTTGATGAAAGTGAAAGAAGAGAGTGAAAAACCTGGATTAAAACTCGACATTCAAAAAACAATGATCATGGCATCTGCTCCCATCATCTCATGGCAAATAGATGGGGAAACAGTGGAAACAGTGACAGATTTTATTTCTTTGGGTTTCAAAATCATTGCACATGGTGACTGAAGCCATGAAATTAAAAGATGCTTTCTCCTTGGAAGAAAAGCTATGACCAACTTAGAGAGCATATTAAAAAGCAGAGACATTGCTCTACCAACAAAGATCCATCTAGTCAAAGCTATGTTTTTTCTAATCATGTATGGATGTGAGAGTTGGAAAATAAAGAAAGCTAAGCACCAAAGAACTGATGCATTTGAACTGTGGTATTGGAGAAGACTCTCGAGAGTCCCTTGGAACCCAAGGAGATCCAACCATTCAATCCTAAAGGAAATCAGTCCTGAATATTCATTGGAAGGACTGATGCTGAAGCTGAAGCTCCAATCCTTTGGCCACCTGATGCAAAGAACTGACTTATTGGAAAAGACCCTGATGCTGGGAAAGATGGAAGGCAGGAGGAGAAGGGGACAACAGAAGATGAGATGGTTAGATGGCATCACCAACTCAATGGACATGACTTTGAGAAAGCTCCCGGAGCTGGAGATGGACAGGGAATCCTGTTATGCTGCAGTCCATGGGGTCACAAAGAGTCAGACATGACTGAATGACTGAACTGAACTGAATTTGAACAACAGAGAGAAAAGAAAATGGAAAATAGCAACATTTCAGGGACCTGTGGGCTCATAACAAAAGAGGTAACATTCATATTATGCTTTCTTTGTCACATCAGGACCAATGTAGGAGCGATGAATACTTTCACTATTCTTTTTTTGCATAGGACTAGAATGTCAAGCCACTGCAGTAAGGCAAGGAGAAGCAATAGAAGAATACTTAGCTATAAAGCATGGAACAGAAGGAATGAGGCTACTCTAACTTGGCAGAAGCTGATTTTCTGTTCTTCCTTTATTTTATTTTATTCATTGATTTTTTACCCAACTAATAGCCCTGATTTTTTAAAATAAATGAAATAATTCAACCATACAGAAAAATACAGAAGACAATGTGAGGAATGCTGAGCTTTATCTAGTCATATTTATCACTTTAAATAAAACATAGACACAGGTAAATCACCTCTCTAATCTCATTCCTCTGCCTGCATCCCATGTTGATTTCTGTACTATAAAGACATCTATATATAGTCTATTTTTTGTTGTTCAGTTGGCAAGTCGTGCCTGACCCTTCATGACCCCATGGATGGCAGCATGTCATGATTCCTTGTCCATCACCATCTCCTGGAGTTTGCCCAACTTCATGTCCATTGAATTGGTGATATACAGTAATATTTGAAAATTTTCAAACTTGAGTAAATTGTGACGGATAATACATTTTCTCTCCTAAACTGCATTTTACCTTAAAATTAGAAACTATTAGTAGTTTACTTAAAAGGTTAAATCTATGCTTATAAATGAAGTTCTAATGTAATTTATTTTCTTGAATTGTCACTATTCAATTTTAGTATTTATATTATTGAATATTCATCTTAAGCAAATACCATTGATTTCCTATTTATTCAGTTCTGCCTCTTGTTGCACTTATAACGTTTCTTAACTGCTCTTTCATATTTCTACCTTTATTTTTTCATTCTGGGTAATTAACTCACATTATCTTCTAATTTATTCATTCTTTAGCTGTGCCTGGTCTGATGGTTATCTTATTTTATTGCCTTTTAAATTTTTATTAGAGATATTTCTTCATATATGGACATCTGAATTATGTTTTTTTTAAAATATGCTGTCCTCTAAATTTAATCTTGAGTAGAATAAAATTCAGATTGCTGATTTTGCTAGTGTTGTTTCATTTTGAAATTTACTTATTATTTTTCATATCCTTTATAATCTTGGTATGCAAGTTTATTTTGAGTAGGAAGATTTCACTTTTTTCTCTCTCTTTCTTCTCTGACTTCCTTTCTTCTTCTATGGTCACCTACCATTATGTAGTAACTTTAGAGTTGCCCACCTCCTACATTTAGGCTTCCTAGGTGGCTCAGTGGTAAAGAATCTGCCTGCAAGGCAGGAGACATGGGTTCAGTCCCTAGGTGGGGACAATCCCCTGGAGAAGGCAATGGCAACCTGCTCTAGTATCCTTGCCTGTGAAATTCTGTGGACTGGGGAGCCTGGTGAGGTATAGTCTAGGAGGTTGCAAAAAGAGTTGGGCCACAACTTAGCGACACACACACATACACACACACACTCTACATTCAACCCTGAGAATCCCGAATTCTTATGATATTTCAAAACTTCATCCTTGTCATGTTATTGAAGAAGTCATTGGTCAATCTGCTGAGCTAGAGATTTTGATTTTGTTCCTGAAGGGTCTTTATCCTCCACTTCCCTAGACATACTATTTCTTATAAAGCTGTAACCCAGGGCATTAGGTGAAAAGCACAGCACTATTATTTTTATTATTTTATATATATGTGGACTTGATCTCAGCTCTGGATATAAGCAAGGAGCTTGATCCTGTGTCAGACTTGACTGTGTCACTTTTAGTCTCCATTTCCTACAGAAAACAGCTCTTGCAAAGTTGGGTGCAGCTTCAGCACCACACACTGCCTTGTTTCTCTTTTCTATTTCTGATCTCTATTCTTGTTTTGAGCTCAGCTATGTTTTCTTAATTTTCCCTTAAATTTTATCCAGGATTGCTTTGTGTTTGTATCAGAGGAAAGCATCAAAGATGAACTTACCATGCCATCCCAAACTGCCCTCCATAACAACCTATTCTTGTTCTTTGCAACTTAAATTAATGGCAGATGTATTTAAAATGAAACCACGGCAGGAGCAATCAAAGGCTTTTTATCCATTCCATCTCTGCAATTCTTTTAATGACACCAGAACAACATCTGTTATTTAAAGTTAGACAGCTCTTATTCACATAATTTTTAAAATTGTATTTCTGTGTCTCATATACACATCCATTAAAATCTAGAACTCTTGCTTATATATAGGACATATGTAAATAAAAATCTTAAATTTTGTTTAGAAATATGTTGTACTTTCTTTTAAAACCATCATTAAAAAGCTGCCAATGTTTTCCTCTGAGAATTGTGCCTCTTAATCCACCACTTCAAGAGAGCTGCTTTCAAGCTCAGTCTGATTAGTCTTTTGAGATAAAATTCATACAGCAAAACTAGCCACCAAAAGTTTTATATGTTTAAATGAATTTTTTTCATTTAAATTTCCATTAAAGTCATGCTAATTTTTAGAACTTCTATGTTTTAAATGAATCCAACTATCTTTCTTATGTTAGTTAAGCAGGAGAGAAAAAAGTCCTAAAACTATGAGTTTACCTGAAGAAACAATTGGACGATAGAGTGGCTAAAAGAGTTTATATTTGAATTTTATCCCAAGTGGAAGCCAGTAGACACACGTAGGAAGCCCAGAGTGTGTGTCTGAATATTCTAGGAGAGGAGACCCTGAGGAGTTCATGAACTTAAAGCCCCAGTGCTTACGTCCCCAGGAACCTGGGTTGGTGGTGATTCTCATCATTCAAAATTTCAGTACTTTGAAGGGCACAGATAGACCCTTCTTTCTGAGAGGAGTGACTGCAGAGGATGTGAAATGGCATCAATATTGTATGTGTGCTGCTGAGAGGATTTTAAAGATCTCTGTTTTGGTAAAAGAACTATTCAGCCTCCAAATGAAGAGTGAATCACTTCCATGATATGGAGAATATGAGTGCGCTCAGCAAGCATATTGGAGAAGGTGATGGCACGCCACTCCAGTACTCTTGCTGGAAAATCCCATGGATGGAGCAGCTTGATGGGCTGCAGTCCATGGGGTCGCTAAGGGTAGGACACAACTGAGCGACTTCACTTTCACTTTTCTTGCATTGGGGAAGGAAATGACAACCTAATCCAGTATTCTTGCCTGGAGAATCCCAGGCACGGGGGAGCCTGGTAGGCTGCTGTCTATGGGGTCACACAGAGTCAGACACAACTGAAGCGACTTAGCAGCAGCAGCTAGCAAGCATAATTTGGACAAAAACTAGGGTTACAAGTTGGGTTGATATAGGGTAAAGAGTAAAATTTTTTATAAATCCCCAAAGTAATGCATGCTCTATCTTTTTTTAATAAGGAGAAAGCCTACATGGCTAAGCTAGATTGATGGCAAGCATTATGATTTATATTCTAAAGGAAGAAGCAAGATTGACACAGGAAATCAAATAACTTGTCTGAGAGATCATATCTCAAAAGTAGAAAAGACCTCTGGTTAAACATTCCATAACAGAAATATGACTTTTGGCAGTAAAGAAGAGCAGTATCATCATATAGATGTTTCGGGGATATAAACAATGTAACAATTTTAAGCTATGTTTTCAGTGAGAAATGGTTTAATGACCTAATGTTTCTATCCAGTTGTATACATGTTGTCTCTGATAATGAATGGAAAAGGCAATGGCACCCCACTTCAGTACTCTTGCCTGGAAAATCCCATGGACAGAGGAGCCTGGTAGGCTGAAGCCCATGGGGTCGCTAAGAGTTAGACACAACTGAGGGACTTCACTTTCACTTTTCACTTTCATGCATTGGAGAAGGAAATGGCAACACATTTCCTCCAGTGTTCTTGTTTGGAGAATCCCAGGGACAGGGGAGTCTGGTGGGCTGCCGTCTATGGGGTCACACAGAGTCAGACATGACTGAAGTGACTTAGCAGCAGTAGCAGCAGCAGCAGCAGCAGCTGATAATAAAGTCAGTGATAATCTTTCATTTATCCTCTAGGTGTCCAATGAGGTAAAACATAATACCAGAATGGGTAGTTACATGTTTGAAAAAAAATTTAATGTACAAACTCAACATTCAGAAAGATCATGACATCCGGTCCCATCACTTCATGGAAATAGATGGGGAAACAGTAGAAACAGTGTCAGACTTTATTTTTGGGGGCTCCAAAATCACTGCAGATGGTGATTGCAGCCATGAAATTGAAAGACCCTTACTCCTTGGAAGGAAAGTTATGACCAACCTAGACAGTATATTCAAAAGCAGAGACATTACTTTGCCGACTAAGGTCCATCTAGTCAAGGCTATGATTTTTCCAGTAGTCATGTATGGATGTGAGAGTTGGACTGTGAAGAAAGCTGAGCACTGAAGAATTGATGCTTTTGAATTGTGGTGTTGGAGAAGACTCTTGAGAGTCCCTTGGACTGCAAGGAGATCCAACCAGTCCATTCTGAAGGAGATCAACCCGGGGATTTCTTTGGAAGGAATGATGCTAAAGCTGAAACTCCAGTACTTTGGCCACCTCATGCGAAGAGTTGACTCATTGGAAACGACTTTGATGCTGGGAGGGATTGGGGGCAGGAGGAGAAGGGGACGACAGAGGATGAGATGGCTGGATGGCATCACTGACTCGATGGACGTGAGTCTGAGTGAACTCCAGGAGTTGGTGATGGACAGGGAGGCCTGGTGTGCTGCGATTCATGAGGTCGCAAAGAGTCGGACACGACTGAGCGACTGAACTGAACTGAACTACCTTTAGTAAGGAAGAAAGGTAAGTTTTGCAGTCTATATAATAATTATTTTAAAAGGAAATAAAACTATTTAGGTAGAATTTTATTCTTGCTCAAAATCAAAATGCAACTTATATAAGCTATGTATTACTTATGCAATATTTCATCTTTTAAAACAAACTGTTACAGAAAAAAAATAAGTTGTTGCAGAAGAGAAAATAATAAATTATTAGATAATACATACACTGGCATTCAGAAACTCACACACTCAACTTCAACTTACTGTATATACAACCCAAAGTTGAAAACAAATTACCCTACATAAATACACACTCAACAATGCTGACTGATTAAATTAAAATATATTCTTAGGAAGTACAGGAAAAGGAAGTTTGAAAATGAAGTCATTAAATGGATGTTTCATTCAGCTCGAACAGAAAATGCTTCTGAAATAACAGCGCTGCAATTGTCTGTCAACCTTGCTTCCTAAACTCAAGTCTGGAAAAAAGGGATGTTAATATTTTTTGTTATTTATCTACCCCTAGAGGAACTTAATGTTTTTCTTGAATATTTATTTTGTATAATGTGCTAGAAAGAAGTACTTTCAGCACATACACTGTCTTGCTGTGTGGACATAAGTACAGTTAGATGAACTGTCTGTTGTGGGGGACAGAGACCTTAGTCCTTCGCTCAATTCACTGTCACAAAGGCTTTTGAAGGAGTTTGCCTCATACGCTGGGCTGTGGTTCATTCTGTGGGGAAGGAGAGGGCCTTTCATTAGAATTGTGAGGCTAAAAATAAGGCTTGCATTTCTTTTTCTTATGGGAATGCTCCAGCAGGCTAAAGCAAGTAATATCCGGTGCTGAATTCTGTAATGTTATCTGATGGATTTCTTCACAAAATGCTTACTCCCTTCCTTTCATTGCTGTAATACTTTCCCCTTTCTCTACCTCTTACACTTTTTAATTTTCTTCTTACAGAGATTATTCACACAGCATTTGTATCAGTCTGAATCTCTACTGAGACTTCCAGGACAAGAAATCAATACATCTTTAATATTTAAGTAGTTTACAAGCAACAATTAAATTTTCATTGTTGTCATAATCTTCTAATTTAAGCACACTGTTCTGTAAATCAGAAAAAAAAATAAACCAAGTATTTAAAGTTAAATATTTGGTTTAAAATACAATAAACCAAATATTTAAAAATACTTATATGTAAAAGTATTTTATGTGTTAGTGAAAATAATATAACCAAAACCCATTATAAAATGCTCATTATCTTAAAGACAATGACTAATTAATGTTTTGAAATGTAACAATTACATAGAATAAAAGCTTGATAAAACATGGTCTACTTATTTAGTCCTATTTTGTATTTAAAATTGCAAATCAGAACATGTAACATTTGTGTTTTCACTGTTACGATGATGTGCTTGCTCTTAGAACAAAACACAAAGTCAGCTTGGCTACAGAACACTGCAAGTTCTGATTCAGTTGTCCAAATTCATCTTTCACAACTCTTAACTCTCTCTTGCTCCTTTATGATACAACTATATTGACATTTTGCATTCCTCAATGTGTCATACTTTTTCTGTGATAAAATTTGCATTAAGATATTTGCATATATCCCTTCCTTTACCTTTTTTTCCCCTACTCCTAGGCAGTTAGAAGTTTCTTTTCTCTCAGCTCCCAAATAAATACAATTCTTTAGCAATAGGTCCTGAATTATGTTGTGTTAGATTCAACTGTTCTCTTTAATATTGCATTGTTTTATTTCATTCACAGACTTCACTGTTACCTGAAATCGTTTTTTCATTCAGTTGATTTAACTATTAATAGGTCTTGTCACTAGAAATGAAAATTCCACAAGATCAGGGGGCATTTTTGTCTTATTCACCAAGATATTCCCTGAGTCTAGAATAACAAATGACACAAAATGGCACATGTTCTATAATTTAATTACAGAAGAGTCAGGTGGGATTAGATAAAAAGACAAAATGCAAAATAGTGTAGCTTTAAAGATGAGGACCATGTCCTGATGTTTTTTTCCTTGAAGAAGTTAAGTAAGCTCTCAATAGAAGAGATTAAATGTTCAAGCATTTATTAACTACTCTTTCACACATCCCACAAAATGTTAATAAAACACAAAGTTAGGGGAAAAAAATGAACCTCTTGCTTTGAAATTGATGAGGAATTAGAGATATTTTTTGCTCTCTCTAACCTCTTCTACTCCTATGTTAGCACAGTAGTTACTTGCAAAGCACATGGAAGCCAGTAAAGAATGCACAATAGAATAACAAATGACACAAAATGGCACATGTTCTATAATTTAATTACAGAAGAGTCAGGTGGGATTAGATAAAAAGACAAAATGCAAAATAGTGTAGCTTTAAAGATGAGGACCATGTCCTGATGTTTTTTTCCTTGAAGAAGTTAAGTAAGCTCTCAATAGAAGAGATTAAATGTTCAAGCATTTATTAACTACTCTTTCACACATCCCACAAAATGTTAATAAAACACAAAGTTAGGGGAAAAAAATGAACCTCTTGCTTTGAAATTGATGAGGAATTAGAGATATTTTTTGCTCTCTCTAACCTCTTCTACTCCTATGTTAGCACAGTAGTTACTTGCAAAGCACATGGAAGCCAGTAAAGAATGCACATGCTGCTGCTGCTGCTAAGTCGCTTCAGTCGTGTCCGACTCCATGCGACCCCATAGACGGCAGCCCACCAGGCTCCCCCGTCCCTGGAATTCTCCAGGCAAGAACACTGGAGTGAGTTGCCATTTCCTTCTCCAATGCAGGAAAGTGAAAAGTGAAAGGGAAGTCGCTCAGTCGTGTCCAACTCTTAGCGACCCCATGGACTGCAGCCCACCAGGCTCCTCCGTCCATGGGATTTTCCAGGCAAGAGTACTGGAGTGGGGTGCCATTGCCTTCTCCGAAAAGAATGCACATAGATGACCAAAATATAAATATCTGGGTAACAGAAGAAGTGATGCTGAATCTTAGACTAATCATATTTTAAGAAATTTGTGACCCAATGAGTCAAGATTAAAGAACAAAATCTACAATAAAATGGCACCAAAGAAATTGAATGGATTAAAAAAAATGAATAGCTAAAAATGTCTTTAGCAGTCTTTCTTTCTTGAATTGTTTTTCACTCTCAATGCTATACATCCTATATATCTATCTACAACACCAACACCCACCTTCTATACTTCTCCCTGCAGATCAGAAACTGGACCCCTTTCCTAAGCTTCTTTGACTGATGGGTTGGTTTTAGTTTAGTTACATCAATGAGAGCTACTGTTAAGAAATTTGAAATGTTCTAGAGGGAAAGAAGCCCTTATTCTTGTCCAGCAGGTAGATATACAGGTAGATAGAGTATTACAGTTTCAGTGGCTTCCCTGTGAGCTCCTGCAAATGCTGTATTTTGCTGATACAGGAAGCTAGCGTCAAGTTTCTTTGTTTGCATTTTGTATGTTTATGAAAGTTAGCAATTGCTCTTTCTGAAAGTTGGCATCAGCAGTAGCTCTTCCTGATTTCATTTTATTAGTGGAAATACCTACAGGAAAGAAAACGGGGCCAGGGCTGGGAAGGCTAAGAAAGTCATTAGATCATGTTGCAATTGTGAACCAGAGTTAAGGGGAGGGAAGCAAGGGTTGGTGGAAGTGCCCAGGGAAGATTAAACACAGCCACTGGGAGTCCTCTAACCAAAGTCAGCTATTCTGAGGAGTCCTATGTTACCTAGGAATGAGGCTTCCTTGACCTTCCTGTGATGGAGTTCAGAGGAAGCAGCTGGGGTCCTCCAACAGTTAGGTTTCAAGCAGTTGGAAATCTTCCAGGTGCATTCTCATGGTCATGGCCATCACAAATAGTTACCCAACTCCTTTGGTCTCTTTATCTTCATTTGACAAAGGGCAATGAAATTACTTATCCTATCTATAGGGTCCCAGTGAGGAACCTATGAGTAAATTCATGTCAAAATATTGAAAATGGGAAATGTTCCATAGCCAATAAAGGGAAGAATTAGTGGAAAGGGAGGATAGATAACTTTTAGATATGATCTAACATGCTATGATAAAGTAATTCTCTATGGAGCAAAGAGCTATGAAAACAATTAGAACTTCAGACAGTGCTGTTTTACCAGTAATAAGAGAAGCTCACCAGGATCTAATGCAAAGACAAAAAGCACCCACATGATCGATGTCTTGGTCTTGATATCAAATCTCACTTGTCTAGCTTAGCATCTCAAACCAAGAAAGAAAAACTGACTTAAAAGTTCAGTTCTCAGAATATGTATACTTCATAAGACCATCAGTATTTTTCTAACTGATTTAATAGCTAATTTAATAATTGTATTATTCTGCTGCTTGTTAAAACATAGGCCTTTGTACTTAACTATTAAATGAATAGTCCCTCTAGAGGTGTATCCTTTAGAATGTAATTCTAAATTCTCTGCTTCTTCCCTTTTTAAGATTAGAAAGAAGCTATGAACATAAAATTTTGCCTTAAGAATTGAAAGCCCAGAGAGAGAACAAGACAGTAGTGGAGTAGGTGAGGGTGGAGTATATTTCTCTTCACAGATACATCAGGAATACACCTTCACACAGAACTGCGTGCAGAAAACCAGCTGAGAGCAGACAGAGGTAAAAGACCAGAGAAAAACAATATATAGAACCAGGCAAAACTCAGTACGATGAAGGAACTAGGGGGAAAAACAGGAGTGTTAGTAGGACTGCACCAGCCCTCAGCAGGTGGGGAACTGAAGCAGCAGTCTGATTCCCAGATAGGGGCAATTGTTTGAATCAGAGAAGAAACATTTAAGGCTCAGAGTGAAACAGCTATCTGTCGCAGCCTAAATGGAATAAGAATCAGACAGTCCTTGTCGCAGCCATACATATCCGGGAGGGGACCCGGAGTTTGGGAATGGTGGAGTGATCCCAGGGCTAGGGCTGCTGTTGAGATGGATCGAGAGGAGGTGAGGGAGGAGACTGTGGTGCGAAAGGTCTGTGGAGGAAAGCCCGGCAGCCACGGAAGCTAGGCGATACTGCTGAGTCATGTGTAAGAGGATGGAGCCATCACCATAGCCTCTCTCTCCCCTCATGCCAGCATCCGCAGCTGAACAATAGAGAGGCTGGCCCATCAAACAAACTCCTGACACCCTGAACTACAGAGCAGGACCCCACCCAGGGTGCTCCTTTAAGTGACTGACATGCTGAACTAGAGTATGACCCCAGCCTGGGCGGCCCCTCTGTGTGCTCAACGCACTGAACAACAGAGAAGGACCACAGGGAAGGGAGCCCTTTAAGTGCTTGAATGGGAGGAACTATGGAGAAAAACTGGCCAAAGATCACCAGCATCTGAACACTAGCTACAAGAGGCTCTGTGGCTGGTAGGTTACAGAGATTCTAGGGGCCATGACTTGAGGTGGAGGCAGTCCATGTCCCTGCACACTTGGTACCGCCAGGGTCCCTGCAAGCCAAGCAGCTGCACCACCTTTTACTAAACTCTCACTGGGGCAGAGCTGCCATAGGCAAAAAGATTCTTGCATCTAGGTGCACAGGATCACTTCGGTAGTGTCTGACTCTTTGCGGCCCTGTAGATTGTAGACTGTCAGGCTTCTCTGTGAGGGATGGGGGTCTCGAGGCAAGAATACTGGAGTGTATTAGCTGATACTGGTTGCCATACCCTTCTGCTGCTGCTGCTGCTCAGTTGCTTCAGTTGTGTCCAACTCTGTGAGACCCCATAGATGGCAGCCCACCAGGCTCCCCCATCCCTGGGATTCTCCAGGCAAGAACACTGGAGTGGGTTGCCATTTCCTTCTCCAATGCATGAAAGTGAAAAGTGAAAGTGAAGTCACTCAGTTGTGTCTGACTCCTAGCGACCCCATGGACTGCAGCCCACCAGGCTCCTCCACCCATGGGATTTTCCAGGCAAGAGTACTGGAGTGGGGTGCCATACCCTTCTAGAGCACTATATTTCCTGCTTCCCTAGCCTCCAACTTCCCTGAATACCTGGTGCTACCAGAACCCCTGCGACCCAAGCAGCTGCACCACCTCCACACCTGGCCCTCACAGGGACAAACCCAAGTCTTCCAGGGCAGCCTCAGGAGCAAACCCCCGTGGATGACCCACATGCAGAGGAGGAAATAAAACCACAGTTGAAACCCAAAGCAGTGTAGCTAAGGTAGAAGACCTAAAACCTTACCACCAGCTGTACAAGCTGTAGATTAAGTCCACACATCCAACTAGGAAGACTTTGTGTCTATGGAATATATAAAAGGTCATTGAGAGCTCTCGCAAAAGAAAATGCACTAGTTCTGATAGCTGTGGACATTGGTGGCAAGAAACATAGAAGGAGGATCAGATTAGAATCTGAGCTGCCCCCACAGCAGGTCCAGAGATCAGCACAGTGTTGGAGGGCATCCTAGGGAGGTGAGGTGGACTGTGACTCCCAGCGAGGGAAAGGACTCTGACAGCAGTGACTCAAGAAAAGGATTTGTCATTCTTAAGTTTTGACTTGTTCTGTAGATTTTTTTTTCTTTTTCTCTCCCCTTCCCCCCCTCCTCTGTTGTACTTGTTGATTTTATTGGCACTATGAAATCTAATTAAGTTTTTGAGATTTTTTTTTCTTTTTTCTCTCAGTCACAATTTTTATTGTTGTTATAAACCTCTGCCTCTGTGTCTATGTTGAGTTTTTTGCAGTTCTGGGAACTTTTTGTTTGTTTCTCTTTTTTTATTTTAATTTAAAAAATCTATTATTATTATTTTTCTACATTTATTCCTTTGTTTGCTTTTCCTACTGTTCTTTCCCTCTTGCAGTTAATCTTTAATATATGTAAGTTGTCTTTATCTACCTCTATTTAACTTTGCATTTCTATTCTTTCTTTCTTTTCTTTCCTGTCAACATATTTGTTAGTTTTATGTTCATTGCTTTTTTCCCCAATTGGCACCTTGCTTTACTTTTGTTTTCCAGTTTGTGCTTTAGTTAGTTTTGTTCTGGTAGACATAATTTTTGGTTCCCTTTATTTGCTTGCTTGCACCACCAAGCAGGTGGTGCAGCTGCTTGGGTCGCAATGGATTTACAAATACATTGTACTTTATTTTTGTTGGACTAATTTGATTTTGCTTATGGATGTATATGTATATGTTTATATTCAGTCACACTTTTTATTGTTGTAAACCTCTGCGTCTATGTTGAGCTTTTTCAGTTCTGTGTTTTCCTTTTTTTTTTTTCTTTTTTCTGTTTTCTTTTCTCTTTTTTATAATTTTAACTTTTAAGTTTTTCTAAACTTGTTATCTTTTTTCTACACTTATTCCTTTGTTTGCCTTTCCTACTGCTCTTTTAGCCTTGCAGTTAATCTTTAATGTATATAAATGTCCTTTATCTATCTTTATTTAACTTAGAATCTATTCTTCCTTTCTTTCCTTTCCTTTCAGTGTATTTCTTAGTTTTGTTTTCATTGCTTTATTCCCCACTTGAGACCTTGCTTTAGTTTTGTTTTCCAGTCTCTGCTTTAGTTATTTTTGTTCTTAACTGGTAAATATAATTTTTGATTTCCTCTGTTCACCAGGTCAATCTCTTGTGCTTTATTTTTGTTGGACTGTTTTGACATGGCTCATGGGTGTATATGTATATGTGTATTTTCCATAATTTTAATTATTATTTGCCTGACTTTGTAACTGCTGTTTGTCTGGGGTTCATCTTTGGTTTCTCATTTCTGGATATTTGTTTTAATCTCACTTAATTCCCAAACAAGCACTTGTGGAATCTTCATTCCTGACCAGAGATAAACCCTGAGCCTTTAGAGTGGGAGCACTGACTCCAAGACTCTAGACTACCAGAGAATTAACCCTAGGGAGTATCAGATAGTGAGAACTCACACAAATGAAACCGTTTGAACACAAGACCAAGCATCCTGGGTAGCACCCTGTACAGGACGCCTCATCTAAACAACAACAACAACAACAAAAAACAAAAATACAAACTCAATCACCAGCAAACAGGATTACCACCTCACTCAGCCTTGCCCATCAGAGGAAAAACAACAGGATTACCACCTCACTCAGCCTTGCCCATCAGAGGAAAAACAAACAAACAAAAACAAAACTCAGCACAATCACACCCTTTACGAAGCTTACACAAACCACTGGACCAATCTCGGAGGGCAGAAACCAAAAGGAAGAAAGAATTAAATCTTTAAGCCTGGGGAAAGGAGACCTCAAACACAATAAGTTTTTTTAAAAAGTAATGAAAAGGCAGAGAAATACTACACAAATGAAGGAACAAGCTAGGAACACAGAAGTCCAAATAAATGAAGAGGAGATAGGCAAACTACCTGAAAAAGAATTCAGAATAATGATAGTAAAGATGATCAAAAACCTTGAAAACAAAATGGAGAACATGCAAGAATCAATTAACAAAGACCTAGAAGAATTACAGAACAAACATACAGAGGCAAACAACACAATTACTGAAATTAAAAATACTCTAGAGGAAATCAATAGTAGAACATCTGAAGCAGAAGAACGAATCAATGAGCTGGAAGATAAAATGGTGGAAATAACTTTTGAAGAGCAAAATAAAGTAAAAAGAATGAAAAGAACTAAGGATAGTCTCAGAGACCTCTGGGAAAATATCAAATGCACCAACATTTGAATTATAGGGATCCCAGAAGAAGAAGAGAAGAAGAAAGGGTATGAAAAAAATTTTGAAGAGATTATAGTTGAAAATTTCCCCAGTGTAGAAAAGGAAATAGTCAATCAAATCCAAGAGGTACAAAAGTCGCATACAGGATAAACCCAAGGAGAAACACAGCAAGACACATACTAATCAATCTAACAAAGACTAAACACAAAGAATGAATATTAAAAGCAGCAAGAGAGAAGCAACAAGTAATATACAAGGGAAACCCCATATGCTTAACAGCTGATCTTTCAGCAGAGACTCTGCAGGCCAGAAGGGAGTAGCAGGGTATATTTAAAGTATTGAAAGGGAAAAATCTACAACCAAGATTACAGTGTCTAGCAGGATCTCATTCAAATTGATGGAGAAATAAAAAGATTTTCAGACAAGCAAAAGTTAAGAGCATTCAGTACCACCAAACCAGCTTTACAAGAAATGTTAAATAGACTTAAATAGTCAAGAAATACACGAGAAGAAAAAAAAAATCTAAAAAATCAACCCCAAACAATTAAGAAAATGGCAATAGGAACATATATATCAATAATTACTTTAAATGTAAATGGATTAAATGCTCCACCAAAAAGACACAGACTGGCTGAATGGATACAAAAACAAGACCCATATATATGCTGTGTAGAAGAAACCCACTTCAGACCTCAAACATATATAGACTGAAAGTGAGAGGATGGAACAATATATTCCATGCAAATGGAAGCAAAAATAATCTGGAATAGCAATCCTCATATCAGAAAAAAAAAAGACCTTAAAATAAAGAAGATTGTAAGAGATAAGGAAGAACACTACATAATGATCAAGGGATCAATCCAAGAGGAAGACATAACAACTGTAAATATCTATGTACCCAACATAGAAGCACCTCAATACATAAGGCAAACAATAGCAGACATAAAAGGAGACATTGATAGTAACACAATAATAGCAGGTGACTTTAACACCCCACTCACACCAATTGACAGAGCCTCAAAACAGTAATTAATAAGGAAACACAAGTCTTAAATGATACATTAGGTGAGATGAGATGGATCTCATTGATATCATCAGGACATTCCATCCAAATGCAGAAGAATACACCTTCTTCTCAAGTGCACATGGAACATTTCCAGGATAAACCACACCTTGGGTCACAAATCAAACCTAAGTAAATTTAAGAAAATTGAAATTGTATCAAGCATCTTCTCCAACCACAACACTAAGAGACTAGATATCAATTACAAGAAAAAAAAACAAAAACTGTAAGAAACACAAACACATGGAGATTAAATAACACATTTCTAAATAGCCAACAGGTTACTCAAGAAATCAAAAGAGAAATAAAAAATTTCTAGAAACAAATGACAATGAAAACATGACAACTCAAAACCTATGGGATGCAGCCAAAGCAGTTCTAAGAGGGAAGTTTATAGCAATACAATCCTACCTCAAGAAACAAGAAAAGCATCGAATAGACAACCTCAGTTCAGTTGAGTTCAATAGCTCAGTTGTGTCCAACACTGTGACCCCATGAATTGCTGTACGCCAGGCCTCCCTGTCCATCACCAACTGCTGGAGTCTATCCAAACCCATGTCCCTTGAGTTGGTGATGCCATCCAATCATCTCATCCTCTGTCATTCCCTTCTCTTCCTGCCTTCAGTCTTTCCCAGCATCAGGGTCTTTTCAAATGAGTCAGCTCTTTGCATCAGGTGGCCAAAGTATTGGAGTGTCAGCTTCAACATCAGTCCTTGCAATGAAAACTCAGGACTGATCTCCTTTAGGATGGACTGATTTGATCTCCTTGCAGTCCAAGGGACTCTCAAGAGTCTTCTCCAGCACCACAGTTCAAAAGCATCAATTCTTCAGCACTCAGCTTTCTTCATGGCTGTAATCACCATCTGCAGTAATTTTGAAGTCCAGAAAAATAAAGTCAGCCACTATTTCCACTGTTTCCCCATCTGTTTGTCATGAAGTGATGGGACCGATTGCCATGATCTTCAGTTCAGTTCAGTTCAGTCGCGCCGTCGTGTCCGACTCTTTGCGAACCCATGAATCACAGTACGCCAGGCCCCCTGTCCATCACCAACTCCTGGAGTTCACTCAAACTCACGTCCATTGAGTCTGTGATGCCATCCAGCCATCTCATCCTCGGTCATCCCTTTCTCCTCCTGCCCCCAATCCCTCCCAGCATCAGGGTCTTTTCCAATGAGTCAACTCTTCGCACAAGGTGGCCAAAGTACTGGAGCTTCAGTTTTAGCATCATTCCTTCCAAAGAAATCCCAAGGTTGATCTCCCTCAGAATGGACTGGTGGATCTCCTTGCAGTCCAAGGGACTCTCAAGAGTCTTCTCCAACACCACAGTTCAAAAGCATCAATTCTTCTGCACTCAGCCTTCTTCACAGTCCAACTCTCACATCCATACATGACCACAGGAAAAACCATAGCTTGACTAGACGGACCTTAGTCGGCAAAGTAATGTCTCTGCTTTTGAATATACTATCTAGGTTGGTCATAACTTTTCTTCCAAGGAGTAAGCGCCTTTTAATTTCATGGCTGCAGTCACCATCTGCAGTGATTTTGGAACCCCAAAAAACAAAGTCTGACACTGTTTCTACTGTTTCCCCATCTATTTCCCATGAAGTGATGGGGCCAGATGCCATGATCTTCGTTTTCTGAATGTTGAGCTTTAAGCCAACTTTTTCACTCTCCTCTTTCACTTTCATCAAGAGGCTCTTTTGTTCTTCAGTTTCTGCCATAAGGGTGGTGTCATCTGCATATCTGAGCTTATTGTTATTTCTCCCAGCAATCTTGATTCCAGGTTGTGCTTCTTCCAGCCGAACGTTTCTCATGATGTACTCCGCATGTAAGTTAAATAAACAGGGTGACAATATATAGCCTTGACGTACTCCTTTTCCTATTTGGAACCAGTCTGTTGTTCCATGTCCAGTTTGAACTGTTGCTTCCTGATCTGCATATAGGTTTCTGAAGAGGCAAGTCAGGTGGTCTGGTATTCCAATCTCTTTCAGAATTTTCCACAGTTTATTGTGATCCACACAGTCAAAAGCTTTGGCATAGTCAATAAAGCAGAATTAGATATTTCTCTGGAACTGTTGCTTTTTTGATGATCCAGTGGATGTTGGCAATTTAATCTCTTGTTCCTCTGCCTTTTCTAAAACCAGCTTGAACATCTGGAAGTTCACAGTTCATGTATTGCTGAAGCCTGGCTTGGAGAATTTTGAGTATTACTTTACTAGCATGTGAGATGAGTGCAACTGTGCGATAGTTTGAGCATTCTTTGGCATTTTCTTTCTTTGGGATTGGAATGAAAACTGACCTTTTCCAGTCCTATGGCCACTGCTGAGTTTTCCAAATTTGCTGGCATATTTACAGCAGCACTTTCACAACACCATCTTCCAGAAATTGAAATAGTTTAACTGGAATTCCATCACTTCCACTAGCTTCGTTAATAGTGATGCTTTCTAAGGCCCACTTGACTTCACATTCCAGATTGTCTAGCTCTAGGCGAATGATCGCACCATCATGATTATCTGGATCGTGAAGATCTTTTTCGTACAGTTCTTCTGTGTATTCTTGCCACCTCTTCTTAATATCTTCTGCTTCTGTTAGGTCTCTACCATTTCTGTCCTTTATCGAGCCCATCTTTGCATGAAATGTTCCCTTGGTATCTCTAAGTTTCTTGAAGAGATCTCTAGTCTCTCCCATTCTATTGTTTTCCTCTATTTCTTTGCATTGATCATTGAGGAAGGCTTTCTTATCTCTCCTTGCTATTGTTTGGAACTCTGCATTCAAATGCTTATATCTTTCCTTTTCTCCTTTGCTTTTCATTTCCCTTCTTTTCACAGCTATTTGTAAAGCCTCCTCAGACAGCCATTTTGCTTTTTTGCATTTCTTTTTCATGGGGATGTCTTGATTCCTATCTCCTGTACAATGTCATGAACCTCCATCCATAGTTCCTCAGGCACTCTGTCTATCAGATCTAGTTCCTTAAATCTATTTCTCACTTCCACTGTATAATCATAAGGGATTTGATTTAGGTCATACATGAATGATATAGTGGTTTTCTCCACTTTTTTTCAATTTTAGTCTGAATTTGGCAATAAGGAGTTTATGATCTGAGCCACTGTCTGCTCCTGGTCTGGTTTTTGTTGACTGTATAGAGCTTCTCCATCTTTGGCTGCCAAGAATATAATCAATTTGATTTCAGTGTTTGTCATCTGGTGGTGCTCATGTGTAGTCTTTTCCTGCATTCTCTTGTCAGAACTCTATTAGCCTTTGCCCTGCTTCATTGTGTAGTTCAAGGCCAAATTTGCTGTTACTCCTAACTACACCTAAAGCAACTGGAAAACTAAGAATGAAAGAATCCCAAAATTAGTAGCAGAAAAGAAATCATAAAGACGTGAGCAGAAATAAATGAAAAAGAAATGAAAAAAAAATAGTAAAGATTAATATAACTAAAAGCTGGTTCTTTGAGAAGATAAACAAAATTGGCAAGCCTTTAGCCAGACTCATTAAGAAAAAAAGAGAAGAATCAAATCTACAAAATTAATAATGAAAAAGAAGAGGTTACAACAGACAATGCAGAAATACAAAGGATTATAAGATGCTATTATGACCAACTATATGGCTAATTAAAATGGATAACCCAGAAGAAATGGACAGATTCTCAGAAAAGTTCAATTATCCAAGACTGAGCCAGGAAGAAATAGAAATTATGAATAACTCAATTACAAGCACTTAAAGTGAAGCTCGGATCAAAAACTTTTCCCCCTGATCTGTCCCCCGCCAAAAAAAAAAAAAAAAAAAAAAACCCAGGACTACATGGCTTCACAGAAGAATTCTATTAAACATTTAGAGAAGAGCTAATGCCTGTCCTTCTAAAACTCTTTCAAAAGATTCAGAGGAAGGAACACTTCCAAACTCACTCTACAAGGCCACCATCACCCTGATACCAAAACCCAGACAAAGACAACACACCAAAAGAAAACTATAGGCCAATATCACGGATGAACATAGATGCAAAAATCCTCAAGAAAATATTAGCAAACAGAATTCAGCAACATATCAAAAAGCTCACACACCATGATCAAGTTGGGTTTATCCAGGAATGCAAGGATTCTTCAATATACACAAATCAATCAATGTTGTACATAGTATTGACAAACTGAAAGATAAAAATCATATGATCAGCTCAATAGATGCAGGAAAAGCCTCTGACAAAATTCAGCACCCATTTATGATTAAAACTCTCCAAAAAATGGGTGTAGAAGGAACCTACCTCAACATATAAAGGCTGTATATGATAAGCCTACAGCAAAATATTATTCTCAGTGGTGAAAAACTGAAAACATTTCCCCCTAAGATCAGGAATAAGACAAGTGTGTACACTTTTACCACTATTCAACATAGTTATACAAGTCCTTGCTACAGCAACCAGAGAAGAAAAAGAAATAAAAGGACTCCAGATTGGAAAAGAAGAAGTAAAGCTCTCACTGTTTGCAGATGACATGATACTGTACATAGACAACCCTAAAGATAGTATCAGAAAATTACTGGAGCTAATCAGTGAATTTAGCATCAAGATACAAAATCAATACACAGAAATCACTTGCATTTCTATATACTAACAATGAAAATCAGAAAGTGAAATTAGGAAACAATCTCATTCACTGTTCCTACAAAAAGAATTAAATATCTAGAAATAAACTTACCTAAGGAGACAAAAGAACTGTACACAGAAAATTATAAGACACTGATGAAAGAAATTGAAGATGACATAAAAAGATGGAGAGATATTCCATGTTCCTGGGTAGGAAGAATCAATACTGTGAAAATGACTATACTAAAAAAATGCAATCTACAGATTCAGTGCAATCCCTATCAAATAACCAATGGCATTTTTCACAGAAGTAGAACAAAAAATTTCACAATTCCTATGGAAACACAAAAGACCCTGGATAGCCAAAGAAGTCTACAGAAAGAAAAATGGAGCTGGAGGAATCAACCTTCTTGACTTCAGATTATACTACAAAGCTACAGATATCAAGACAGTATGGTACTGACACAAAAACAGAAATACAGACCAATGGAACAAGATAGAAAGCCTAGAAAGCAACCCATGCACCTATGGGTACCTTATTTTTGACAAAGGAGGAAAGAATATACAATGGGGCAAAGACAGCCTCTTCAATAAATGGTGCTGGGAAAACAGGACAGCTACCTGTAAAGGAATGAATGTAGAACACTTCTTAACACTGTACACGAAGATAAACTCAAAATGGATTAAAGACCTAAATGTAAGACCAAAAACTATAAAACTCTCAGAGGAAAACATAGGCAGAACACTTGATGACATAAATCAAAGCAAGGTCCTCTATGACCCACCTTCTAGAGTAATGGACATAAAAACAAAAGTAAACATGTGGGATGTGATTAAACTTAAAATCTTTTGCACAGCAAAGGAAACTATAAGCAAGGTGAAAAGACAACCCTCAGAATGGAAGAGAAAAAATAAAGCAAATGAAACAAGTGACAAAGGATTAATTTCCAAAATATATAAGCAGCTCATACAACTCAATGCCAGAAAAACAAACAACCCAATCAAAAAGTGGAAAAAAAGACCTAAACAGACTTTTCTCCAAAGAAAGTCTCTCTTCTTCTCCAAAGAAGACATAAGATGGCTAACAAACACATGAAAAGATGCTCAACATTGCTCCTTATTAGAGAAATGGAAATCAAAACCACAATGAGATATCACCTCACACCGGTCAGAATGGCCCTCATCAAAAAGTCTACAAACAATAAATGCTGGAGAGGGTGTGGAGAAAAGGGAACACTCTTGCACTGTTGGTGGGAATGTAAATTGATACAGCCACTATGGAAGACGTTATGGAGATTCCTTTAAAAACTAGAAATAAAACCACCATGCTGCTGCTGCTAAGTCACTTCAGTTGTGTCTGACTCTGTGCGACCCCACAGACGGTAGCCCACCAGGGTCCCCCATCCCTTGGATTCTCCAGGCAAGAACACTGGAGTGGTTTGCCATTTCCTTCTCCAATGCATGAAAGTGAAGAGTGACAGTGAAGTCGCTCAGTTGTGTCCGACTCTTCGCAACCCCATGGACTGCAGCCTACCAGGCTCCTTCATCCATGGGATTTTCCAGGCAAGAGTACTGGAGTGGGGTGTCATTGCCTTCTCCAATAAAACCACCATATTCCCAGTCCTAGGCACATACTCTGAGGAAACCAGGATTGAAAAAGCCACATATATCCCATTGTTCACTGCAGCACTATTTACAATAGCTAGAACATGGAAGCAACCTAGATGTCCATCGACAGATGAATGGATAAAGAAGTTGTGGTACATATACACAATGAAATATTACTCAGCCATAAAAAAGAACACATTTGAGTCAGTTTTAATGAGGTGGATGAACCTAGAACCTATTATACAGAATGAAGTGAGTCAGAAAGAGAAAGATAAACATCATATTGTAATACACATATACAGAAAATAGAAAAATGGTACTGAAGAATTTACTTACAGGGCAACAGTGGAGAAACAGATATAGAAATAGACTCATGGACATGGGGAGAGGGGAGGAGAGGATGAGATGTATGGAAAGAGTACCATGTATGCAAAGAGTAAATGGACACTAATTTACCATGTATAAAAGAGATAGCCAATGGGAATTTTCATATGGCTCAAGACCTCAAACTGGCACTCTATCAATCTACAGGGGTGGGATGGCATGGGAGGTTGGAGGAAGAGTTCAAAAGGGAAGGAATATATGTATACTTATGGCTGATTCATATCAAGATTTCATAGAAAAGAACAAAATTCTGTAAAACTATTATCCTTCAATAAAAAAATAAATTACAACAACAACAAAAAATTGAAAGCCCATTCTCAATTATGCCTGTGGATTAAGAGAAATGATCAGTGAACTAGCTACCTCTGGATCTCTGAACTCCCTTGTCCTACTGATGCTGTTGAGCACTTTGGTGAGGGTTACAAAAAAGAAAAAAAAAAAAAAACCTATCTACTAGATCTGTTTTTTTATTTTGCTGTAAGGAATTAAGATGCTTTCCATAACATTAAACAATAACCTTTCCATAAGAAACCTCAGTTAATGTTTCTCCCTGAACCTAATACAGGTAGTCTTCCCCAAAGCATTGTAAAAATGACTAGTAAATGTAGAACTGTGCAAATTCCTCTGAATAATCAATAGAAAATAGTTTTCTCTTGTTCTGTAAACTTAAAAAAATTGTCAAAACATTAAAATTCTCTTAGGGATAAACTATGGGGAAATAAAGAATTACTAAAAATAATATTAATTGTACTATAATTCAAACCATGAGAAACATTGAGAATTAAAGTGCTTTATTTCTTTATTAAAAAAAAAACTTATCAAGAGTAACTTGAACAGTGCTTGCCTTCTTCTTGTGTTATAAGTTAGGATAGGGAGCGAGCACCATTTATATGTCTTGACAAATTGTCATATATTACTTTCTAGCTTTGCGTCAGCTTTCAACACATTCTTCTCTTTATGCTTTCAATGATGTAAAATAATTTTAGAAAGTTTCATGAATGTGAAGTTTTGACAGCACCACTTCCTCTGCATCTTTTTTAACCCAACCACATCCCTCATTTATGTTTATAAATTGGCTTTTACTAAGCTCCCCAGACTGCATATCTAGAGTTCTCAGATGATGGCAGGCCAACGTTCTCACAATCAGCCACCTCTTTTATGACTCCATATACTTTTAATTAAAATTTCACTTCCACTGTTATGATTTTTTATTTATTGGTTGCATTTCTTTTCTGTTGGCTTATTCTCTCTTTTGATCATTATTTTTTAATGTGTCATATGGGTTATCACTTGGAGACAAGAAGGCAACACAAGTACATGTTTTACTGTCTGTGCACACTGTTTGAAAACAACATGCATTAACCAGTCAGCAAGAGACTGAGAAGGAAGTTCATGATTGGTTACTGAACATGATGTTCATAGATATTTGTGGAATGAATAGCTAGTAGTGGAATCTACACTTTATATAACAACTTATAGTTAATATACCATGGTACCTCCGTCTAGTTAAGGCTATGGTCTTTCCTGTGGTCATGTGTGGATGTGAGAGTTGGACTGTGAAGAAGGCTGAGCGCAGAAGAATTGATGCTTTTGAACTGTGGTGTTGGAGAAGACTCTTGAGTCCCTTGGAGTGCAAGGTGATCCAACCAGTCCATTCTGAAGGAGATCAACCCTGGGATTTCTTTGGAAGGAATGATGCTAAAACTGAAGCTCCAGTACTTTGGCCACCTCATGCGAAGAGTTGACTCATTGGAAAAGACCCTGATGCTGGGAGGGATTGGGGGCAGGAGGAGAGGGGACGACCGAGGATGAGATGGTTGGATGGCATCATGGACTCAACGGACGTGAGTCTGAGTGAACTCCGGGAGACGGTGATGGACAGGGAGGCCTGGCGTACTGCGATTCATGGGGTCGTAAATAGTCGGACACGACTGAGCGACTAAACTGAACTGAACTGAACTGAACTACAATTTGAATCATGTTATTGGAGGACTAGTGTTAATTACCTAAACTAATGGAAACTGAAATCCGTGCATATCAGAACTATGCAAAGTGAGGACTGTCTGCATTAGGAATAGTGATGATTTCCTAGAGTAATGAAATTGTTTTAATATATGAACCAGTGCTGTCATAAAGAAATAGAATGAATATAATTGTAGGCCACATATGTAATTTCAAAAACTTTACTAGCCATTCTAAAAGTGAAGAAACATAGGCAAAATTAACTTTAATAATATATTCTGTTTAACACAATATACCAAAAATATGTTAATTAAATATGTAATCTCTATAAAACTTACTAGTGAGATATTTACAATCTTTTTTAATTCTAGTCTGAAATTCAGAGTGCATTTTCAATTTGTACTAGCCACATTTCAAGTGTCTATGTCACATGTGGTTAGTGACTACTTTATTGGACAACAAAAATATAAATTATTTTCCCCTCCTTCTCTTGGATTTTCAAGAATGTATGTCAAACAGAGAGGCTACTCCTTGTTAAGTGCATTTGACATGATGGCACGGGTACTGGGAACTAGTCAGGCTCCAGTTCCTGGGCCCTTGTTTAATATAATTTATTTTTCATTTTCCTACTTATTTAAACTTACATTATGTTGCTACATTTTGTACATATTCCTAAGTCTTTGTATCCTTTTCAAAATAAAGTAGGACATAAATTAGAAAGTATATATAAAATAAAGTGGGGCATGCATTAGAAAGCACATAAAAATATATCCAAGTCTAACTTAAACATAATTAAAACCTTAAAATGTTGCTTCTGTTGAATGGGTAGGCATACCAAAACCTCATTTAATATATCTCATATAAAAGTATTGCATCTTAGACAGTATATTGGTAAAAAATAAAAGGGAGAAAGAAAATATACAATATGGGAGGAAGATAATGACTTAATTTCCACTCTTTTTTTTTTTTTTCAGTGCAAAATGCTGGTAAATGGGATCTAATAATTAATGCTCTGAGGAATTACATAAACAGAGAGCATATTCTTTTCTGAGTCCCTAGATACACAGAGAATCTAGAAGAAAAGAGATTACTTTCTGGAGTTTTAAGAACATTCAGCATGTTATTCCACCAAATTTTTAGATTTCAGAAAGACTGGAAAAGGGGGTTGTTTCCCAATGTTGTCATGGTTGAAATTAAATTCTTGTAATCTGAGCTTTCTCTTCCTTCCTGAGAAAATACACTCATATGTTCATCTTATCTTGTGTATCACTTTCTGTACACTATAAATTTCTTGACAGCATACATGATTCTAATATACTGTTCACTCAAATAAGAAGCTGTCTTTTGTATTCTCTTCCAACAAGGTATAATTATTTTTTGAAATATTAAAATGTTTGCTATGAATGGACCTTATTCATATTTTGAGGATGTGTAGGTCTCAAGCTTGTCTTGGGAATAGGAAAAGACTGCATACAAAGAATTAGTGTAAGAGTCTCACAAGAAGCTATATCATTCACATAAGAAGCTATATACATTTTGGTTGCCCAACGCTGAATATCACAACACCAACTGAATTATTTTAATAAAGATACATAACTTGTATCTTGTAGATACAAGTTGTAGATCAGGACTTTTGGTTGCAAAATGTGTGAAATTAAAATGAGCCAAAATTAGCCTAATGGGAGAATTATCGACTCACATAAATGAACAATAATAAGGGCTTCAGGGACGATCGGTCACTGTAGCCCCAAAGCCACTGGACGATCTTCGTGAGTCACTCTGTCTGTTCTCTTCCTGTTTTTTCTTCTATACTGGTTTCGTTAACATTAGAGTCATGGCTATGACTGTTTTACCTTATGTTTTCCAATTTCAACACAAGAAAGGCAATGGCTCTTAGTATCAATTCAAAATCACTTTTCATAAAACTCTGATTTCTGGTTGAGTTTTTGTGCAAACTACCTGGACAAATCAGGAAGAAATGTTGCAATTAATACTCTAGTTTGGATGAGGGAATAAATAGTAGAGCATGACCAGGGACGTGGAGTCACTTAAAAGATGATGACACCTCCTACCTGGAGGGGTCTGAATAAGATAGGAACAGATCTGCAAAAGCTGGCAAGAGAGGCAAGGAAAGGGTGCTATTACTGGAAGAAAGAGTTGTGTAAGTGTTTTTCACTATAATATTAAAGCACTAGATTTTTCCACATTTTTGTCCAGTTGTTCTGTGCCCTTGGAGACAGCTATAACCTAACTAAATGACTCATCAGTCTAAATGGCACATCTTTTAGATATGAGGTATCACAATAATGGGAAACTGAAAAATGAAAAATATGACTACACATGCTAGAAATTTCATTCAGGTATGAACAACAGAGGTTCATTAAACAATAACTTAAATAAGGTAGTTTCTTTTTTTACATTAAAAATAGCCAGGCATGGATAAAACAGAATGAGCATGGCAGCCCCATCTTCCTTAGGAAACCATATTTCTTTAATCTTTCTTGCTCTACCATTCTAGCTTTTCTTAAGTCCTGAAGAATTTCTGCTTAAGTTATTTGCTAGAATTTGGTTACATCATTATACTTAGCTGCAAAGGAACTTTGAAAATGATGAATTTTTAACTAGATACTGCTGTGCCAAAAAAGATCATTATTCTGTTACTAAGAATAGTTGATAGAATTTGGTGATCTCTGCCTCAACTGAGCAGGCAAAGTCTGAAAGCACTTTAAATATACAACAGACTCAGAATGTATAAATGATAACAATGTCATCCTTGTTTTAAAATAGTTTCCCTTTTAAAGGCAAAACCAAATACATCTATATCTATCTATCTATTTGCAGTTGACTCTTGAATGACATAGGTTTGAACTGCATGCATTCATTTATATTTTATTTTTTAATGAATGCTACAATACATGATCCACAGTTGGGTGAATACAAGGATGCAGAATTGCAGATATGAGGCCTGACTATAAAGTTCTGCACAGATTTTTGATTACATAGGAGTGGGTGCCCTTAGTCTATTTCAAGTACAAGGATCAATTGTATATATGTGTATGTATATAGAGATACAGATACAAATATAAATATAGATGATATGTAAGAGTAAGACTTTGGAGTTAGAAGAGATCTTTTTTTCTAATATTGATACTCATTTACCAAGTAATGTATACATGTAAAACAGAATAATCTCTTTTGTCTATTTTGGAAAGAAAATTAGTAGCTATCTCATCTTACTGAGTTGTTAGAACTAGGATAGTATCTTGAATAACATTTGAAACAAGTTCCTAAGTTTTAATTTTAATAGTATTTCAAAGTTGAAAAGCTGACCATTTAGTTAGTCTTTCAATTAGTTTATTCTTTTCTATGTGATAAAATAAATTGATAAGAATATCATCTGGAAAGGGGTAATCTAAAGCTACCAGATGCTTTATGATTATTCAAAATCACATAATATTTCATTCAAGTTCACTCTTAAATCTATCCCATGTATTTAGATTTTCCTAGGGACAGTAGCAATATTAAATTTACTGCTTAATTTAGTAAATGAAAATAACACAGTTACTTAAAAGTAATTACAAACTCAGTGCTAAGATAAATAGACTTACCAAGCAGAAACTTATTTTTTATCATGTCCAACAGATAAATTAACTAGATTTTATTTTTAATTCTTAAATATTCTTAGCATAAATTATTGATATTATTATAAAATTTGCTATAGAATATATTGAAATATAAGAAGTTCCTCAGCTAACTTGACAGAAGCTTTAAGGAAAAGGTAAAATTTATTCAAAAAAATTTGTTTGATTAACTCTCCTTGCTAATACACTGCAAGATGTACTACTTTCATCCCTGGAAATGCATTAAGCAGCTTAATCAAGATATATTTATTGACTATAATCAGATATCTTTATGCTGTTAAAGTAATTCTATGATATAAATGCCACCCCCATAAAGATTTGATATTCTCTTTCCTCTTTAGGTAAAAATGTTAATTGGAATAAAATGTAATGGAGAAATAGAAGATAAACAATGTGGAGCTGACAGAGGTTCAACTTCCACTTCTCTGAAAGTTAAAAAGGTACATATTTGTAGAATTTGTTGACTTATATGGGGTAAATACTCTCATCATAAACAATTTTCATCTATCAAATAGGTAGCTTTCAAATTTCCCTGAAATTCACTCATCAGTTCTGGTGATGCAGTACAAGCTGGCTTCAGCAAATCAAATAGATTAACACCATAGTCAGCCACTAAGATGCCGTTCTTTGGAACCTTTATTCAAATGGGTGTTATCTTTCCTTTTCTCCTTTGCTTTTAGCTTCTCTTCTTTTCTCAGTTATTTGTAAGGCCTCCTCAGACAACCATTTTGCCATTTTGCATTTCTTTTTCTTGGGTATGGCCTTGACCACAGGCTCCTGTAAAATGTCACGAACCTCCATCCATAGTTCTTCAGGCACTCTGTCTATCAGATCTAATCCCTTGAATCTATTTGTCATTTCCACTGTATAATCATAAGGAATTTGATTAAGATCATGCCCGGATGGTCTAATCATTTCCCCTACTTTGTTCAATTTACATCTGAATTTGTCAATAAGGAGTTCATGATCTGTTTGTTCTACAGTCAGCTTCCAGTCTTGTTTTTGCTGCCTGTATAGAGCTTCTCCATCTTTGGCTGCAAAGAATATGATCAATGTGATTTCGGTATTGACCATCTGGTAATGTCCATGTGTAGAGTCAGCTCTTGTGTTGTTGGAAGAGGGTGTTTGCCATGACCAGTGTTTTCTCTTGGCAAAACTCTGTTAGCCTTTGCCCTGCTTCATTTTGTACTCCAAGGCCAAATTCGCTTGTCACTCTAGTTATCTCTTGACTTCTTACTCTTGCATTCCTGTCCCCTATGTTGATAAGGACATCTTTTTTGGGTGTTAGTTCTAGAAGGTCTTGTAGGTCTTCATAGAACCATTCAACTTTGGTATCTTCAGCATTAGTGGTTGGGGCATGGACTTGGATTACTGTGATATTGAATGGTTGGCCTTGGAATCAAACAGAGATCATTCTGTCATTTTTGAGATTGCACCCAAGTACTGCATTTTGGAATTTTTTGTTGACTATGAGGGCTACTCCATTTCTTCTAAGGGATTCTTTCCCACAGTAGTAGATATACTGATCATCTGAATTAAATTTGCCCATTTCAGTCCATTTTAGTTCACTGATTCCTAAAATGTTGATGTTCACTCTTGCCATCTCCTGTTTGACTACTTCTAATTTACCTTGATTCATGGACCTAAGGTTCCAGGTCCTATGCAGTATTGGTCTTTACAGCGTCGGACTTTACTTACATCACCACTCACATCCACAACTGGGTATTGTTTTTCTTTGGCTCCATGTCTTCATTCTTACTGGAGTTATTCCTCCACTCTTCTCCAGTAGCATATTGGGCACCTACAGACCTAGTGAGTTCATCTTTCAGTGTCCTATCTTTTTGCCTTTTCATTCTGTTCACAGGGTTCTCAAGGCAAGACTATTGAAGTGGTTTGCTATTTCCTTCCAGTGGACCACATTTTATCAGAACTCTCCACCATGGCCCATCCATCTTGGGTGGCCCTACGCAGCATGGCTCATAGTTTCGTTGAGTTATACAAGGCTGTTGTCCATGTGATCAGTTTGATTAGTTTTCTGTGATTGTTTTTTTCATTCTGTCCACCCTCTAATGGCTAAAGTTAAGAGACTTATAGAAGCTTCCTGACGTGAGAGACTGACTGTGGGGGAAACTGGGTGCTCTTCCGATGAGTAGGACCATGCTCATTAAATCTTTCATCCAATTTTCTGTTGATGGGCGGAGCTGTGTTCCCTCCCTATTGTTTGACCTAAGACCAAACTATGGAGGCTGTAATGAAGATACATTACCTCCTTCTTCCTGGTTCCTGACACACACAAGGTTTTGTTTGAGCCCTCTGAGCATCTCTGACACATATGGGGTTTGATTCTAAATGTGATTTCACCCCTCCTACCATTTTACTAGGGCTTCTCCTTTTCCCTTGGATGTGGGATATCTTTTGGTGGAATCCAACATTCTCCTGGGGATTCCCTGGTGGCTCAGTGGGTAAAGAGTCCGTGTGCAGTGTGGGAGAACCATGTTTGATCCCTGGCTTGGGAAGATGCCCTGGAGAAGGAAATGGCAACCCACTCCAATATTCTTGCCTGGAGAATCCCACTGACAGAGGAGCTTGGTGGGCTACAGTCCATGGGGTCGCAAAGAGTCGTACAGAACTGAATGACTAACACTCACTAACATTCTCCTATCGATGGTTTTTCAGGACGAGTTGTAACTTTTGAGTTCTTGCAGAAGGAGGTGATTGCATGTCCTTCTACTCAGCCATCTATACAGCGTATAGGATTAGATAAGACAATGTATGCAAAAGCTTAGCACAACGCTTGATGTGTGAGGTACACTGGGCGCCCACTATGTGCCAGACACTGTGGAAAACACTGGAGATTCAACAGTGACTCAGACAAGGTCTCTGCTCTTATGGTGTTTACATTCTTGAACACCTCCGTCAAACTGGCAGGAGTAGCTGAAACCCCACCTTTCCCAGTCAGCAGAATCCCCACACTGAAACCTCAACATAAATCAAACAGTTCCTTGGGCAGGGAATGTCTATGTCAGGCACGGATTAGAGACCAGTGGTCAGTAGAGCCTTGGCGCCCATCGCTGCACCAACCTGGTTGAGAACAGTGGGCACCCATATACTGGCCACTCAATTTGGTGGAGGAACTCCATAAATGAGAGCCCACTAACTAGGCCACTTCAAAGGCTGGCTCTGGGGGACATGGAGGCTAAGTGGTGGAAATAAAAGCCAGCTGGAGGCAGCTGGCAGGTGGAGCACCCAAGACTTTTCATGCGGGTGAGGCTGAGCGCCTCTGCCAGCCTTCAGGCCTCCACAAACTGCGCCTGCCTCCAGCCGGAGGGTCCTACCCAGCGCCTCCGGAAGGGAGCTGGTCGCAAGGGATCTTGGGGCGACTGGGATGCCGGAACTCGCTGCCAGACGTCCTCTTGGGAGAAACAGCTCTGCAAGAGCTACGGGTCTCAGGCAGGCTGCCATGTTTGGGGTACCGTCTTTGTTGGGTGTGAAAGTGCATTGGGTTCCTGGTTGGCCAGCACTGTCCCATCCCTTCCGCTGAGGAAATTAAGAGTGTAGAGCGTAAGTATTCAGCACATAGTAGATTTAGGGAATGGAGGAAAGAGAAGGAAGTGAGGGAGGCCTGCCAGGATTCCTCTCCAGCCGCAGCCTGGCCCTCACCCGCTGTCTGAAAAACAAAACAACAGAACAAAACAAAAAAAATTTACTTCACTTTTTTTTTTAAAGTAACAAACTAATAGAATGATGATAGTGCCACTAATTTTTAGATTCTTGAACTTTTATTTCTCCTACAAAGGATCATAGTATTTACACGCTATTCACTATAGAATATTTCTGTAGCTACAACATGATTAGTAGGTAACCATTAGCAAGTAAATTTTATTTGCAAAGCTGAAAATTATTAAGTATTTTGTAATGTTCTTGAGGTCTTTAGTACAAATAACTAGCTTATCATATATCAAGAACTCATGGATCTTTTTGACTCTGGAAATACACTGCCTTAGGAAATAATGTCTACATATGGTTTCTGTCTCAACAAAAGGTACTTACTGGAAAGGTAATTTTCCTTTGCTAATTTACATGTTAGCAAAATATGTAAATTATTATAAAACAGCTTGAAAAAGGATGGTTTTTGCTTGAAAGTTATTTTTGGCAGGAAGAACATTTGATTGTTCTTTACAAATTAAAGAATTTTTAAATGAGCAGTATGTTTAATTTTCAACTAAATCAATTACCAATTGTGAAGACTACAAAGTATTATTGATTAAAATATGTATATTTAAACTAAGTTATATGCTGTTTAGATTTGTAGCGTATAGTATTTTACTCTTAAATAATAACTTATACCCAGATATTCCTTGTATAAATATGTGCTTTTCTAATTTTTGGAATTGTTGAGCCAAGATAACCATGAATTTAAACTCAAAGAAAGCCCTTTATGAGAATTGTTAAATTCAGTTTTTTTAACTAGGTGTAAGTTGTTTAAAAAACACCTTATTTCATTGTTTCCTTCAAGTTTTATTGCAATATAATTCACACACAGCACTGTATAAGTTTACAGAATACAATATCATTATTTGAGTTGCATACACTATTAAATTATGACCAAATAAGTTTAGTGAACATCCATAAGCCAAGAAAAAGAATCAAAAAACATTTTTTTCTTTGTGATGAGAACTCCCAGGATTCATTCTCTTATAACAACTTTTATATATGCGTGTGGTGTGTGTGTTTGTGTAACAGTGTTAATTATATCTATCATTTTGTACATTACATCCGTAGTATTTATCTTCCAACTGGAAGTTTGTATCTATTGACTGTCTTCATTTAATTCTACTTCCCTCACCTGCCACTTCTTGTGATCACAAATCTGATCTCTTTCCCTGTGAATTGGTTTTCTTATTTTTGAAATTATAATTGACCTACAAGTTTATGTTAGTTCCTAGTGTACAAATTGTGATTCAATATTTCTGTATACTTTAAAATGATCAACACAATAAGTCTATTTACTGTTTGTTACTATACAAAGACACTGCATTATTATTGACTGTATATTCTTGGCACTACATTTCATACACATGACTCATTTATTCTGTACCTAAAATTTTATACCTCTTAGTCTCTCTCACCTATTTTTCCATCTCCTCTGGCAACCACCTCTTTGTTCTCTGTATCTATATAGACACTTTTATTTGTAAAGATAGATTTAAAAATATAATTGTCAATGGTAAAACTAGCATGTTGTTATAAAGCCAGCTAAAGCATGTATGACTAACAATGTGTCTTTACCTCAAAGCTGATTTGGCCATAAGGTCTCATAGGTAGTAGGCTCATAATTGTTGGAGGAGTCAGAGAAGAGGATAATTAGGCACAAAGAGTGAAAATACAAAGCCAGACTTAAACCTATATTCATTTTGTGGAGGCGTATGTCTTAACTGACATAATTGAAAAAAAAAAACAAACTTAGATTCTGCAAATAACAATAGGCCAATTTCTCTAAAGAAATAAAATGTAAATACAAATATATTTAGAAGGCAATAAAAGGCTTTATCTGGTTTCAACTTTTAGTAGACTTATTTCTGCCTCACAAGTGGAATTATCTGGGAAAATAAGTCATTGTCCTACCTATTACACAACTCTTTGTATAACACAATTCATAATATGTTTGGCAAATCATGTTATCAAGGCTTATGAACATTTCATGTTCTGTTCCCTTAAGAGACACTCAATAAATAACTGTTGAGTGAACTGAATTAATCAAGTTGATGAAGTTCTTAGTTATTCCTTTTAAAGTTTTTTTAAAACAGATTATTATAAAAATCTTCTAAGGCAAACACTGATCATTAGTCTACCCCAAAATTGGTTCAAAATTTTCTATACTTGTCAATTAAAATTTGGATGACATTGAGAGTAAATGAATCAACTTTGAATAGTACTACAAGTAGTAGTCTTATTTCTGGTTGCTTACTTTCATGACTTCAAACATCTAATCACTCCAGAAAACTCTTTCCAATCCATTATATAATTTATTATATACTCTATCATTATATAATTAATGTATAGTATGTTATAATATGATACTTAAGTGTATGTTTCTTTAGATGAATTTGATAAGCTCCATTTAAAACCAAAGATCTATAAGCTACTGAGTTTACGGATCCTCCAAAAAGTCAATGATGCACTGGTTTCATAGTAGAAAGATGAAGTAAGTTGGAAATATACTCTTCAAAATTATAGGGTAGGAAAACAGTAACTCTATTACCTTGACTGTGCCAATTTGTGTTGTTCATATTGCTTCTGATATATTCAAAATTAAACTTCATTAGTGCTTCTCAATTTTTTTCTTGTCATGGCATGCAGAAAGTGGTAATATTTTTATGTTAAACTAATGCAAACTGGAGGGAAATGGGAGGCTTCTCTAGGGAACCCAGTGTGGGTAAAACAGTGTATTTTCCTACACAAACATGCACACACACGTATTTAATAAGCATGAAGTGAGATTAAAGTTGGCAGCTGCCAAGATCTGTATCTGCCAGCAGCTCCCCACTACCCCACTGTCACCTTCCCCAGCAGCCTTAACTCAGCCTGCACTCACTGCTTCCTGGGTTCCTTGATGCTCTTCTAGCATCTCATCAGGCCCATTATACTCACTGGGCAGTTGAACCCTAGGTAGTTGCAGCTATAGTAGATGTTAGATAGGAGAGCTTCTCTTTGGGCCTTACTAATAGTAAAGGAGGGCAGCAAATTAATTCATTCTCTTTGTACCATTGACTACGGGTTTTATCTTTAGAATTCTCTGATCAGACTGTCTTTGAAAGAGATTTGAAGTTATTTACAGACAGAGATATAATATGAGACAGCTATAGGTACTTAAGCTTGACTTTGCCTCTAAGGGAACAGAGGGTATCAGTGTCTTGTAATTTGTTTGTAACCCCTTCCTGGTACCCGCATAAGGAAGCTGTGAATTATTCAATGGCAGAAATTACACTGCATCCTAAATTAACTATTTTTCTGGATTCCATAGATTACAACAGTGGAGGAAAGTTTGTGGGTAATCTGGAAATATGATGCTTATAAGTTATCATCAGACCACTGCAATTCATTTAAATACAATTGTTATAGTAGGGCAGCAAAGCCAACAAATTATATAAAGTTTAATTACTTAGAGTCAAATATGCCCTCATCCATTTAGATGTTCAAAAAACCAGATAATATGCAGTAACACAATTCAGTGTAACAAATCAGATGAAATGCACTAATAAGTAATGTCAAATTTACTAATGACCAAGTGTATATCCCATAACATGAATCAAAATGATATTGACCAGTGGCCTCAAAAATGTTTTTAGCTTTTGTTGTACACTGTAATCTTTCAGGTAGACTTTTTAAAGACTAATTAATTCCAGGGATTCACTCCAAAAATTGTAACTGAATTGGTCTGATGTGGGACTCAGGAATACGTATTATTTTAAAGTTTACCACGTGATGCTAACAACTAACAATTGAAAACCACTGCCTTTGACTTCCATTCTATTGTCTTTCTCTCTCTACCAGGAAAAACCTGGATAGTCTCTTATTTCTTTTCCCTGCAATGTTCTAATTGCTCTGGCTTTAGAATCCCTTTTTCATGTTCAATGACATACTTAACTGTGCAGTAAAATGGCTTTTCTTTTTTTCAATATCTTAAGTACTGGCAGACACATAATCCCCTGATACCTAGTAGTTTATCAGGGTACTTCTGGGTCCTGCGTCCTCCCAAAGGAAGCCCTTGTCCCAATCCACACACATTCCATGATAAGATATTTATTGAATTATTGGCATCAGTTCAGTTCAGTTGCTCAGGATGTCCAACTCTTTGCAACCCCATGGACTGCAGCACGCCAGGCCTCCCTGTCCATCACCAACTCCTGAAGTTTACTCAAACTCATGTCCACTGAGTTGGTGATGTCATCGAACCATCTCATCCTCTGTCATCCCCTTCTCCTCCCACCTTCAATCTTTTCCAGCATCAGGGTCTTTTTCAGTGAGTCAGTTCTTCGCATCAGGTGGCCAAAGTATTGGAGTTTTAGCTTCAGCATCACTTCTTCCAATGAATATTCAGGATTGATTTATTGGCTTAGCCAATAAAATACATTTGCAACAGTGAGCTTTTATCCTTTCTGTTTCCTTAACTTGACCTGTGGTGCCAGACTGGTCACTCAGCTCCTGAGATACTGGCAACAGTAAGACACTATTTATTCTGCACTAATTTAGGTGCTCTTTTGTTTTTCTCCAAGCATATATGCTGAAATGTCTGAGAATACAGGTTGAAAAGAAGATTAGAAATGATCTCTTAGCAGAAGAAGAGTGTTTTTTCTACACAATTGCTAAATGGTTCTATAACAAATAGAACAGATTGGAGAAGGCAATGGCACCCTACTCCAGTACTCCTGCCTGGGAAATCCCATGGACGGAGGAGCCTGGAAGGCTGCAGTCCATGGGGTGGCTGAGGGTCGGCACTACTGAGCGACTTCACTTTCACTTTTCACTTTCCTGCATTGGAGAAGGAAATGGCAACCCACTCCAGTGTTCTTGCCTGGAGAATCCCAGGGACGGGGGCGCCTGGTGGGCTGCCCTCTATGGGGTTGCACAGAGTCGAACATGACTGAAGTGACTTAGCAAATAATAGAAATACTTCTACCACACATTCAAGACATCAATTATAGAAACCAAGCAGTTTTGTCTGAGTTTCCCTGACATTTCACAATTCAACTGCTAAATGAAAGGAAGGAACGGAAGAAGGAAGGGAAGTGAGGGAGGGAGAAAAGAAGGAGGGAAGGAAGGAGGAAGGAGAAAAGAAAGGAAAAGGAAAAGAAAAAGAAAAAATGTTACAGATTTTAAAGTATTTCATGGAGATATAGTCTATACCAATAAAGTTACAACTTCAGCTATTTCCAGCTATTATCACAAAGAAACTAATGAGGTATGTTAAAATGTATTTAATTTTACTCATTTGAAGAGATTCTTAGAATTTTCTTAAATCTGCTCTAAGAAAAAGTTTTAGAAAAAGAAAATCATCATTAATAAAGGTTCACTTGAATATTCATTGACCCAACTAGTATACAAATATTTAATTTCACATAAAACCAACAAGAACCTACTTACTTCTAAAAACTGCTGTTCACCTTTTAAAATTAATATAAAGTGTTGGTGTAAGCTTGTATATATATTTAATTAAAATAGTAATATATGCTGTTACTCTAGGAGAAATAAACTTTATTTGTGCAATTCATCGATTATTACTTGCCACATATTATTCTGGAAAAGCAGAGACTCATTTCACTTAGCTTAAATTTAGACTCTTCAAACTTCTTTGAACTGAGACTATCACTACTAAAGTGAGTTGCATAAGAACTATTCATTTAAATATTTTTTGAAAACCTACCATGCCCTCTTCTAGTTGCTGAGTTATTAACTGTTCTTTGAAACTAATTATTGATTCGAGCTTAATATTGCTTTGAATTGTTTGCTTTAATCACTGAAAAAATTCAATGCAATATTGTTGAAATCAGAAAAAAAAGTATCCAAAAGGATATGATACATGAATCACATGGGCTTATTAAACCATGTCCTATTAAACACTGAGAGTATAGCTCTTGGTAATTCAAGAGAGAGGGTGTGGGGCGGGAGGGGGGAGGTGGGGGTCGGGATTGGGAGATCATGTACACTCGTGGCTGATCCATGTCAATGTGTAGCAAAACAAATACAGTATTGTAAAGCAAAACAAACTAAAAAAATAAAAATTAATTAAAAAAAATTCTAAAAAAAAAAAAGAAAGTCAGCAACTGAATTTCCATATTATATATATTATTATATTTCCTATATTATGGTAAATCTATACCATGGTGTTTTATATCACCATGGAAACAGTGCTCAAGCTCTTAAAATTATTTTCACAGAATTTTCTTTTACAGTTTATAAAAACACTTATGCTAGTTGAAAGGGGTGGGGGGAGCAAATGAACCTGTCATGTAGAGTGAAAGAAATGATAGCAAACGCAGTGCTTTTTACGTATACATGCAGTACATATTGCAGCTGTCAAATGCAGCTGCATACCTTTCATGAAATGCAGTATCAAATCATAAAAAAAGTGAACATTAATGATCTACTTCTAAAGTTTATATAATCTTACTTCTTTCATATAAAATAATAGCTTCAGAGCAGGGGAATTGATTTAATAAAATTAAATTATTGTGCTTGAAAGAACAATGTCTTCTCAATAACATTTTATAAAATTGTTTTTTCTGTCTTTTATAATTTGGGAGTAATAATAAGATACAAAATACCATTATGTGGGGATTAAGAAAGATTGATCAGTTATTTTATTTTATAGAATGTACAAGTGGCTCCGTGGTAAAGAATCCACCTGCCAACCAGATGTGAGTTTGTTCCCTGGGTCAGGAAGATCCATGGAGAAGGAAATGGCAACCCACTTCAGTATTCTTGCTTGGGAAAACCCACAGACAAAGGAGTCTAGTGGGCTACAGTTCAAGGGGTCGCAAAGAGTTGGACATGACTTAGTGACTAAAGACACACACACACACAAAATTATCTACACTTGTGGCTCAAAGGTTAAAGCGTCTGCCTCCGATGCGGGAGAACCGGGTTCGATCCCTGGGTTGGGAAGATCCTCTGGAGAAGGAAATGGTAATCCATTCCAGTATTCTTGCCTGGAGAATCCCATGGACTGAGGAGCCTAGTAGGTTACAGGCCACGGGGTCGCAAAGAGTCGGACACAACTGAGCGACTTCACCTTCAAACAAATCTTAACACTTCTCAAATTAATAAATAGATATTTCTCATGAGGTAAACAGCAGTTCTGCAAACATACATTTGGAGAGGGATTATTTACCTACCTCCCTTTGCACATATGTTTATTTTTATTGTCAATATTTTTGAACCTCTGACTTATTGAAAATGCTACATTGGCAACAATATTAATTTTTATGCTCTAAACTACAAGTTAAATTGAAAAATAGGAGAAAATTAATTATAATATATTATTTCTAATATTGTCACTGTTGCCTGGCATATGAAACGGTTGCAAACCTTAGAGTTCAAATAGCCCTGGATGTTTGCTTTGAATAAAATACATGAATTCTTATGTAGTCATATATCTGTGTAATAAAATTGATAATTATGCAAAATTACTCCTCATTGGATAAAAATAAACTCTGCAATAACAACTGAATGGCATAAACCTTTCTTCAGCCATTCAGAATTGTATCTCCTTTTTTTAAGGAACAGAAGGACAAAATGTCACTCTGAAAAGTATGATTACACTATAGAAAAAAAAAAAGTTCAGTGTATTCCATGCCATTGCTTCTGTATATTCAGGTACTTTACTCTCTCTCAGCTGTCATGGTTACTTCTGTAATTCACTGTCATATATAATGAAGATATTGTTTTATTTTTCCGATACTGGAGTCCTACTTGGGGAAATGTTACAGTATGAAACTAAATTAGATCTGTAGAGACAGCTAATTAAAGATCATTGGCAATATCTTGGTTTCCCTGGGAATGTCCACATCTATTTGGACAAGAAAGACAATTAGGGGGCATCTGTCTTTACCGTGGGAAGCTAAATACTTACTAAATACTTTGACTCTATAGGCAGCAGTTTCAGGACAGATATCCAGAAAGCTGGTATGTTGTCCAACCTGCCAAATCTGTCTCAATCTCTATTTCCTTCTTCCCATTATTAGAGATTCTGATTAGGTATTTGTTGAGGTCCTTTTCATCCATATTCTTTCTTGATTAAAAAAAAGGCTTTAATCCTAATTTGCTTCAGATAGTGTTGTCCTATCTCTGTAGTCCTTCTGGAGGCCTGAGGCACATGACAAGCCTCTCTCAACACAACACTGAATCCTGAAGAGAACCACATAGTCATTTCTAATGTCAACATTTTAAGTTCATTTGATATGTGTTGATTATAGAAATTCAGAATAGCAAGATGTCTGAATGGAAAGAATCCTAGACAGAAAACTGAAGTTAATTATCATCTGGCCAAAAAGGCCAAAAGATATTTTGCCAAGCCTCATTTGAAAAAAAAAACAAAGTAGAAAGGAGAATAAGGCCCCGGAATTTACCAGTTTGAAAGAATGAAGGCACGTGTCTTAAAGAGCTGAATTATAAAGGATATCCTGTAAACCTAAGAAGACATTTACAGTTTTAATTCCATAAGTAACTACACGGGAAAGGATTTTGGGAGAGAAAATGCCCTAAATGGTGATAAAAAGAAGAGTCAATGGCAGATTCTAATCACATTTCACTAATCCAGTTTGTGCCTGGTAGTATTTTTCCAATAATAATATAAAAATAAAGTCAGAAATTAGAGAGTTATTTTTTAAAAAAATCTTAGTATATGAAATAATCTAATTATGCATAAAAATGAATAAAATGTAACTATCTCAATAAACCCTTGTTTTCAAAGATATTTTTCCCTCTAGCTCATACTAGAGAGTATAGTATAAGTTTAATTAAGTTGGCATGAACAGATTGATAAAAAATATGAGGTTTATTTGAGAAAATGTACCTTTCACATTTATGTCTAAAAAGATTTATCTGTCTGAAAAGAAAGGAATATAGTTGAGAACAGAAAGAGTAATTAAATAATTCCAGTCCAAATTTGCTGGTCAAAAATCATTAGACCTTAATTTGCTCATTAATAAGGCTTTTAAAATTGCAAATTACTAGGCAGTTTAGATTGCTAAAATCTATTGACTCAGCAATTAATACCATATTTCCTTTTGTGTACTGATTTTTCTCCCTCTTTATTCTGAATAATGCAATCCCAAATAAGCAACTTATGCAGTTAATATAAAATTATCTAACATTAAAACATGCTAAGTTTACTTGGTAGGTTTTTCTATTACAAAACAACAAGAACAAAACATTTTCAAGGAAAACTGTCAAATTCTCAAGCATATTTTAATATGGCCTAGACTGGATAAGAGCTTGGGAGAAAAAAACTAAACAAGTTAGCCTACAACCTATGGTTCATTTGTCTCTTTATAACTGGTGTGTACTCCAAATTTTAAAGACCATCCAGAAATGTAAAAGGTAAAGAAGTAACATGGCTTCCCAGGTGGCTCAGTGGTAGAGAATCTGCTTGCCAAGCAGGAGATGCAGGTTCAATCCCTGGGTCGGAAAGTTTTCCTGGAGAAGGAAATGGCAACCCACTTCAGTATTCTTTTCTGGAAAATTCCATGGACAGAGGAGACTGGTGGGCTACAGTTCACGGTCGCTAAAGAGTAAGACATTACTTAGAGACTAGACAACTAAAGAAATAATATATAGTTTCTGACACTGAATTTTGGCTTTGGAAAATCTTTTGACACCTTCTTTTCATCTAATACCACAGTGTTAAAATGTTTAAGAACATTTCGTTGTGTTAATCTATATCATTGAATTAAGACTTAAAAAGCAAATTCAGTGCTCAGTAAATAAAAGACATTGCCAGAAAAACAAAAACAAAAACGTATCTTTAGAATCTTTATTTTTGAAAGAAAATGTTCCATGATATAATTAAAAAGGAAAAACATAGCTATGGAAGCCTACTTCTATAATCCCTTTCTCCATGAAGAGTACCAGTTTTATTTTCTATGCATCTTATTCCAATCCTTTTTACCCTCAGTCTCCATCTTTCACCTCCACTGCCCATCTCTCATCACTTCTCCTTTGAATATGGTATCAGAATGAGTCCTTGTTGGTTGACTATCCCATAAGAGACTTTTCATGCGTAATTACTAGACTCAAACATATTGACATCTTCATTTAAGAAATCCATATTGCAGAAACATGCTTTATATTTTTCCTGGGAATTCTTAACATACTTTGAAGAAGTTCCCTTTTAGGTCACGAGTGAAATTTTAGAAAAAATAAGTGGAAGAATAAATGATACACATTTTTTCAAATTTATCAAAGTATTTCCTATGATATAATTGAAATTTTTACTACAAACTTTATTCCTCTGCAAACTAGTACATAGTTTTAAGTTCTCTTAATACCCACTGAGAAGCAGTATTTCTTTGTGATTTCTCAGCTAGCAATATTTCAGAAAAAGAATAAAAAATAGGGCTTTCAATTTTTTTCGAGTTAGAGATTTAAAATGTTCCCTTAACTAGAATTTGAACTGACTACTGTGGAAAAAGAAGGCAAAAAGGATATGAAAATTTTCTTCTCTGTGGTTCTGATAGAGATTCAATTATCTATTTCTTTATTTTTTCCAGAAACTGCTCTGAGGACCCCAGGGTATTTGCGGGTTTACATCTTCACGGACAGGTTACTATTTGCACAGTGGAAAGATGGTGGTCTCATTAACTGCTATCTGACAACAAACAGACACAGACTGTTCAAGGTAAAGCAGTTTTGGACAATTTTTGTTTCATACCCACATGTGGAGAAGGCAATGGCACCCAACTCTATTACTCTTGCCTGGAAAATCCCATGGACGGAGGAGCCTGGTGGGCTGCAGTCCATGGGGTAGCTAAGAGTCGGACACGACTGAGCGACTTCACTTTCACGTTTCACTTTCATGCATTGGAGAAGGAAATGGCAACCCATTCCAGTGTTCTTGCCTGGAGAATCCCAGGGATGGGGGAGCCTCGTGGGTTGCCGTCTGTGGAGTCACACAGAGTCGGACACGACTGAAGCGACTTAGCAGCAGCAGCAGCAGCAGCAGGAACGATCTGAATTTCTCAGTTGATCTTACAGATTTTCCAGGAAAATGATCATACAAGGTATTACCTATAGAAATGACTATTCTTTTACCCAATGATGTGGTGACTCTGTTCTTGACATTAATAAGAATGCTTCTAATAAATCCTATTTAATATTTAATAGTTATTAATTTAGATAAATATGATTTATCATTTTAATAAGCTTATTTTCTGAAGAAAAGATTTGTAAATGCCTTTTAAACATATAAATAGATGTGAAAGTTTTGTTTGTTTTGTATCTTAAGATCACTTGATACAGATGCAATTACTATACTGTACAATTTTTATTTTTTAATATAAAGCAGAATTTGGGTTTCATTTTATTTAGGATTTCTGTATTGTTTTTATGAGACTGATCTCTGTTGTTGTGTTGTCTTTACTCTTGCTATTAATTTTTTTGGTTTTTACTATTAATGACATGAAACAATTTTTGAAAGAACTGGAAAATTTTCCATCATTTTATATTGGTAACAGAGTATACGGAATGTAAATCATCTCCTTAAAAATAGAAATACTTTGTGAATGTGTCTGGGGGAAAGGTGTGAATACCAGGAGTTCCTTACCTAACATATAAAACTATTCAATACATATGTCTCATTTTACTTGCGAATTACTGAATATATCGAGATAGCAGTCATAAGAATGTATTGTAAATGTAAACTTTGTGGAGCTCTAAAACTAGTTGAGATACATAGTGAGAAAGAACTCACCATGTTACTGTCTGGATCCACTGTCTGTTGTTAGGGATAAGGGATACTGTCTTCTATATTATTACTGCAATGGCTAGAACTCTGCTACACTTTACACTTCATTTTAGTTATTTTTGTTTTATGTATGGCACTTTGATTTCTACATGTATTTTTCTTATATTTTTAAAATTTTTATTAAGATAAATGTATTTCATTAAATGGCATGTTATTCTCACATATGTTAACAACTATGTATCTGTACTACATTTTCTTTTCTATTAATTATTATTTTAAACTTGTATTTTTATGTATTAAACAATTTATGTCTTTCTTACTGCTTTACTCTCCAATAACCAGATCTTGTATCCATTCATATTATGGGCTGAACCATATCCTCCAAAAAGGTATGTTGAAATCCTATCCAGCTGTAAGTTAGAATATGACCTTATTTGCAAACTTAATGTTTACAGAGGTCATAAAGTTAAAACGAAGTCATTCAAGTGAGCCCTAATACAAATAACTGCTGTCTTTATAAAAAGGAAATACAGCGACAGATAGAGGCACACAGAGGGAAGACAACATGAATACAGAGGAGAGAATGTCATGTGGAGGTAAGGCAGAGATTGGAGCGATGTATCAACAAACTAAGGAATAGTAGGACTACCAACAAATTTTCAGAAACTGTAAGAAAGACATGGAACAGATTCTCCCTCTCACCCCTCAAAAGTAACCAACTGTGCTGACCTCTTAATTTAGGGCTTCTAGAATCTACATCTGTGAGAAAATAAATCTATATTATTTAAGCCACCTTGTTTAGTTGCAGTAGCCCTAGAAAACTAATACAATTTTTTCTATTATTATCTATTTTTTGTTCTATTATTATCTTTTTTTTCTCTTTTCTTATTAATTTATGCTCTTGCATTTCTTAATTATCTTCCTTCTGCTCCTCTTAAATTTGTTTTCTTCTGGAGTAAGAATTATTTTCTCTTGATATAAGAATATAAGTCTAAGAAAATATCTTAAATATATTTTTGGCTATATTCTGCAATTTTAATGTGTCATACATTCATTTTCATTTTATTTCTGTTCTAAAATTATGTTTTGATTTCTTTGCTGACACTGGAGATGTTTAAAAAATTTTTTTTAAATTAAAAAGAGAACGTCTTTTCTAAACTCTTATTATTTTCTATTCTTTTTGAAATGTGTCAAAAGTTCTGTGTCTGTGATATTTTTCCTTCTGTAATGTGCTATGGTCTGTATTTTGACCATAAGTATGATTATATACTTAAGAATTTTAAAATGTTATTAGTATTAAAAATATATATATATATATCTATATGCATATATATATATATATATACACCTATATAGATATTTGAGAACTTCTCTGGTGGCTTAGATAGTAAAGCATCTGTCTACAATGCAGGAGACCCAGGTTCAATCCCTGGGTCGGGAAGATCTCCTGGAAAAGGAAATGGCAACCCACTCCAGTATTCTTGCTTGGAAAATCCCATGGATGGAGGAGACTGGGAGGCTACGTCCATAGGGTAGCAAAGAGTCAGATACGACTGAGTAACTTCACTTTCACTTCCACTTGAGTACTTTTACTATATTTATAATTGATGTATTTTATATTTTTCTTTTTTAAAAACATTTTATTGGATCAATGTACAAAATGTTAAGCTTGCTAGCAGTATGTTCCTCTTCATCTCTTTTATGTAACAAATTTGTTTTACTAATTACTCTGTTATATGTTCTATGTGCTTTTCCTTTTACAAGAACTTTAAGTAATCTTAGCTTAAATATGATTGCTTATTTTTCAGTTTAAAAATGCAGTTGAGCTTAATCTTATACTTTTCAAATTCAAAACTAAATGTTTTTGAGTGCAAGATTGAGGTAAATAATTTAGTTCAATGAAATTTGACAGATTTATTGACATAAAGCTCAGTTGTGATATTAAACTTATTATAACTAATGCCTTCTCTTTGAGAGTCATTTTTGTATGTTTGTCAAATTATATTCAATATTTAATATAAAATTGGTTTAATTATATATATTTGACTTGGTTCAATATTGACCATTACTTTTATGTTAGATCTTGTCCTTGATATCTGAATTTTAATTAAGTTCAGCTGTAGTACTTCAGCTAAACTTTTTCATGAAGTTATGCCATGTATTTTCAAAATTATGAGTCATATATTTTCAAAAGTTATGAGTCATGTATTTTCAGAATTTTGCTATATCTGAGAAGTATTGCTTAGCACATGTTCCCAATGAGGTATTACCATTTGGTTAAAAATATGTAACTTGGATGAAACTTCAACTATCAAAACTCTTCATGCAGCTTCATTGTCACCTGGTAATAAATGAACTAAAGAAGCGGACTGAGGAAAACTCTTAAGAGTGTAAGATTTTACTTTGCCTTTGAAATTCAAAAATGTCACAGGGATTTTTCTAAAAATGGGTTTTCTTTCTATTATTTATGCCTGCAAATCATGAGGATTTTTATCTATAGAATCTGATTTTCACTTCAGAAAGTCTTGACTTTTTAATTAAACCAAAGTTATTACTATGTTTAACTTGTTCCAGATTCTTCTTTGGAAATACATCAAATATTGTAATAGCTCAGGCTTCTTTTAACAAATACACCATGACTAGCTAGCTTAAACAACAAATATTTATTTCTGACAGGTCTGGAGACTGGGTCTTTCAGGATGTAGATGGCTACAGATTCAAGGCCTGGTGAGAAGCCACTTTCTGGTTTGAAGATGGCCATCTTCTTGTATCCTCACACAGCAGAGACAAGAAACAAAAGCTCTTTGTGTCTCTGTGTAAAGGCACTAACTCCATTAATCAGGGCTCCACCCTCAACACCTAGTAACATCCCAAAGGGAGTCATGATTTCAACATGAGTTTTGGGGAGACACAAATATTCAGTGAATAGCAAATACTATCTATTTTGTTGTTTTTTCCTTTAAACCCAGTTTTAAATTCTTCTATATTGTATTTGTTTGGTTTTCTTCTAGATTTTTCTTCTTTTCCTGAGTTTCTATTACAGCCTGAGTTCTTATATATATCTTAGTCATTCTGTCATGTCCAACTCTTTGCAGTTCCATGGACTGTAGCTCACCAGACTTGTCTGTCTGTGGAATTCTCCAGGCAAGAATACTGGAGTGGGTTGCCATTTTCTTCTCCAGGGGATCATCCTAACCCAGGGATCAAACCCAGGTCTCCTGCACTGCAGGCAGATTCTTTACCATCTAAATTATCAGGGAACTTGTATGCTGCAATTCCTGAGTTCACATGCCTCAACTAGAGAGTCCACATGCTGCAAACTACAAAGCCCATGCACTCTGATGCCTGTACAACACAACTAGGGAGAGAAGCTCACACACTGCAACAAAAGATTCTACATGCCACAATGAAGGATCCCACATGCAACAACTAAGACCAACACAGGCAAACAGAAAATAAACTTTAAAAAATAAAATAGAGTTTTTTTTCCATGCGCATAAGCAAACCATTTTCAGGCTTTTTTCCCCTACATAATAACCACCCTTTTATTATTATTAAACCACCTTTTTTATTATTATATATGTATTTTCTTCTTTTTCAGTTCAGTTCAGTCACTCAGTTGTGTCCCACTCTTTGTGACCCCATGAATCACAGCACGCCAGGCCTCCCTGTCCATCATCAACTCCCGGAGTTCACTCAAACTCATGTGCATCGAGTCAGTGAACGATCCAGCCATCTCATCTGCTGCCCTCCCCTTCTCCTCCTGTCCCCAGTCCCTTCCAGTATCAGGGACTTTTCCAAGGAGTCGACTCTTCGCATAAGGAGGCCAAAGTATTGGAGTTTCAGCTTCAACATCAGTCCTTCCAATAAACACCCAGGACTGGTCTCCTTTAGGATGGACTGGTTGGATCTCCTTGCAGTCGAAGGGACTCTCAAGAGTCTTCTCCAACACCACAGTTCAAAAGCATCAATTCTTTGGTGCTCAGCTTTCTTCATAGTCCAACTCTCACATCCATACATGACCACAGGAAAAACCATAGCCTTGACTAGGCGGACTTTTATTGGCAAAGTAATGTCTCTGCTTTTTAATATGCTATCTAAGTTGGTTATAACTTTCCTTCCAAGGAGTAAGTGTCTTTTAATTTCATAGCTGCAGTCACCATCTGCAGTGATTTTGGAGCCCCCCAAAATAAAGTCAGCCACTGTTTCCACTATTTCCCCATCTATTTCCCATGAAGTGACGGGACCAGATGCCATGATCTTCGTTTTCTGAATGTTGAGATTTAAGGCAACTTTTTCACTTTCCCTTTCATCAAAAGGCTTTTTTGTTCCTCTTCACTTTCTGCCATAAGGGTGGTGTCATCTGCATATCTGAGGTGATTGATATTTCTCTCAGAAATCTTTATTCCAGCTTGTGCTTCTTCCAGCCCAGTGTTTCTCATGATGTTCTCTGCATATCAGTTAAATAAACAGGGTGACAGTATAGAGCCTTGATGTACTCCTTTTCCTATTTGAAACCAGTCTGTTGTTCCATGTTCAGTTCTAACTCTTGCTTCCTGACCTGCGTATAGGTTTCATAAGAGGCAGGTAGGTGGTCTGGTATTCCCATCTCTTTCAGAATTTTCCACAGTTTTTTATGATCCACACAGTCAAAGGCATTAGCACAGTCAATAAAGCAGAAACATGTTTTTCTGGAACTTTCTTGCTTTTTCGATGATCCAGGGAATGGTAATTTGATTTCTGGTTATTCTGCCTTTTGTAAAACCAGGTTGAACATCAGGTAGTTCACGGTTCACATATTGCTGAAGTCTGGTTTGGAGAATTTTGAGCATTACCTTACTAGCATGTGAGATGAGTGCAATTGTGCAGTAGTTTGAGCATTCTTTAGCATTGCTTTTCTTTGGGATTGGAATGAAAATGGACCTTTTCTAGTCCTGTGGCCACTGCTGAGTTTTCCAAATATGCTGGCATATTGAGTGCAGCACTTTCACAGCATCCTTTTTCAGAATTTGAAATAGCTCAACTGGAGTTACATCACCTCCACCAGCTTTGTTCATAGTGATATTTTCTAAGGCCCACTTGACTTCACATTCCAGGATGTTTGGCTGTAAGTGAGTGATCAAACCATTGCGATTATCTCGGTAGTGAAGACCTTTTTTGTGCAGTTCTTCTGTGTATTCTGCCACCTTTTCTTAATATCTTCTGCTTCTGTTAGGTCTCTACCATTTCTGTCCTTCATCGAGCCCATCTTTGCATGAAATATTCCCTTGGTGTCTCTAATTTTGTTGAAGAGATCTCTAGTCTTTCCAAGTCTGTTGTTTTCCTCTATTTCTTTGCATGATCGCTGAGGAAGTCTTTCTTATCTCTCCTTGCTATTCTTTGGAACTCTGCATTCAGTTGCTTATATCTTTCCTTTTCTCCTTTGCTTTTTACTTCTCTTCTTTTCACAGATATTTGTAAGGCCTCCTCAGACAGCCATTTTGCTTTTTTGAATTTCTTTGCCATGGGGATGGTCTTGATCCCTGTCTCCTGTACAATGTCAGGATCCTCCGTCCATAGTTCATCAGGCACTAAGACTATCAGATCTAGTCCCTTAAATCTATTTCTCACTCCACTGTATAATCATAAGGGGTTTGATTTAGGTCATACCTGAATGGTCTAGTGGTTTTCCCTACTTTCTTCAATTTAAGTCTGAATTTGGCAATAAGGAGTTCATGATCTGAGCCAGTCTGCTCCCAGTCTTGTTTTTGCTGATTGTCTAGACCTTCTCCATCTTTGGCTGCAAAGAATATAATCAATCTGATTTCGGTGTTGACCATCTGGTGATGTCCATGTGTAGAGTCTTCTCTTGTGTTGTTGGAAGAGGGTGTTTGCTATGACCAGTGTGTTCTCTTGGCAAAATTCTATTAGCCTTTGCCCTGCTTCATTCCGTATTCCAAGGCCAAATATGCCAGTTACTCCAGGTGTTTCTTGACTTCCTACTTTTGCATTCCAGTCCCCTATAATGAAAAGGACATTTTTGGGGGGTTTAGTTCTAAAAGATCTTGTAGGTCTCCATAGAACCATGTAACTTCAGCTTCTTCATCATTACTGGTTGGGGCATAGGCTTGGATCACCATGGTATTGAATGGTTTGCCTTGGAAATGAACAGAGTTCATTCTGTCATTTTTGAGATTGCATCCAAGTACTGCATTTTGGACTCTTTTGTTGACCATGATGGCTACTCCATTTTTTCTAAGGGATTCCTGCCCACAGTAGTATATATAATGGTCATCTGAGTTAAATTCAGCCATTCCAGTCCATTCTAGTTCTCTGATTCCTAGAATGTCAACATTCACTCGTGCCATCTCCTGTTTGACCACTTCCAATTTGCCTTAATTCATGGACTTAACATTCCAGGTTCTAATGCAATATTGCTCTTTACAGCATTGAACCTTGCTTCTATCACCAGTCACATCCATAACTGGGTATTGTTTTTGCTTTGGCTCCATTCTCTCATTCTTTCTGGTGTTATTTCTCTACTGATCTCCTGTAGCATATTGGGCACCTACTGACCTGGGGAGTTCAGCTTTCAATGTCCTATCATTTTGCTTTTTCATACTGTTCATGGGGTTCTCAAGGCAAGAATGCCGAAGTGGTTTGCCATTTTCTTCTCCAGTGGCCCACTTTCTGTCAGAACTCTCCACCATGACCCATCTGTCTTGGGTGGCCCCACATGGCATGGCTTAGTTTCATTAAGTTAGACAAGGCTGTGGTCCGTGTGAACAGATTGGCTAGTTTTCTGTGATTTTGGTTTCAGTGTGTCTGCCTTCTGATGCCCTCTCACAACACCTGCCATCTAAGTTGGGTTTCTCTTACCTTGGACATGGGGTATCTCTTCACGGCTGCGCTAGAAAAGTGCAGCTGCTGCTGGTTACCTTGGATGAGGTCGCCCCTCCTGTCCTTGCATGTGGAGTAGCTCCTCTTGGCCCTCCTGCGCCAGCAGAGCTGTGCTCCTTGGACGTGGCATTGCTCCTTTCGCCACTGCCCCTGACCTCGGGCATGGGGTAGCTCCTCTTGGCCACTCCTGCACCATTGCAGCCTGGCACTCCGGTCACCACCCCTGACCTTGGGCGTGGGGTAGCTCCTCTCAGCTGAGCTTCTGAGAGGTCTGTAGAAATGCCAATCTAATTCCTATAATATCAATCATCATTTACTCCGAGAAAGACATCCTCCTCAGATATAAACCAGTGTTGTTTTTGGTCAAATTTAAAATATATATACAATTATATAACTGTATGTATATGTATGTATGTATGAGTGTGAAGTTGCTCTGTTGTGTCGAACTCTTTGTGACCCCATGGACTGTAGCCCACCAGGCTCCTCTGTCCATGGGATGCTCCAGGCTAGAATACTGAAGTGGGTTGCCATTTCCTTCTTCAGGGGATCTTCCCAACCCAGGGATCGAACCCAGGTCTCCCACATTGCAGGCAGATGCTTTACCGTCTGAGCCACCAGGGAATCCCAATGCACACACACAAAAAGGTTACGTTCCATTTACAGGTATTACAAATTATTGGCTTTGTTCCCCATATTGTACAATACACCCTTGAGCTTATCTTATATGGAACAGTTCGTGCCTCCCACCCTAACGCTATAGTGCTCCTGCTTTCCCTCAGAATAGTTTCAGGTATACAATGTAGTGATTCAATATTTTTATAGATTATATTCCATTTAAGAATATTATAAAATGATGGCTATATTTCTCTGTGCTGTACAATATATCCTTTTTGCTTATCTATTTTACACATGGTAGTTTGTATCCTTTGACCCCACACAACAATCTTGTCTCTTCTCCCATCCCTTTCCTGATTGATAATCACACTATCACTAGTGTGTTCTCTACATCTATTAGTCTGTTTCAGTTTTATTATGTATATTTGTTTCTTATATCACATATATAACTGATAGCAGATTATCTTTGTCTGATTTGTTTCACTAAGCATAATTCCCTCGAGGTCCATCCTCATTATAGCAAATGGGAAATTTTTTTTTTTTTTGTGGCTGATTATCTTGGCTATTGTAAATAATGCTGCTATGAATTTTGGGGTTCGTGTATATTTTCAAATTAGTGTTTTGTTTTTTTTAGATATATACTCAGAAGTGGAATTCCTGGGTCATAGGGTAGTTCTTTTTAGTTTTTTGAGAAACCTCCATACTGTTTTCAACAGTGGCTGTACCAGTTTATTTCCCTATTTTCCCACCAACGGTGTATGAAGGTTCTTTTTTCTCCACATCTTTGACAATATTTGTTATTTATGTTCTTTTTGATGATAGACATTTTGACGGGTGTGGGGTGTTCTATCACTGAGCTTTTGATTTGCATTTCCCTGATGATTAGTGATGTTGAGTGTCTTTTCATGTACCTACTGGTCATCTGCAATTCTTCTTTGGAAAAATATATATTCAGTTGTTCTGCCCATTTTTAAATGGAGTTGTGTTTCTTTGTTTTGTTTTTGACACCGAGTTGTATGAACTATTTAAATATGTTGGATATTAATTATTGATTATACAATTTGCAAATATTTTCTCCCATACAGTTGGTTTTCTATTCATTTTTTCAATGGTTTCTTTTGCTATGCAAAAGCTTTTAGTTTTAGGTCAGGTCAGTCATTTCAGTTACTCAGTCATGTCTGACTCTTTGCAACCCCATGGACTGCAGCATGCCAGGCTTCCCTGTCCATTACCAACTCCTGGAGATTGCTCAAACTCATGTCCATTGAGTTGGTGATGCCATCTAACCATCTTATCCTCTGTTGTCCCTTTCTCCTCCTGCCTTCCACCTTTCCCAGTATCAGTGTCTTTTCCAATGGGCAATTCTTCGCATCAGGTGGCCAGAGTAATGGAGTTTCAGCTTCAGCATCAGTCCTTCCAATGAATATTCAGAGCTGATTTCTTTTAGGATTGACTGGTTGGATTTCCTTGCAGTCCAAGGGACTCTCAAGAGTCTTCTCCAACACAGATTAAAAAATGCTAATCAATTTATGTCAGAAAGTGTTCTATGTTTTCCTCTAGGAGTTTTATGGCTTCCATCTTACATTTAGGTATTTAATACATTTTGAATTTATATATATATATATATATATATATATATGTGTGAGAAAATGTTCTAACTTTATTCTTTCACGTGTAGCTGTCCCATTTCCCCAGAACTAATTATTGAAGAGACTGTGTTTTCTCCATTGTATTTTCTTGCCTTCCTGTCATAATGTAATTGACCCAAAGTGTCTGGGTTTATTTGCAGACTCGCTATCCTGTTCCATTGAACTATGTGTCTGTTTTTCTGCCAGCATCATACTGTTTTCTTTACTATAGCTTTGTAGTATAGTATGAAATCAGAGAGCATAATTTCTCCAGCTATGTTCTTCTTTCTCAAGTTTTTGCTAGTTGGGGTCTTTTGTGTTTCCAAAAAATATTTTAAATTATTTGTTTCAGTTCTGTGAAAAATAACATTGGTATTTTGATATGGATTGCACTGAATCTGTAGACTGCTTTTATACCACTGTTGAGTTGATCCACAAGTGCTTCTGCTAAATTTCTCATTTTTTGTGCTAGTAATCACTTACCTACAGATAATCTACCATTTCCTTAATATTTTATAACTTCTACATCTCATAGAGGAACCTGAGCTATAATCCACTAATAAAGTGTCTCAAAATTAATCTCTGACCAAAGGGCCAACAACAAATTACAGGCTGATCTTTATATGAAGTTTATTAACTGATTTTCTTTAAAACAAAATATAAAAATGATTAAAGCTATTTCAAGTAAGTTTATGTGAAAATCTTACAAGGTACAATGGCAGTTTGTATATATTTTATAAATCATAATATTTTTTAGTTTCATAAACTCAGCTGAAGATTATAGAATTATACCTAGAGAGATCTTAAATACAACAGTAATTTATAACTATGTTCATACAGTTAAATATTAGCCTTCATTGAAGCATAAAATCATTAATTATAGTTTTCTATGAGGAGTTTGCAATAATATTTTTATGTTTTTATTAAAATGGAAGTATATCTTTTTCAGTATTTTTCATATTCTTGCTTGGGTTTAATTTCAATTTTAAGAAAATTGCCAGTTTTTCTGTTATTTCAGGAAGAAAGGTATGCTATTTTTAGAGTTATTAGCAACAAAATATGATGTTGTAAGTTTATTCTTGGACTGAACTTTAAAACTTGATCTCATAATGATTATTTGAAATTTTAATATAATAGTTTTCTTACAATTACATTGTTAACTATGCCATGTTAGATTTGCCATGGTTTCCTAATGTGACTAAAGAAAATTAGATGAAAATATTGAGAAACTCTAGCTTATTTAAAGAACAATCATATATGCAAATATGTAGATGGAAACATTTTTACATAAAATGAGAACCAATTTTTACAATGTAGAGCTAAATAAAGCCAAATTAGAAAGGTATATATATATATATAAGCATTGTAGTGGGCCCAATGCTAAACATTTCTTCACAAAATAGCTATTCAAGTGACCTTGAAAAAAATTATATTGGGCCATTTTTCTTTTTAATTGTAAATATCACGCTATAGATCAGAAAGTTAAGGTGTGAGATATAATGCTATCATTTACCCAGGAAATCACTCTATGCCTTTCTTTTCTGTAGGCTCTATTCTTTTACCTCTTAAAACTTATCATCATACTTACCTTGGAGGTGTTGGAATAGGTTCATATAAAAAAGTAACTTGTGAGTTTTTAAGCCTATATAAACATATAATTTTTTTTTAATTGGAGGATAATTCAACGTTTTATTTGTTTCAACCATACAACACCATGAATCAGCCATAAGTATACACATGTTCCTTTCCTGAACCTACCTTCCACCCCTTTAGGTTTTCACAGACAATGCTACTCTCTCAATTGGCCACATCCACTTTTTCCCCCACTGTGTCCATAAGTCTGTTCTCTATACTTGGATCTCTATTCCTGTTCTGCAAATAGGTTCATCAGTACCATTTTTCTAGATTCCATATATATGCACTAATATGTGATATTTGTTTTTCTCTTTCTGACTTACTTCACTGTGTATAATAGGCTCTAAGTTCATTCACCTCACTAGAACTGACTCAAATTGGTTTCTGTTTATGGCTGAGTAGTATTCTATTGTGTATATATTACCACATCTTCTATATCCATTCATATGTAGATGGACATCTAGGTTGCTTCCATGTACTGGCTATTGTAAATAGTGCTGCAAGGAACACTGGAGTACATGTGTCTTTTTCAACTATGATTTTCTCAAGGTATATGCCAAATAGTAGGATTGCTGGGTAATATGGAAGTTTCATTCTTAGTTTTTAAAGTAATCTCCATACTGTTCTCTGGAGCTTCCCTGGTGGCTCAGATGGTAAAGAATCTGCCTACAATACAAGAAACCCATGTTCGATCCCTGAATCAGAAAGATTCCCTGGAGAAGGGAATGACAATCCACTCCAGTATTGTTGATAACATACTTCTGTATTACAAAAAATGTAAGCTGTCTCTTTTCCATGTAGAGAAATTCCTGCTATTAGAAAGTGTACCAACAATACAAAAAGAACCAATTAATTAGTGAAAATGTAGTGAATTTAGCAGATGGAGGCAGAATGGAAAGCTGTTTAAAATATTTGATACTCTGCACCTCTGGAGAAGGAAATGGCAATCCATGCCAGTATTCTTGCCTGGAAAAATTCACAGACAGAGGGGCCTGGCAGGCTATGGTCTATGGGGTTGCAAGGAGTCAAACACAACTGAACACTTGCCAGCATACCAAAAGATCAGTAATTTTTTAAGTGGAAAGCTTGGAGTTAATGAAGAGATTTTTTTAAAAAAGTACAAATTTTAAGGATAAAATTTTCTTTAGCAATGCACAGTACTACTTAAATGAAAATTAAAATTTATATTTACTTTTTCTGGTTTTACCTTATTCTGGTTATATAGGATATTGATTATGTTATGCAGAATAGATTTTATGAGTTTAAAAGAGAAACTACCTTCCAAGAGTGCTATAACTTAGGAAATACATGATATTACTGAAGAAACAAGGGCTTCCCTTGTGGCTCAGCTGGTAAAGAATCTGCCTGCAATGTGGGAGACCTTGGTTCGATCCCTGGGTTGGGAAGATCCCCTGGAGAAGGGAAAGGCTACCCACACCAATATCTGGCCTGGAGAATTCCATGGACTGTAGAGTCCATGGGGTTACAAAGAGTCAACTTAGCCACTTTTACTTTCAAGGAAACAATGGTTACACAAATACATAATATGTTACATAAAAGTAACATATTATCTTCCCAACCCAGGTCTCCCACACTGCACAAGGGAAGCCCAGAAACACTGGAGTGGATAGCCTATCCCTTCTCCAGCCAATCTTTCCAACCCAGGAATCAAACCAGGGTCTCCTGCATTGCAGGAGGATTCTTTACCAACTGAGCTATCAGGGAAGTCCTGTTACATAAAATGTCATTCTTTATTTGTCCGGATTCTTTACCAGCTGAGCCAGATGATAAAAATATAAGTAAAGAAGACATTTTCAAAAATATTAGAATTTACATTATAACTATATATATTTTAAGAAACTCTTTAAGCTGTCTTTATTCAAGTTGTTCTTCAAATGTCTTTTATTCTTTGTATGTATGATCAATTATCTTAAAAAAACAGCGCTCTAATTTTAAATAAATGTTTCATCTATAAAATCTATTCAAAATTAGATTAGGCCTATCATATGTAAATCATGTGGATAACTGAGTTATCAATGACTTTTAATGGGTTCTTGTGCAGACTTGAAAGAATAATATCTGGTTTCCTTCTATAGTTCAAAAGCATCCAGAGTTTAGTGACCTGGCTGTAACTTGCAGTACATTATGATGCTCAATGGATATGAATTTTTGTAAACTCTGGGAGACAGAGGAGAGCAAAGGAGCCTGGCATGCTACATTCCATGAGGTTGCAAAAAGTCAGACATGACTTAGTGATGAGCAACAACAATGAGGCTCAAATTAATGTTATCTTATTTGCTATGTGTCAGAGAATTACTCAGTAAATAAAAAGAAATGTATTTAAATTGCTGTTTGGAGAACTATAAAACTGGATGTCATATGATGAAATGTTAATTGCCACCTCTGGGAATCTGAGTTGTGCTAGAAATAGTATACTCTTCAACACAGCCTCCCTCTCTTTATGCTTGTATTAAATGTTTGCTTTTTACTCTCTTCATCCTCTCCCCTTCAATAAAAGATGTTTCATTTCCGAAAATAGTTTCCACAAGAGTCTTCTACTGTATATAGATACAAACACATAGACATACTTACATACACATGTACCTATTAAATTTCATTTTATCTCATTCTAAAGAACACTCATATGCTATGGGGTTTCCCAAAAGGAAAAAAAAAAGTATTATTTCCCATCTCAATGAAAATAAACTGAGAATTAGAAGTAACAAAAGAAAGTGGAGGTTATATTTTCCATCTGATGGTAAAACATTTTTTCACCTCATATCTTCTGACATGTTTCCCTAAACATCAGTTAAAGATTCTGCCACAGAACTTGATTCAAGGTCATAAGTAAAACAGCATGGTCTCTCTTACGTAGGACAGAAAGAGATTCATAAAAGAAGCTTACCACTGGACCTTTAAAAAATGTCTCCTTATTCTAAAGATAAAGATAGAACCACAGTGTTAAGAATGCACTCTCTGCAGCCATATCTCCTCCTTTTGATGTGTAATAATGATCAGTGGGGGCTTCCCAGATACCTCTAGTGGTAAAGAATCTGCCTGCCAATGTAGGAGATGTAAGAGGGGCTGATTCGATCCCTGGGTTGAGAAGATCCCCTGAAGGAGGGCATGGTAACCCACTCTAGTATTCTTGCCTGGAGAATCCCATGGACAGAGGAGCCTGGCAGGCTATAGTACATATGGTTGCAAAGAGGTGGACATGACTGAAGTGACTTAGCATGCACACAAAATGATCAGTGAAGCATTTGGGATTTCATTTCATGAAAACATTTGTAATGAATGGCAATGTTGTTTTACTTTTACCGTATTCTCTCTAGTTTTCAGAACATAAAAAAAATCCAACACATTGGTATTGTCATATCTTTTAAATTAATTTTGAAAAACTTACAAGTGTTTGTTTTCAAATTTGCAAATGTTCTCATATAATTTATCTTTAAACTTCAAAATATCATTTGGTTTGCTCAACAGAGTTCTCGAAGGTGGTTAGTGAGGCTTGTGGAAACAATTCTAAGCCAACTAGTATCAAAATTAAACAGGAGCAATAACAACAATTACAACATCAAGTAAGGAACTTATTTTTAGGAAGATTGGCTGGATTTTTTTTTTACTTTTCAGGTGGGTGTTTTAGTTTAGTAGACATAAAATAAATTAGGACCAGGATGTCCATGATGAATTAACTTAGTACCCAATTTATTTCACCTCCCAGATGCTGCTAGTGGTAAAAATCCCATCTGCCAATGCAAGAAATGTAAGAGACACAAGTGGGATTCTTGGTTGGGAAGATCCCCTGGAGGAGGTCATGACAACCCACTCCAGGACTCTTGCCTGAAGAATCCCACGGACAGAGGAGCCTGGCGGGGTACAGTTCATAGGATCAACACAGAGTTGGACCTGACTGAAGTGACTCAGCACGCATGCACGTATGAGTATTGTAGCATTAAGCAGTAATATTTTCCCTACAATCTCTTCAGCACCTGGAGTACTGTTTCTCGTTCTTATATAAGACTGAACAATTACACAGAATTGTCAACAATGCCTTCTCCCCCAAAGATAGTTTTAGAGAATTGCATTAGATCACCTGATAAAATTTATTTTGGAATCTTTCATACTGTTAATTTTATGAATAAATTATAGGTTAGCTTTTTCTTGATGATGGTCCTAAATGTAAGGCTTCTTCTCTACCCTGAAGCACCAGCTCTTTCATCATCTGTACTGTCACTGACATGCTTATTGGTACTTCTGCTCTGTTATTCCATCCTCAACTGCTTATCGCTACATACTCTGCAACCTCCATTTCATCTTACCCTCTTCTACATGCTCAAACATTTACATAAATTCTCCACACCCACCCTTGCTTCAGCATGACTCTTTCTCAAGAATACTCTTCCTCTGTACTTCTCTTGAGTACAAAATTTAGTAGGAGAGAGTTGGATCTTCAAATATTTCTTTTGTCACTTTTAGACTTTTTCACTCCACTGTTATGCGCTGTTCCTCATTCTTTTAGGTATAAAGCATCCATCTTGACTATTCCTGTGCATTCTTGTCCACGTGATCTACCAACTTCCTGAGTACTCATATTTAGCCAAGTTCTAAACATCCATCTTAGCAGCATCCCAACATCCCAGAGATCACTGTCACCTTGGAATTTCAAGTGGACCCACTCTACACCTGGAGTTGCTTGATGTCAATGACTGCCATTCATTGTCCATTTTAGGAAGCATGGTCCCATTTTTGACCTAGTTATCATCTGAGATTGTTTGCCATCTAACAGTCTCAGTCTCTACTATAATCTCCTGTCCTTCCTCTTCCCTGTTTCCTGTATGTGCTGTGCTTAGTTGCTGAGTCATGTCTGACTCTTTGCGACCGCATGGACTGTAGTCTGCCAGGCTCCTCTTCCATGGGATTCTCCAGGCAAGAATATTGGAGTGGGTTGCCATGCCCTTCTCCAGGGTATCTTCTCAACCCTGAGATCAAACCTATGTCTCCTGCATTGGCAGGTGGATTCTTTACCAGTTGAGCTACCAGGGAAACCTGTTTCTTATATAACTACTCTCTTAAGCTTATTATATGTAGGAGGACAAGCTCCCCTCTTGTCTATTACTATTATCCTTCTTCTAGGTTGCCTCCTGTATCTATACTTCAGACTTTCGTGATTCCTTTCAGAAGCTATCCCAAATATTCCAGTTTTATAAGCTTTCTACCTCCCTATTACATAATTAAGTCATACACAAATTATTTAATGAAGGAAATTAGGGCCATAAAGAAGACTTTTTGTTTTTCCATTTACAGATTTAGCTGTATTTGCATCCCACCCAATCCCTTTTCCCATCGTTGCAGAGGAACAAGTGTCTTCTTCCCATCCAAGATTGACACATCCAACAGTTAATGAATTATCCATTGCCATCACTTCTGAAACCTGTGGCTAGCAATTATAACTATTTCTGGAGTCATTTTTCCTTCTGTATGGAATCATGGTAAAGTAATTCACAATTGAAAAAAAAAATCTTCCAGCTTCTATTACTTTCTCTTTATCCTTTCACAGCTGAAATTTCAAAATCAGACAGTATGCACCATATCGAATTACTCATTTAAAGTTATTGCTTAAACCAATTCAAATTAGATTCTAAAACCACTCTCAATTACTGTTGTAATCCAGTTCATTTGAAAACCTTGATTGTCCAAATAAGTGGACTGGTCTTGAAGCTAAAAACTAGTATAAGATACAGATCCAAAGTGATATGGGGAGGAAAAAGTCAGGAAGTACAACTCCAAGATGAGAACATAGACAACCGAGGTCACATCAAGAGAACACCAAGCTTGAAAGGTCAATCACAGGATTCTAAGTCAATTATAGAACCAAAAGTTTAGCGTCATAAGGTCAGATATCAGAGTATTTGTCCCCAGCTGCCTTAGGAGAGCTGCAGCAAAATTAGAGGATTTTCTTTATTGATGGCCACTCCCCATTAGTGTTTCCTCCTGCTCTGTTGTTTCGGTATTTCTATTTCATGCTCCTCTCTCATCTCCTCTCAATGACAAATAGGTAGGTAGACAGATGGATAGGTAGACAGACAGATAGGAAGGAGAAGGGGAGGGAAGAAGGAAAGAGACAAGGAAGAAAAAAGAAAGAAGGAAAGAATTAGGGTTCTCCAGAGAAATAAACCAATATGATATATCTATATCTATGCCTTTATTTTATATGTCTATCCAGAGAGATTTTTAGAAAATGTCTTATGCAGTTGTGGATACTGGCAAGTTTGAAATCTGCAGGGCTGGTTAGCAGTCTAGAAATCTCAGGAGGTGCTGTTGCAACCTTGAGTTGGTTCCAAAGCATTCAGAGGCAGAATTCCTTCCTCAGGAGACTTCAGTCTTTTCTTAAGGCTTTTGACTAACTGCAGGGATTGTATCCATGTTAAGAAAGGTAATCTCCTTTACTCAAAGTTTATTAATTTAGATACTAATTACATTCAAAAAAAAAAAAAACCATCATGAAAACATCTCGACTGGTGTTTGACCAAGCAGTTGGGCACTATAGACTAATAAGGTAACATATAAAAATAACCAATCCAAATAGCTATAGTAAAATAAAATAAAAATATTTTCACATAAGCTACAAAATTATTTTCCATCTTGCTGCTGCTTAACCTCTTCTGATATTCTCCCCTATGAAACCTAAACTCGAATTATGATGAAAGAGAAATCATTGTGTGCTCTCTTGCTTCTATACCTCAGGTACATTTTGTCTTATCTGTCAACACTCTTCTGTTTTCTCTAATTAATAATTTTAACTACTAAGTCTCATTTTGATTACTGCTTCCTCTGTGACATCTTTTTGGAATTTCCCAGGATTTTTCAGATATTCCATCCTCTAGCCCTTCATTTGATTTTACAAACATTTCCAATTATCACATGCTTTTTTATTTTCTGTTTCTCTGTTTCCCTTCTTATAGCCACACACAAGACAAGATTAACCATAGGCCTTAGTTCAGTTCAGTTCAATAGGTCAGTCATGTCCAATCTTTGTGATCCCATGGACTGCAGCATGCCAGGCTTCTCTATCACCAACTCCTGGAGCTTGCTCAAACTCATGTCCAACGAGTCAGTGATGTCATCTAACCATCTCATGCTCTGCCTTCCCCTTCTCCTCCTGCATTCAATCTTTCCCAAAATCAGGGTATTTTCCAATGAGTCAGTTCTTCACATCAGTTAGCAAACGGACAGGAGTTTCAGCTTCAGCATCAGTTCTTTCAATGAATATTCAGGACTGATTTCCTTTAGGATTGACTGGTTTGATCACCTTGCAGTCCAAAGGACTCTAAAGTCTTCTCCAACACCACAGTTCAAAAGCATCGATTCTTCGGTGCTCAGCTTTCTTTATAGTCCAACTCTCACATCTATACATGACTACTGGAAAAACCATAACTTTGAGCAGACAGACCTTGTCAGCAATGTAATGTCTCTGGTTTTTAATATGCTGTCTGGGTTGGTCACAGCTTTTCTTCCAAGGAATAAGCATTTTTAATTTCATGGTTACAGTCACCATCTGCTGTGATTTTGAAGCCTCCAAATAAAGCCTCTCACTGTTTCCACTGTTTCCACTTCTGTTTGCCATGAAGTGATGGGACTGGATGCCATGATCTTCATTTTCTGAATGTTGATCTTTATGCCAACTTTTTCACTCTTCTCTTTCTTTCATCAGGAGGCTCTTTAGTTCTTCTTTGCTCTCTTCCATAAGGGTGGTGTCATCTGCATATCTGAGGTTACTGATATTTCTCCCAGCAATCTCCTGGCAACCTGATGATGGATCATCTAGAGGCAGACATCCTGGAATGAGAAGTCAAGTGGGCCTAAGGAAGCATCACCATAAACAAAGCTTGTGATGGTGATGGAATCTCAGTTGAGCTATTTCAAATCCTAAAAGATGATGCTATGAAAATGCTGCACTCTAATATGCCAACAGATTTGGAAAACAGCAGTGGCCACAGGACTGGGAAAGTTCGGTTTTCATTCCAGTCCCAAAGAAAGGCAATGCCAAAGATTGCTCAAGCTACCACACAGTTGAACTCATCTCACATGCTATCAAAGTAATGCTCAAAATTCTCCGATCAGGCTTCAGCAGTACATGAAACATGAACTTCCAGATGTTCAAGCTGGATTTAGAAAAGGCAGAGGAACCAGAGATCAAATTGCCAACATCTGTTGGATCATCGAAAAAAGTAAGGGAGTTCCAGAAAAACATCTACTTCTGCTTTATTGACTATGCCAAAGCCTTTGACTGTGTGGATCACAACAAACTGTGGAAAATTCTTAAACAGATGTGAATACCAGATGACCTTACCTGCTTCCTTGCTGGCTCTGCCTACACTGCGGGAGACCCAGATTCAATCCCTGGATAAGGAAGATCCCCTGGAGAAGGAAATGGCAACCCATTCCAGTACCCTTGCCTGGAAAATCTGATGGACGGAGAAGTCTGGTAGGCTACAGTCCATGGGGTCACAAAAAGTCGAACACAACTGAGCGACTTCACTCTTCACTCAGGTCAAGAAGCAACAGTTAGTACTGGACAGGGAGCAACAGACTGGTCCAGATCGGCAAAGGAGTATGTCAAGACTGTATATTGTCACCCTGTTTACTTAATCATGGTCTTTAACTGGGTCTTAACTGTAAGATTGGGTTTCCCTGGTGGCTGAGCTGGTAAAGAATCTGCTTGCAATGCAGGAGACCTGGGTTCAATTCCTGGGTTGGGAAGGTCCCCTAGAGAAGGGAACGGCTACCCACTCCAGTATTCTGTCCTGGAGAATTCCATGGACTATGTATTACATGGGGTTGCAAAGAGTTGGACATGACAGAGCGACTTTCACTTTAACTGTAGGATCAGAGTCGCAGCTTTGGTATTCAAAAATAGGACTTCATTGAGGATATACATAAAATACTCATTGATTAAAAGAATGAGTGATGGAGTTTTTTTTTTTTTAATTGGTGCTTTTTATTTAAAATAAACTTGCCTTACAAATAGATAATGTGGAATCAAATGTTTGCCTATAAAATTATTCAGAACACTGAGTTTATGTGTGAAGTTGCTACTTGGTATTAAGATAGTTAATAATATAATTCCATAACACTGTTACCTTTGACATTTTCAAATCAAAATGTATACACTAATGAATAATAAGACCTTTTAAATTTGTCTGTTATCCTAATGTTTCTGCCTGCTATGCCTATTAAATATAAGCATTGGTCCTTGTGAGCTTAATTACCATACAAATAGCAAAGATACTTAAACTGAACGATCTTTCATTATTAACCCCTGTTACAAAACTGCTACATTAACTCTTAAGAATTCATAGTACATGTAATAATTTTCAGAGAAGCAATGACAATAATACTAATAACTTGTTCTTTATATTTTAAAATATATTAATTATTAAAATAATTTTGATTTCTCCAATCTGAGAAAGCTGCAAACATTACTGTGTTTCTCCCTTTATATACTCTAAAATTAGAATATCATTATTACACTATTATTATTGAATGGTCAAAATCAGAATATTTGTATATGAGGAAGGCATAGCTCACATGAAGTGGGACCATAACTTAATTGCTGTTTATTAAACATGCTATAATAATATAGATTTAGCTCTTGTAATTTTAAAACTATGGAATTGGCACAGAAATATCCATGTTAGAAAGACTAACACTGAATGAGCTTTCAATAAAAGCTAGCATTTTTCCAGGGTGACTTATATTTTTATCAAAAACTGTTAGGACAAATTTAGAAAAAAAAATCTGCCCTTTTTTTTATTAATAGAGGTGAGTACAATGATGCTAAACTTATTCAAAGGCACACAATATAAAAACATCAAGTTATTGTTAAAAGCAAAACTTAAGCTTTTTCCTTCTTGTCATCATAGAAGAAATAAAACTGATTGAACCAGAAAAGAACTACCAATTCTGGTAGTTAATTAAGTGTGTTATGAAGCCTATTTTCAATGATAATTAAGACATATCATAGATGTTCAAACACCATATCATTGGAAAAAAACAATGGTTTCACATATTATGCCCAAATCATTTATACTCAGAAGTCTAACCTCATTCAAATCAATGTCTAAAACTTGCCATTTACCACTCTTGTTGAGTTCTAAATTGGAAAGGTGAGAAAAAGTACGTATTCTGTTCCAGGAAAGGTCATGTAGGAGCCAATTACTGAGCATTTGGGGTCACTGGCATTTCTTCTAATTGGGCAACATTCAGAATCCAGACTTTTAAAAAACTACTTTTCCAAGCCACCTCACTATCTCTGTGTTGTCAGCATACACAGTCTTTTAACCACACATATTTTGGCTGCAAAATAAAATGGATATTATCAGGCATGATTATCTTTACAGCCTAGAATGCATATTTTTAACAGAATCTCTGCATGCCTAATGTTTACATACCAAGGCAAAATTACAATCTACAGGCAAGTAAAGCATGGGAGTTACCTGTTGTATCACAATATGCTATAGATAAGAGGGGGCAATATTGTCTACTTCAAGCTTTCACATCCCTGAGTTAAGCTTTGGGACTATACTGCATTAAATTTCTATTGTCCTTTCAAAGATTAGGACACAAAATACCTTCTGTCAAGAAATATTCTGGGTATTGTCTATACTTCCTTTGTTTATTCCACATGTTTTCTCCACCTGTCTTTTGGAAAATATCTTTTTCTTTGATGTTTAAGTTATTTGGCTATATCAATTGCCCCTCTTCTTATCACTTTTGGGTAAATTTTCATTTATTGAATACTTAGCTTCTGGTCTACAGATTTCCAATCCTTCTCCACTTTGTTATTTTCCATGCTACTTGAGCATTTAAAATATATCTTCTTCCAACACTCAAGCTGCTACATTTCTTGACCTCATCAGTAACAAAATATTTTCTCCACTTCAGATACACAATTCTATTGTTACTTATTGGAGTTTCTAATGGCCTCTGAGATCATAAATTTAGTCATCTTTCTGTCTAAACACCATCTCTCTCCATCAGTCTTTCTGGTTCTATACATTAGTTGTCATAGACTATGCAGCCAGTTAATACCTCTACTTTCCCTAATGAACCTATCCCTTATTCTTCACCTTTTTTTTCCCCTTAAAATTCATGGTCCATTAATTAATAAATTATGTTAATAATAACATAAAATCTCTGGCCCTTTTGGCTTATTTGATCATTCCACATGGAAAAACTACAACCAGATTAGAAATTCTGCAAACCGTCACCCAGAAGGCCAAAACAGCTTTCACTAATGACAGACCCCAAATGGCTACAAAAAGCATTATCACAAGCATGGCCGTCAACCACTGGATATGTTCTCACTCTCAGCAGATGATCTAATCTTTTATTTCAACCTCTGACTGCATCTTTTCATCTTTCTACTATGAAACTAGTACATCTGTACTCATTTAAGTCCTTTTACCATCATAAACAAAAAAGCTTTCCACCTTTCATCTGACTTATCTTTTCACTTATATATCAGGCTCTGTTCTTTCCTATAGTTAAAAAATTTTCTATACTACTTCCCAATAATCAATCTCTAATGCATTCCCAGTAACTTTTAAACATGTTCAAGTTCAACTTCCTCTCTCTCAAAAAATAAGACCAAAGCAAACAACCAGTATCAATTTGATATCACGTTTTCCTAGCTATGATGTCATGTGTTGACTTTCATAAGGAAATACCTTGCAAGAAGTAATCAACATCCTTGTTTCTTCATCTCCCTGTTTCCTAATCTTATAACTCATTCAAAGGCCTACTGCAATGAGGCCTCAGCTCCCATAATTCCTTCAGTATAGCTCTTGCTGCTATGTCCACAACCATCTCTACAGAGCTAAACACAGTGGTATTTTCATCCCGATATGTCTTGAACTCTCAATAGCATTTGACCCTGTTAGTCCTTCTGCCCTGAATTTTTTCCTTCCTAAAGTTTCCCTGGGAATGCAAGCAGGATATCTTCCTTCAAATTCACTTGTGGCTTGTCATTGTTCTATTCTACAGACTCAGCTGCCTTTGTGCCTGTTTTCCCCCTCTTCTTGGAATTTCTTGGCCAATCTCTCTACTACTCCTCCTCCTGCTCCTACACACACACACACACACACACACACACACACACACACATTCCTTTTTGGTTGTCCGACATTCTTTTTTAAATTCACATCATTTTTCAGGAAATACATATTTTTTTCTTAATATCTGACCAGGTGGCTTTGATACTCCCCTCAGCTTAACTAAACTTTGGACTGGTTTCTTCCTGAAATAAGCCCCTGAGCTCCCTTTTCTTGGAGCATTTACTTCAGGTAACTTACAATTGTAGATTTTTTCTTTGCCCCTTTGAAATGTAAATCTTCTCCTAGGCTCCTGTCAACTTTAAAATCCAGAAATGTCTGTCTCAACAACCTAGGAGCCTTCTCTTTGAAATGTAATTATCAAGAAAAATAGTGTCCCATCTCGAAGGCTCTGTGGGAGGGTAGAAGCCCAACTTCTGATAAGTGACAATTAGCAAAGGACAGGGTAATCACACTGACCAAACTTTCACCTAACATCTTCCAAGACTTTTCCACTTTCTCACTTCAGCGCTTAAAAACTCTCCTGTCTTTTGTTTCACAGGAGCTGAATTCTATTTCTTTCCCCTATTCAATAGTCTTGAATAATGAATGATTCCCTTACTTGTTTAATTCTGTCCAGTTCATTTTTTTTTTCCTTAGACACTCCCTATGTGGATCAAATTCCCCCACTATAATGTTTTCAGTGTGTCACAAAACCCTCCTGTTTAATTTTGGTGTCTTTTTGCTTGGTGTGCTTGGTGTGTTTGTACACTTCTCAGATCACCATCTGCTTAGACTGTAGGTTCCGAGGTCAGTCTTTTTTTTTTTTTTCTTTTCTCTATTTTCTGGAAGTGAAAGTGCTAGTCTTTCAGTTGTGTCTGACACTTTGTGACTCCATGGACTGTAGCTCACCAGGCTCCTCTGTCCATGGAATTCTCCAAGCAGGAATACTGAAGTGGATAGACATTCCCTTCTCCAGGGGATCTTCCCAACTCAGAGATTGAACGCAGGTCTCCTATATTACAGGCAGATTCTTTAATGTCTGAGCCACTCACAATAAAAGTTCAATAAATAGTGGAATGAGTGAAGGAATTGGTTGCAACTATTTCTCGGTATCTGTCTACTTTTATCCTGTCTTCCTTCAGATTTATTTTAAATTCAATGCTCTGTAAAACTTTCCTCCTTAAAAATATTCTTAATTTTTTGGCTCTACTATCCTCTCATCACATGCATCTAGCCAGACCCTGAGCCCTATTCATTCCAACCATTTTTCTTTCTGTGTTAGAACCTGAGCATATGAACATTGTTGATGAAACTGAACTATGACTTTATTGCAGAAAATGATGAAACAACTTAGTTTGTACTGGTTGATGGTTTATTCTCTGTAAATACTAGGGTTGTCAAAACTTATTTTTGAAATATCCTTTCTTTTTGTCCAGTACTCTCACTAGACAGACACATAAAAACTTAACACTTCAAATGGCATTTATATTCTTAGGTTCTCAAATTTAGATAAAATAATTATTCACCTATTTTTTATACTTCTGCTATATTTTTGGTTTTTAGGTTTCTTGTTTGTTAGTTTTTTCCCCCTTTTAATTATTTAACATCTCAATACAATTATGTTGTAATTTTGGTATGTGAGTAATTTTATCCCAAGAATTTAAACTGTTGTACCATTATAAATTAGTAAATATTGGTAATTATCCACTAGAGGTAGATTTTTAACTTACTAGTACACAGATGAACAATTTTCCCTTATAATGCAATTTATTAACTTCCTCTGTAATGAAATAATCTGAAATAATTTCTACATTTCTAAATTTATCTCCTATTTTTTGTCCTGTTTCCTTGACTGCATTGGCCATATATTGTCAAAATTAATACCCTCAAATATTCAGCTTTTGGATTTATTTATCAACTCTATGTTTTAAAGACATTTATTAGCTTATGCTTCATGTAAGATTCATAATTTCTTGGTATCCTTGATATTTTTTTGTTTTATATATTATAATATTTTGATTTAAACAATTCATTTGATAAGTTTTATTCTTTATTTTTCTACAAGAACTTGAAACTATTGAATTGCCTTACAATATTTACTAGTTAAACATTAGAAAAGTTTTAATCAAAGTCCTTAAGACTTGAGAACTTGTGCCTCTTCTTGAAAAAATGTAAAAACTCACAATCACATTTAAAAGCATTTCAAAATTGATTAAATATTGTGACTAAATACAAATAAAAAAATAAAGTGAAATGATCATTTTTGTACAGCAAGTTTTTTCTTTAAATGTTGATCATATGACAATAAGGAGTCTTCATATGATTGTGACCCAAGTTTTCTCTGCTAGTTTCACAATAAGTGGGTCAATTTCTGTGTTAACTTTCTAGATCTGTTTTGATTCCAAAGTAAAAAATCCATTTAAAAATTTCATTATATCATGTTACCATAAACAAGATATGGGGGGAATAACAGACAAAACAAACAAAAGAAAACTGTATGCATGTATTGAGGATAAAAGGAAAATATTTTATGGTGGAAAATGATATTATATATATAGATAGACAGATATGTAGATACAGGTAGATAGATACTGTTATATTGTCAATTTTATTCTTTTTAAAATTTATTTATTTTAATTGGAGGATAATTGCTTTCCAATATTGTTGATGTATGGTATTGTTGATGTATGGTATTGTTGATGTATGGTTTCCACCATACATCAACATGAATCAAAGTGATATATTCTGCAACTTAAATTTGACAACTGAGCAGCATTTGAGTTCCTAAATTCCTGAGGGAAATCTCTTGGTAAATATCTAGAATAAAAGATTTCTTCCAAGCTTCCAGGAATGTTTCCAAATATAATGTCAAACTAAAGTTTGAATTCATATTCTACACAAGAATGTAATATTTGATTTGCCTTGTGAAATCAATTAAAAAGAAAGTACATTTTCTTAAGAGCTTAATTGAGTAAAAATTAGATAATTATCCTTAGCTACAATTCATAATATTTATAGCAAGACTTGCAATGGCACCCCACTCCAGCACTTTTGCCTGGAAAATCCCATGGACGGAGGAGCCTGGTAGGCTGCAGTCCATGGGATCACTAAGAGTCGGACACGACTGAGAGACTTCACTTTCACTTTTCACTTTCCTGCATTGGAGAAGGAAATGGCAACCCACTCTAGTGTTCTTGCCTGGAGAATCCCAGGGATGGAAGAGCCTGGTGAGCAGTCGTCTATGGGGTTGCACAGAGTTGGACACGACTGAAGCGACTTAGCAGCAGCACCAGTGCTCAAACTATTTAGAATATAAGAAATATGAGAACTTGCCTTTTGAAACCTCAGATTTTTTACAGGTGTTCAAATTTATCTTCTAAATATGCTGGGTTTAGCATAAAGTTAAGATTATTTAATTTTGTAGTATTTTATATTTCTGTTCTACATAGAGCAACAGTAGTCCTCATCTTTTAAATCTAACCAAGCATTTTCCCCCCAACAAATCCATCAAATTTCAACAACAACAAAAAAACCACCTTAACCACTTGAGCAGCACCATCCTAGTCTTCAAAATATTTAAGTATTTTTTCAAACCTAATAAACAGTATGAAAGCAAATAATCAGACATGAGAAGAAAAGAAACTATGACTCAATCACAAAAACAACAAAAGAACACATACATAATTTTTCAGATACTAACATTATCAGACACGACTGTAAATTAACTGTTGCACACACCTCCTTGTTGAGATCCTGAGATTCCTCACTGCCCTGCATATAATCTGCACAGGGCACTAGAGAAACCTTTTTGACACAAAACAGCCAAGAGATATAGATAAAGAAGCTCCATGAAAGACCATTCCCCTTTCTGCCTGCCTGCCCCTTGCCCCCCAACCCTGCAAAAAAAACCAACAAAACAGAACTAGAGAAGACTAGCTACACTGCTTTGAAATTCCAAAGGGAAAACTACAGATACACATACATACGCACACACACACACATACACACACACACACACACATTTTGCCATGGTTCATGATTATATTAGGGCCAAAGAGTCACCTGCTGAGTGGTGCGTAGGTTTTGAGTATGGAATTAATCTTTCAGGAAATAGTAAGGTTTATAAAATGACTCTTTGATGATAATAGACTGTCAGTGGTACACAGAGGAGAACTGGTAGAGCTCCCAATAAAGAGAAAAATCAGAGCAACAAAACACAGTAGTAGCCTAGAGGGAGTTCTAGAACATAAAAATGATGTTAGATAATGAGTAAGGAAGACTGAATGAGGCATGGTATTTAGTTAATAATAACGTCTCAATATTGCTTCATGAATTGGTGCAGTTCTTATGTACCACACTAATGTATAATGTTTAAATTAGGAGAAACTGATTGTGGGGTATATAGGACTCTCTGTGCTAGTTTCAGAATTTTTTTTTTCTGTAAATCTAACTTCATTCTAAAATACATAATGTAACTGAAATTATAGAACCGAGAAATGTAATAACATAAATGACTGAATTGGCTCAAGAGTCAAGTGGAGATGAGAAAGAGTAGAATTAGTAAAATTAAAGAGAGATTAATATATAATCTATCTAGTCTGAAAAAGAGAAATAGTAGATTGGAAAAAAGTAAATAGAATTCCCTATACAAATTTAATATTGTATTAAAAATAGCAATAGAAAACTAAAAAACTGAGAAATGGATCAGAAACTATTCACAATGAAATTCAGAATGATTAAAAATTAATAATTAGAAAGAGAGGAAAGCAGAAAGTGAAAAAAATAAAGATATCTAACATCATTTTATGGCAGAAAGTGAAGAACTAAAGAGTCTCTTGATGAAAGTGAAAGAGGAGAGTGAAAAAGTTGGCTTAAAGCTCAACATTCAGAAAACGAAGATCATGGCATCTGGTCCCATCACTTCATGGCAAATAGATGGGAAAACAGTGGAAACAGTGGCTGACTTTATTTTCTTGGGCTCCAAAATCACTGCAGATGGTGATTGCAGCCATGAAATTAAAAGACGCTTACTCCTTGGAAGGAAAGTTATGACCGACCTAGATAGCATATTAACAAGCAGAGATATTACTTTGTCAACAAAGGTCCATCTAGTCAAGGCTATGGTTTTTCCAGTAGTCATGTACGGATGTGAGAGTTGGATTATAAAGAAAGCTGAACACTGAAGAATTGATGCTTTTGAACTGTGGTGTTGGAGAAGACTCTTGAGAGTCCCTTGGACTGCAAGGAGATCCAACCAGTCCATCCTAAAGGACATCAGTCCTGGGTGTTCTTTTGTAGGACTGATGTTGAAGCTGAAACTCCAATACTTTTGCCACCTGATGCAAAGAGTTGACTCATTAGAAAAGACCTTGATGCTGGGAAAGATTGAAGGCAGGAGGAGAAGGGGACGACAAAGGATAGGATGGTTGGATGGCCTTACCGACTCGATGGACACGGGTTTGTGTGGACTCCGGGAGTTGGTGATGGACAGGGGGGCCTGGCATGCTGTGGTTCATGGGGTTGCAAAGAGTCGGACATGACTGAGTGACTGAACTGAAGTGAACTGAACATCTCTTTAATGGAAGATGAAGAAAGAAGAAAGAAGCAAAGGAATGATGAAAAAGAATTAATGTCTTAGGAATTTCCAAAACAAACAAAATACATTAATATACACAAATGAGTTAGTTAAATATTAATCATCCCTATGAAACACCATGCTGCTGCTGCTGCTAAGTCACTTCAGTCGTGTCCGACTCTGTGAGACCCCTTAAACAGCAGCCCACCAGGTTTCTCGTCCCTGGGATTCTCCAGGCAAGAACACTGGAGTGGGTTGCCATTTCCTTCTCCAATACAAACGCCATGGGAGAGCGATAAAGAAGAGACCAAAAAAAAAGAGAGAGAGAGAGAGAAATCAAAATAGTGAAAGGCTGATATCCATCTTGTGAACCATAATATTGGAAGGTGGTAGTAGTTAGTGGAATGACACTCTAAATGACTTGAAAGAAAGTAACTGTCAATCATAATTCTATAAGCCTCAAAGATTTTTTAAATAACAAAGTTAATAAATGCCATAAACTGGGGGAATGTTCAATCAGCAGATATACACTAAAAGAAATGATAAAATGTGCACTTTAGGCTAAAGGTAATATGATATCAGACAGAAGGGTAAAGAAGCAAGAAGGGAAGAAAAATTAATGGTAAATATGTAGCAAATATAAATATTTATTTTATAAAACAATGTTTTGGGATAAATATGTATAGTCACACATACATTTACATATACAAATACACAAAATCAAAATTATATAAGTCAGCAGGAGGTTAAAATAAGGAGGGTTAGGTAATCAAATTTTCATATATCAAAGCTGTGTATTGTGAGAGCTATCCAATATGAACACTAGAGGAAAACAAACAGTACATGGCTTCAAAACTAGTAAAAAGGGAAACAATCAATGAAAAGAAAAACACAACCTGTTCAAATAAAGAAAATAAAAATAAAAACTGAAGAAAAATAAAACACAGGTAGGGGAAAATCAGTTCAGTTCAGTTCAGTCTCTCAGTCGTGTCTGACTGTTCGCAACCCCATGAACCACAGCATGCCAGGCCTCCCTGTCCATCACCAACTCCTGGAGTCCACCCAAACCCATGTCCATCGAGTTGGTGATGCCATCCAACCATCTTATCCTCTGTTGTCCCCTTCTCCTCCTGCCCTTGATCTTCCCAGCATCAGGATCTTTTCAAATGAGTCAAGTCTTCGCATCAAGCGGCAAAAGTATTGGAGTTTTCAGCTTCAACATGAGTCCTTCCAGTGAACACCCGGGACTGATGTCCTTTAGGATGGACTGGTTGGATCTCCTTGCAGTCCAAGGGACTCTCAAGAGTCTTCTCCAACACCACAGTTCAAAAGCATCAATTCTTCAGCACTCAGCTTTCTTCACAGTCCAACTCTCACATCCATATATGACCACTGGAAAAACCATAGCCTTGACTAGACGGACCTTTGTAGGCAAAGTAATGTCTCTGATTTTGAATATGCTATCTAGGTCGGTCATAACTTTCCTTCCAAGGAGTAAGTGTCTTTTAATTTCATGGCTGCAATCACCATCTGCAGTGATTTTAGAGCCCAGAAAAATAAAGTCAGCCACTGTTTCCACTGTTTCCCCATCTATTTGCCATGAAGTGATGAGACTGGGTGCCATAATCTTAGTTTTCTGGATGTTGAATTTTAAGCCAGCTTTTTCACTCTTCTTTCACTTTCATCAAGAGGCTTTTTAGTTCCTCTTTACTTTCTGCTATAAGGGTGGTGTCATCTGCATGTCTGAGATTACTGATATTTCTCCCAGCAATTTTGCTTCCAACTTGTGCTTCCTCCAGCCCAGCGTTTTTCATGATGTACTCTGCATGTAAGTTAAATAAGCAGGATGGCAATATACAGCTTTGATGTACTCCTTTTCCTATTTGGAACCAGTCTGTGTGCTTACATAAATTGTAGAAACTCACATATATATAGATAGATAGATAGATAGATACATATAGATAGATAGATATCAATAATTACAATAAATGAAGTAAATGCTACACTTAAAATTCAAGTCATAATTACCACATAAAGTTGCAAAATACCTGAGAGTAAAGCAATGGACAAAAGCTACAGAAAGAAACAGCAACTGAATGTTGGTTTGACAGATTAAGTGTAAAGGGGGAGGAATATGCTATATTAATACCAGATAACATAGATGCTAGGAAAAAATCATTACAAGAGATAAAAAAGGTAACTCAGAATGATCAACACTTTGATTCACCATAAATATAGAAGTATAATTGTTAATGTAAGTATATAAAATGTGATCTCAAAATATATAAAGCAAAATTGAAGGCAAATCAAGGAAAATATTAAGAATTATAAAATAATAAAAATACTACATATTAGAAGTGTGTGGCCAATGAAAATAATGATTCAAACTAAATTTATTTCAAATTAAAGATAAAACATTGAAAAAGTCTTTACTTATGTTAGAAGGTTTAGTTTACCACGTTAGTTTATATACTTTAAAAATAATATGGAACTGTGTTTTTTTTTTATGCTCCAGAACATTTTACTTGGAAATTTTCACTAGAAGTAAAAACAAAAACAAAAACAAAAAACAGGAAACAACAGCAGCACATACATATTGCATACTTTAATTGTGGGTTCATTGCATGGGTGTTCAGTCCTTAGTTATATCTGACTGTGACCCAATGAACTGCCGCTCACCAGGCTTCTCTGTCCATGGTATTCTCCAGGCAAGTGGATACATTAATTGTGTGTTAATATACTACTTCTATAACGTGATAGTTCATATGGTGTTAAAAAATAATACATGGAGGTGATAATAGAAAAAAAAAACACATTGAAGTCAACCATCTGAGCATCCAATTAAAATATGAGCTAGGGCCTTGAATAGATATTTCTCCAAAGAATATATACAAATAGCCAACAGCTCATCATTAATGATTAGGGAACTTCACATGAAAACTACTGTGAAGTATCACCTCACAACTGTCAGGATGAATATTATTAAAAGATAACAAATGCTGATGAGGATGCAGAAAATTTAGAACACCTGCATGTTATGGCAGGAATGCAAAATGGTATAGGTACAAAGGAAAACAGTGTGAAGGTCCTTAAGAATTTAAGACTAGAACTACCATATGATCCAGCAATCCTACTTCTAAGTATTTACCTAAAAGTACTGAAATCAAGATCTCGAAGAGGTAGTCACATTTCACATTCATTGCAGCACTATTCACAATAGCCAGAATGTGGAAACAGCTTAAAAGTCCATGGATAGATGAATAGAGAAAAAGTGGTATATAGATAAAGTGGAATATTATTTAACCTCAGAAAAAGAAGAAAATTCTGCAATATGTTTCAGCATGGATGAACCTTGAGGCCATTATACTAAGTGAAATAAACTGTCACAAAAAGACAAATACTGCAAGATTCCACTTACCTGAGGTATCTACAACAGTCAAATTCATAGAATCAGAGTTGAATGCCTGCTTTGGGGGCTGTGGAGGAGGAGTAAATGGGGAGTTAAGAATCATCAGGCATAAGGTTTAACTTAAGCAAGACAAACAAGTTTTAGGGATCTGCTGTACAACTTAGAACATATATTCAACAATGTTGTATTGTACAGATAAACATTTGTTAATAGGGTAGATCTCACACTGTCTTTTACCACAATAAAATAAAATTTTTAAAAAGTTGATAAAAATCCTGGATAGTTCTATAGTCACTAGAATTATTGAAAAAGTAGTTAAAACATCATCTTAAAAAATAAAGACTCCAGTCCTAGACAGTTTGTCAATTTTAACAAACATGGAGGAAATAACTCTAATCTTAAATAGCTATTTTACGTTTGACTCTTGTCAAACCCACTGAATGACAATACAGGAAAGGAAAATTATAGAGAATAATCTCACACATAAAAGTATATGCAAACAATTAGAAAATCAAATCCATTAATGCATTTTTTCTGAAATAAATAAACTGACTTTCACAACAGGAATGCAAGTTTGACTTACATTAAAATTTGATTACTGTGAATCACTGTATTAACACATTAAGAGATTAATATATGACCATTGCAATATATGCAGGAAAGCATTGTCCAAAATTCAATATTTATTCATAATGAAAATTCTTAGCAAATTAAGAATAAAAGGGAATCTAGCCTGATTTAAGTAGTTATATTAATTCAAGCTTCATGGCAAAACAGTGAAAACAATTCTGTATAGTGTAAAAAAAGGCAGTTATCCAACACTTAATTTAACATCATATTAGATGCCATACCATTGTATTGTGTGTGTTCAGTTGCTTTGTGGTATTTGACTCTTTGCGACCCCATGGACTATAGCCCACCAGGCCACTCTCCATGGGATTTCTCCAGGTAAGAATATTGGAGTGGGTTGCCATTTCCTTCTCCAGGGGATCTTCCTAACCCAGGTGTCAAAATGGTATCTACTGCATTGCAAGTGGATTCTTTATTACTGAGCCACTAGGGAAGCCATTATATTAAGAATAATAATTAAAGGTGTAAAAATTGTGAAGAGGAAAGAGTTTGCATGTGTGTTTTTGAAGAGCACAGGAGTGGATATGATTGTCTATATCAAAAATTAACAAACACTTTACATAAAGGGCAAGCAAGCCAGTAAATAATTCAGATTTTGCTGGCTCTTGTGGTCTCTGCTACAGCTATTCAAATCTGTATCCTGTAAGCAGCCATACACAGTACTTAAACAAATAAGCATGGCTGGGTTTCGATAAAACTTAATTAACACAATAAAGCACAGGCCAAATTTGGTCCAGAGGCTGGAGTCTGTAACCCTCTTGCCCTACACAGCCGGATCCCCCAAATTTTATAGATGCATTATTAGAATTAATAAAAGATTTAAAATTTTTGAATACAAAATCAAAATGCAAGATTAATTGTATTTCTCTACACTAGGAACAAATAGATAGAAAAGATAAGTTTAGTGACCAAAATGAAACATATCTAAAAATAAATCTGGAAAAAAAATACACAAAGACTTTATAGGTCAGATGATTAAAATCCATTGAAAACCATTAAAGAACAGCCAAATCAATGCATCTAGGCATTTTATTTGTGGATTAGAAGCTTTAAGATTACAAAGATAACACTCTCTCAAAAACAGATCTACAAATTAGTGATAATTCTAATTTTTTTTAACAGATCACTTTTGGGGGAAGAATTCTAAAAGCTGTTTGTATAATTCATTTGGGAAAACACTTACCCTAAAGGAGCTGAGTATTTATTAATAACAGGAAGCAAAGCAAGTAGGATGGTTGTCTTATCAGATATCAATTATTCTTATTACCCTGTGTTAACTTAGTATAGTATTGATGGAAGGATTGACCAAAGGAACAGAATAATTTTGAAAGCATCCTACAGATATATAAAAAACATAATTTGTAACTAATCTAACATTGTATGTGATGAATTCAATGATGCACTGTTACTCTATGACAGTATTTAGATTTAACATTAACAAATACAAGATAGCATAGTAAAAGAGTTTTTCCTCTGTTTTTCCCTCAAGATGAATATTTATGGGAAGCTACATAAAACTGGGTCTGAACTAAACACAAGTGATGAATTATGGGAAAAGTCAGACTTTTCATAGAAAAACATGTCTGTTTTTCAAATGACATTTGCTGAATGTATTGATAATATATCCAAAATTAAGATGGATCATTTGTGAAAACCAGCAAATGTGCTCTAAAATCAATCAACTCTGCATCACATCTCATTAATCAAATGGTGTCCCTCCTGTCAAGGACTCTAGGCCACAAGCTTTGTGCTTTATTATCCCTTCAAAATGCTTGGACAGAGAGCTTTGTGTCAAAATAATAGACACCTCCATGTCTGACTAACATTCCCATGTTTCTACAGGATCTCATCCCATTTCAAGGCTGAGATTTTTGTTTTACTCTATCTACTTCTCTGTCCAAACAAATTAATCACAATACATTAAGACACCTGGTAGACAACCAGGACCATTCTATTAGAAAGATGACCTACTAATAGTTACCTAGGGATGACAAACCGCATTAGTTGGAAAAATATCTCCCCTAATCCACCACTAAAATCATTAATCCACCACTAAAATCATTCAGAAATCAAATGTAGATAACATATTTTTGGCGACTCTGCATTGTTTATTTAGTGATATAAACATTTAAATATTTACCACTCAACTGTAAATATGCTTGCTGCTTTGCTTTACAATTTTGATGTTAGAATTACCACGGCTATTTTTATTAGTCCTAATAAAGTTTTATAGACCTTTCTATTTCTTGAATTTTATCTCTTTAGCTTAACCTCCATATGAAAGTATTTTTATTATTGCTTAATCATTGCTAGAGGTGTGTGGCATTTTTTAAATTTAACTATAAAGTTTGAGAGGCTCTATTGGATAGGGAGAGTTTCCTATAAAAATGGTGACTAGATTTACAAACCAAGACAGTCTAGCATGCTTTCTTTACATACACATTTTTTGTTTGTTTCTTGTTTAGTTGCTAAGTCTTGTCTGATCCTTTTGCCACTCCATAGACTGTAGCCTGCCAGGCTCCTCTGTCCACAAGATTTCCCAGGCAAGAATATTGGAATGGGCCTCCATTTCTTTCTCCAGGGAATCTTCCCAACCCAGGAACCAAAGCCATGTCTTCTACTTTGGCAAGCAGATTCTTTACCACGGAGCCACCAAGGAAGTGCACCTATGAGCACTCCTATCACTGAGGATTTAGTAAGACTGTATCAAAAGAAAACCTGAACAACATCAATAAGCAAGTGCATTTCACTCTTAAATAAAGGCCCAACAATGAATATTCTGGAATGAGAGGTGGCTACGGTTTTCAGGCATCTTTCAGGTCACCACTCTCCCTGTCATCAGCAGGTAGCCTAGAACTCAGGATCCAAGGTGCTGCCAGAATCAGGAAGCAGGGTGGAAGGTAAAGAAAAAGGGGCAAAGGAATGAGTTAAACACTAAACATACAATAGACACTCAATGTTCACAGACAGATTGAAGATAACCCACGAAATTAGAAAAAGAAGTACAGTTAGTCCATGACGCCCCTCTTCTCTCTTCCTCCCTTTCCCCACTCCATGCCATACTACTTCTTCTCCTGACTCTCTCTACCCCCACCCCTCTTGTCTGGAAAAGTGAAACTCCAAAGCTTCCCACAGCTGCCACCAAAACTGTGCTTCAGTAAACCAGTAGGCAGCTTCTTCTTCATGACACAAATGATGAATGACTTATCTTCCTTTCGACACTTCTGACTCTGGTAGTGTTTTTGCATTAGCTTTACATGTGGGGAGACAGACATGTTCCCTCTGCTCAAGGATTTTGAAGTCAAATTTGCTTCTAGCAGTCAGTAGGATCATTTCTGAACATAAAGAAACACGCCTGACAATTCTTAGGGGAGCAATCCCAGCTAGTATTTTCACAGGAATTATGTATTATTAAACTGAGATAAACATACATTTTAAATAAGCCAAGTCATCTCACACACTAGTAAAGTAATGATCAAAATTCTCCAAGCCAGGCTTCAGCAATACGTGAACAATGAACTTCCAGATGTTTAAGCTGGTTTTAGAAAAGGCAGAGGAACCAGAGATCAAATTGCCAACATCTGGTGGATCATGGAAAAAGCAAGGGAATTCCAGAAAAACATCTATTTCTGCTTTATTGACTATGCCAAAGCCTTTGACTGTGTGGATCACAATAAACTGTGGAAAATTCTTCAAGAGATGGGAATACCAGATCACCTGACCTGCCTTTTGAGAAACTTATATTCAGGTCAGGAAGCAACAGTTAGAACTGGACATGGAACAACAGTCTGTTTCCAAATAGGAAAAGGAGTACATCAAGGCTGTATGTTGTCACTCTGCTTGTTTAACTTATATGCAGAGTACATCATGAGAAACACTGGGCTGGAAAAAGCACAAGCTGGAATCAGGATTGCCAGGAGAAATATCAATAACCTCAGATATGCAGATGACACCACCCTTATGGCAGAAAGTGAAGAGGAACTCAAAAGCCTCTTGATGAAAGTGAAAGAGGAGAGTGAAAAAGTTGACTTAAAGCCCAACATTCAGAAAACGAAGATCATGGCATCTGGTCCCATCACTCCATGGGAAGTAGATGAGGAAATAGTGGAAACAGTGGCTGACTTTATTTTCTTGGGCTCCAAAATCACTGCAGATGGTGATTGCAGCTATGAAATTAAAAGACGCTTACTCCTTGGAAGGAAAGTTATAACCAACCTAGATAGCATATTCAAAAGCAGAGACATTACTTTGCTGACTAAGTCCGTCTAGTCAAGGCCATGCTTTTTCCAGTAGTCATGTATGGATGTGAGAGTTGGATTGTGAAGAAAGGTGAGCGCTGAAGAATTGATGCTTTTGAACTGTGGTGTTGGAGAAGACTCTTGAGAGTCCCTTAGACTGCAAGGAGATCCAATCAGTCCGTTCTAAAGGAGATCAGCCTGGGTGTTCTTTGGAAGGAATGATGCTAAAGCTGAAACTCCAGTACTTTTCCCACCTCATGTGAAAAATTGACTCATTGGAAAAGACTCTGATGTTGGGAGGGATTGAGGGAGGAGGAACAGGGGACGACAGAGGATAAGATGGCTGGATGATATCACTGATTTGATGGACATGAGTTTGAGTGAACTCCAGGAGTTGGTGATGGACAGGGAGGCCTGGCGTGCTGCAATTCATGGGGTTGCAAAGAGTGGGACATGACTGAGTGACTGAACTGAATTGAACTGAAAGCAATGTCTCATTTTGGAGTTGAGATTGACCATATTGATGATCACATTCATTGATTAAAATTAGGGAAGTTTGTCACAATCATCTGTGGGGTGTTTAAAATTCAGGAACTACCCATATTATACTCCTCCATAGACACAGATCCAAAAGATAGCTGCAGGTCTGGAAAAGTAAGGAGGTGTAACTCTGTCATGTGTACTTTGATAAAAATCCCAAATTATGCTTAAATATTCCTATTTCCCTTCTTGAGAATCCCTGATCTGGTCAAATTCCTCCTTTGAGAAATACAATTATAACAGAAAAAATAGTCTGCTATATCAAGGACTATAAATACCATGAAGTATACATATTTTAATAAATATCATATTCTTGGCATTCGGCACAATGCCTTTCAAAAGTAGTTAGTAAATTAAAACAATTATGTTAAAGAAGTATGTCCAGGTGGCTGAGAGAAGCAGAAATTTCTCTCAAAAATTTGGCTGAACACAGAACTGAGCTCCTCTGAGCAGGAAGCAAATTGGATGATTTCTTAAGGGTTTAAATGTATTAATCTCTATATAAACTTCACTGAGGGCAGGAGGAGAAGGGAGCAACAGAGAATGAGATGGCTGGATGGCATCGCCAAGTCAATAGACATGAGTTTGAGCAAATTCCAGGAGATAGTGAAGGACCAGGAAGCATGGCATGCTATAGTCTGTGGGGTCACAAAGAGTCGGATACGACTGAATGACCGAACAACAACAGTAAAACTTTACTCATTCATTTTCTTGTCCATCGTTCACTCTTTAAACCCTTTACTAGAATATTAGCTTCTTAATAAGGATGCCTCAGCAGCACACAGAGCACTTCCTGGCACAGGGTGATTGGGTCCTGAAAGTTTGCTAAGTGATTGTTAAAGGAATATGTGAAAAGGTTCCCCATTTGTGGGTTTAGATTAAGAAAATGTCCTTTAAAAAATAAAAGTAGCTTTTCACTAGAAGGATAACATGCTCCTTGAAAATGAAAAATAAGAACATGGTGTAGGAAAATAAATGTAAAAACCATGTGGTGTTTCATTAAAATTGCTTTTAATAATTTGGTGAACAACCTTTCAGCTTTTTCTTTGTGCATATGTCTTTCTGCATGTAATTTTATAGAAAAAGGCTTATACTTAAATAATATTTTATTTATTCAGAGCTTTATTAAGTAACATGCCATACACATTTTGCTTCTTTGTGGTCATTTTAAATTATGCATGATAAAACATCAACAGCAAAATCATTTCTATAATAAAACAGAAACAATTTCCAACTTCTGACATCTTGTACTATTCAAATTGAAATTATTTTTTAAAACACAAAGAAATCTGCAGAAAACAATGTATTGATTCACTTCATTTTTTCAATGTGTACAAAATATACTACACTAAATAAATGTACCATGAGTTGTGCAAGTGTATCGATGGATATTTGAATAGTTCAAATGTTTTGCTCTTAATTATGTTCTCTTTAGTGTTTGTATTCATATGTACATGTATATTCGGAAGTCGTGTTGTTAGAAGCAAAACTGCTTTAAGAAAGGCACATTCATTTGATATTATGAGGATGTTACCAAATTATCTTTCAATGAAGTCTTAATGATTAGGTTTCTACAGAGGAATGTGTGTGTACATTTATACCCTGACCTCTGTAATCTACTTCCAAAATTTTAAACTTTGTCAGTGTCTTGGATGTAAGGAAAAGTAACTCATTATCTCAATACATATTAACTATAAATGAGGTTGAGATTTAGTAATGAAGCTTATATATGTTTTAAGACTTGTATTACTGTTTGTGTGACCTGTGTTTTCTTATTCTTTGCATGTTTCTTCCTTTTGAATAATTAATGCTTGATTGAGTTTGAGTGAACACTGGGAGATGGTGATGGACAGGGAGGCCTGGCGAGCTGCGATTCACGGGGTTGCGAAGAGTCGGACATGACTGAGTGACTGAACTGAACTGATATATAAGAGTTCTCCATACATTAGAAAAATATGTAATTTATTACACCAGGATTCTCACAGATTGTATTAAGGCACCAGTTCTTCACCCTTTATCCATGCCCTTCATTCTATAACTCTGTATCTCCTATAGTATTTCCTCATTTCCTAAATCCCTACAGCCTTTGTGACTTGCTTTGGCTATTAGTAAGTAAACAGAAGTTATGGTGTGCAAGTTCTGTGTCTTGGTCTCATTAGGACTTTCATGTTTCTGTTTTTCTATTGTATTATACTCTGTCATTGCCACAAGTAGGACAAGGCCAGGCTAGTCCATCAGTCCCAGCAGAGGATGAGTATCAGGTGGAATACACCCAAACCACCCAGTTGTCTCAAATGAGATTAGTTTAGACAATTCTAGAACCATCTCACCCACAGCCACTGTAGACAGACCAGCGGAGATGAGACCATTATCATGATTTAAGAGTCATAATGAATGACTGTGGTTTTAAGCCTCTGAATCTTGGGGTGGTTTGTTACATAGCAATGTGAAACTAATGCAATTGTCAAATAAGTCAATGTTTCAGCTCTCTTTTGTTACTTTCCTTCCTTACATTCTCAACCTTCCTTCCTTTCCTTCTCTTTCTTTCTGTACTTACATGTGGCAAAGTTAGTACCCTCTAATTATTCTTCATTTAAAAAACTTAGCTTACATCATATTTTTACTTTTGTTTGCATTTTTGGTTGGAAACCTCATTAAATTTATTCATTAATGTAGATAAAATATTTAGCACCTTTCTATTCTAATAAATATCAAACTATATCATCATTTAACTGTAACATCAGTATTTTATCATATGAGTTATTTTCAGTTCTTCATGCTTATAAGCTATGCTTTGTTGAATCTCTTCCTCATATTTTTTAAATTATTTTAATATACATTTATTTATTTTACTACTCCAGGAATCTCTGGGAGTTAATCTGTGTGTCACACATGTTAGGGGAAGTGCACTAACTGAAACCGCCCATCCTGGCCAGGCAACATAGGAACTATTTGCATGAGGTGTTTTAAGACAGGAGGTCCTAGTAAGGAATGCTGAACTAATAAGCCACCACCAACCAGAAGAGTTCAGGAAAGGTCAAAAGTAGATGCCATGTGTCCAACCACCTCCCAGAATCCTTCTTGCTGGCATCCACTTTGGTTGAGCAATGCATATACCACCAGGAAGGACTCTTGAGTCAGAACTGTTGGCCAAAGACAACCCAGAAACTAATGCCATTATCATAAAACCTAAGACTGCAAGTCATGTGGGAGAGCAGTTCTCCTGGGTTCCCTTTACTTTACTGCTCTCTGCCTGGGCGCCCCTTCCCAGTAAAATCGCTTGCTTTGTCAGCATGTATGCCTCCTTGGACAATTCACTTCTGAGTGTTAGATAAGAGCTCACTTTCGGGCCCTGAAGGGGGTCCCCCTTCCTGCAACACGCATTTTAAAACATTTATTAGTATCAAAATTATTCCCAGGAAAATTTGCATAAAGTCACACTAACACTAGCAATTTATAATGATGCATGTTTCCTATACCCCTAGAACACTTTGGTTATTAGCAGCATTTTACATATTTATCCACATAAGTAAGGAATGATAGAGGTAGGTAGTATAAATTCACTGTGCTACCTATCCTTAGGGACTACAAAAAAAGAAATCATATCATATGTGATTAATTATACTCCAAGGAATGTTTGTTCTTCTGGATTTTCATGTAATCCTTGCAAAATGTTCTATTTTAGGAATGTCTGTGCTCTATATGGCAGCACATTCATATCTCCCTCAGAATTATTATGGCCTCTGATACTGTTGCCAGAAGACATTCTTTTTCACATTTTATCCCCTGTTCTCTATGTGTTGCTGAGTCTTACATAGGCTCAAGTGCTATAATTTTAATAGTTTTCCACAAATTTTAATTAATTTGTTTTTAAATGGCCCCAAAGATTTATTACCAGCACACCCACAACACAAAAGCTTAAAAGTGCATCAAAATTTAAAAGACCTTATTTTTCAAGGCAAGATAAAATAAAATCCAAAAATACAATGAGAATGTTATGCCACTTTAGTAATAGGATAGGTTTGCTGTCAATCAAATTCTTTTGGCACCTCCCACTGCTATTCCCTGAGGAACAAGAACACAGGCTTCTAAAATTTTCCAAAGTTTCAGTCCACATGCGATTTCTTTTAAATTTTCTCTTACTTTATTAACAGCTGCAGTCCATGGGGTCGCAAAGAATTGGACATGACTGAGCGACTGAACTGAACTATTAACTGCAAGATGTGTATTTTTTGTGTTATATTATTCTTCAACCAGAAGGCCACACAAACTGTGTACCTTGAAAATTTATAAAGTTAGTGAAGTTGAGGAGATACCAGAGTAATCTGGAGGCTCTGTCTAGTTTAGGATTTATACTGCAATTTTGTGTGCATGTGAGTGTCTGACTCTTTGTAACCCAACAACTCTAACCCACCAGGCTCCTCTGTCCATGGGATTTTTCAAGCAAGAATACTGGAGTGGGTTGCCATTTCCTTCTCCAGGGGATCTTTCCAACCCAGGGATTGAACCCACATCTCCTGCATTGTAGGCCAGTTCTTTACCCCTGCACCACCTGGGAACTAAAATTATTTTCAATACTATGGACAGAAGTTAGCAATGCCATTATAAGAACAGAATGCATCATATTTGGGACTAGCAAGATAAAGAAGCACTTGTTTGATAGTTTGCTTATATTCTTGATATTCTATTCAGCCCATTCACTCTTTTACCATTGGAGAACTGACTACCCAGAACTCAAGGTGACCCAATGACTCCTCTTAACAGTTACTGTTTTAGAGATGGATAATAAATCAGAGCCTATATTCATGGTAGTTTCTTAATTTGGTCCAACATTGGTAGTTGGATAAAAGAACTCTCCTTTCTTTCCCAGTGAATATAATCATGAAGTCCTATTGCCCATAAACTAGAAGCAGCCATCTAGATACTTGGAGAGAAGCACCCCATAGGACAAAGCCAGCGCCCCCAGAGGAAAGAGCGTAAAGAAATCGAGTCCCAGGCTTGCAAACGTGTTAAATTAAATCCAATGATTTATCTCTGATGGTTCAGTTATGTGAGCCAATAAAATAGTTATTGTTTATGCCACCTTGGGTAGTTTCTTTTTTAAATTTACAAGATAAAGAATCATATTTATGCAGAATATTCCTTAGTAGGACAGTAAATCAAATTCTTGATATTTGGTACACCAAAGGAAGTTCATCTTGTACCACAGCTGCAGGAAAGATTTAACATTGTGATACAGAAAGACAGTCATTCGAGAGGAAAATATGTATTTGAAAGCATTTGTTGATGGGTTATTCATGCTCTACCCTCAAACATACCGGGTGAAGCAGATTTTTCTAAACTCTGTGTTTGATGTTAAATTTGCTGAATGGAACACGTTTGACTTTGAAGGTTTTAGAAACACTGCTTGGAATATAGGTTACAGTTATTCTGTCAAATAAAATATTTCAATGACTTATGAATACCTTTAAAGAATGATCCCTTTAACAACCAAAAGAAAAGCTCCAAACAAAAATGAACAAAACTCATTTGGAAAAATTTCACCATAATGGCTAGGGTAAAGACAAAATGTCAGCTAGAATCCTGGGACAAAATTAAATTCATGAATTACACGTGTTTACACTTCAAACATAAATTAAAATTGTTTATTTAGCTAACAGGCTCAGTCTTGATTATGCATCATTAGTGTCCATTATAACTTCAACTGTGCTTGAATTTCATAAGCATGCTAGAAAATTGCATTCTTATATTTCAGAGCTAGAAATAAATTTAATGTGATATTTTAGCTATTAATGCCTTAATCAAGTTAATCATTGCTTGAAGAATCTAAATTTTTAATTTTCTAGGAATAAAACAGAAATTGAAAATAATTCTTCAAATTGATAATCAATGCTTAACTTTCAGGTGGCATCAGTACTAGCCTGCTTCTCAGCAACTGGATATAGCTCTCCTGAAACGTAGTTAAAATGTTGTCTGTAAAGTGCTGGCCTTGACTACTACAGGATTGATGCACTTAATCCACAGTTTATTTCCTTTGTCATTGTTTGAAGCACCTTTTGGCACTTAAATGAACACATATTCATTTATTTTTAGAATCATTTCATAGTTGAATGTCAACAGAACTATTATCAATGTTTTGCTTTTGCCATTTCTTATAAAATGGGTAACAAGTTTTATTTAGAAATGAACAGAATGGGGCACTAGAGATTTACAACATCAAAAAAGCCACAGGGAAGCCCGACCTAAACAGGATTTAACATTCTGACCAAGACAGAGTATTACAGGAGAAATAAAAAGATTTCTATTCATTCAAGGATTAATGTTTTCTCTCCCTGGAGACTTCAGTGAGTGCTCATATGATTTTCTCCATCCTATGAAATTGGTAGAAAATCTAGAGACACAATCTAGACTCTGCTGTTGCCGGGTCTGTGGCTCACAGAAGGTTCTAAGTGGAGGTGCCATTAGGCCTGGGAGTGATAATGAGGAAAGTATTGCTTATAAAGAGAAGTGAATGTGTGTGAGTGTGTGTGTGTGTGTGTGTGTGTGCGCACGTGCGCGCACGCGAAATCTCTTCAGTGTTCTTAGTACATTGCAGAACACATACTTTTGAAAAAATGAATGAGCACCTCATACATGTATCCCTGGACAGAGTTGTCACTTTCTCAGAGACAGAGACAAAAGAGGATTCCTGAAGATTTCCAAACCTCAGTTTAGAATGCATTTCAAGAAACTATGAAAGGCTGAACACAGATGCAAACTTTTCTCCACACCTGCTCAGATTATGGAAGAAGCGAAGTATCAGAGGACTACAGGATATAAGACATTAGAACTGAGGTTGTATGGGCTTTTTACAGATGAGAAACCCAGGATTTCTCCATGCACATAGACACCCTGGAAGACAAATTTTTGATCTTCATTTTGGGTATTATTTTCTGTTAATAAAACCTATTAAATTAGCAATAGGGTAAAAGTACTTGTGGCAGAGAAAGGAATTTGTGTTGTGTTAAACCACAAAAGTTTAGAGTGGTTTAAAGAAAATATCATTCCTCTCAAGTCATTTAGCCACCCTGAATAACAAGTACTGCACTTGGTTATTGCCACCAAAACTAGAAAAATTAGAGGTTAGTCAAGAGATATGAGATGAATCTCTTAACAACAGTCTGGGAAACAATCACCAGAAAGATATAAAAAGCATCAGTTCTAATGAGGTGGATGACGGTGGAGCTGATTATACAGAGTGAAGTAAGCCAGAATGAAAAACACCAATACAGTATACTTACACATATATATGGAATTTAGAATGATGGTAATGATAAACCTGTATGCAAGACAGCAAAAGAGACACAGATGTATAGAACAGCCTTTTGGACTCTGTGGGAGAGGGAGAGGGTGGGTGATTTGGGAGAGTGGCAGTGTAACATGTATGATATCATAAGTGAAACAAATCACCGGTCTAGGTTTGATGACCAGTCCAGGTTTGATGCAGGATGCAGGATGCTTGGGACTGATGCACGGGGATAATCCAGAGAGAAGCTGTGGGGCGGGAGGGGGGAGGTGGGGGTCGGGATTGGGAGTTCATGTACACTCGTGGCTGATTCATGTCAATGTATAGCAAAACGAATACAGTATTGTAAAGCAAAACAAACTAAAAAATAAAAATTAATTAAAAAAAAGCAGTTGGTGTCACTGGTAAGTAAAATAGGCACCTACTTGCTTATATTTCACTGCTACTTCTATTTTTCTGAATATCTTAGAGATAGATCCTTATTTCTATTTTGTGATTCCCCAAAATTATCCAGTGTGGCATTAAGCTTTGGGGAATAATTAATGAATGTTTGATGAATAAATGAATTCTTTTCATGCCAACTTTACAATATAACTGAAAGATGTTATACAGTAAAAAGCACGGATTCTGGAAGGAAAACATTCTATCAGGCCTCATCTATTACAGCTGGGCAGAAAAGGGAATCTTTGATTTTCTTACCTTTAAAGGAAATATTGTAAGTACTCATTTAACATTGGTAAGGAAATGGCACCCCACTCCAGTATTCTTGCCTGGAGAATCCCATGGATGGAGGAGCCTGGTGGGCTACAGTTCACGGGGTCACAAGGAGTCAGACACGACTGAGCGACTTAACTAACTTAACTTAACTTAATGGGATAATACACATTTAGTTCAATGCATAGTAACTCACAGAAGTTGATGGTTAATATATGCTTAATTGATATTTAAGTGAAAAATTAGTATTCTCAAGCCATTTACAAGCTAAAAATAAGTTATGCAGAGTGGTCTTTTCTTTGGTTTTGCATTTGTTTTACATTTCTAAAAACATAAGTATAAAGAGATGGTCTTTATGCAGTGATAGAAGGGTACAGTTAACAGAACTCTTTCCTTCAGATTACTGCTATTTCATTTTCTTCCTCTCAGATACATTCTAGCAAATTTTTTTCTTTAATGATATTCTTAACTCCAGCAAGTCTGGAGTATCACTTTATTTTAAAGTAGTTTAAAGTATTCACTTTATTTTATGACAAAATGACAGAATTGGAGCAAAAACTATACATATGGTAGTGTTTTAGTCAGTAAGTCATGTCCGACTCTTGTGACACCAAGGACTGTAGCCCACCCGGCTCTACTGTCCATGGGATTCTCCAGGCAAGAATACTGGAGTGGGTTACCATTTCCTTCTCCAAAAGTTTATATATCTATATACATATATAAATTATGTGATCAAATGCCCCCATGTTTATTCATTATCAAATCATGATGAGAGACATATAAAGCAGAATATTTGGTGGATGGTAAGCATACTTTCCAGGTGGCCCAGTGGTAAAGAATCCGCCTGACAATGAAGGAGACACAAGAGATGAGAGTTTGATCCCTGGGTCAGAAAATGCCTTGGAGTAGGAAATGGCCACACAATTGCTCCAGTATTCTTGCCTGAAAAATTCTATGGACAGAAGAGGCTGGTGGGCTACAGTCTGTGGTGTCTCAGAGTTGGAAATAACTGAGTGACTGAGCACGCACACATCTGAACCTGCCTGCAATGCAGGAGACATGCATTCAGTCCCTGGGTTGGGAAGATCCCCTGGAGAAGGAAATGGCAACCACTCTAGTATTCTTGCCTGGGAAATCCCATGGACAGAGGAGCCTGGAAGGTTACAGTCCATGGGCTCGCAAAGAGTCAAACACAACTTGGTGACTAAACAATGACAATAAACAGCATATTTAGCCTATCTTTTATGAGATAAAAGCTTTTCATGGAAATTTGATAAAACATCAAAAGAAACAAAATATGTGCCTTAAAATATTTTCTCAGGTTACTGATTCATTTTCTATTTTCCAACTAAAATTTTAAAGGTTAAAACTTGATTTGGATGGTTTGTCTTATAGAAATATATGAAACTCTCTAAATGTTCACTATTGTATTTTGCAGTGAAATATCTCAGAGTGGTAAATGAGCAGAAAAATAAGAGATAGAACTGCCCAGAGACAAGAGCCAACAGACTTAGTTCCTTCACTTCAAAGTTCAGTTGATGAATTTGCAAAACTGGTGTGCTTTATGAACGTGAGACTCTCAGGAATTTCAATGCCAAGTTGGCCATGTTTTTCCCCATTTTTTCATTATGTTTGACATTTCTAAGGCAAGTTTTTTTTTTTTTTTTTTAATACAGACAATCTATGGCAATAGACTGGGGAAATGAGACTTAGCAGTAGATGTGGAGAAAGTGGAAGAGAGCAACAGAAATGAGAAAGTGAATTGGAATAGGGCTTTGGAGGTCTATCACAGCTTGTGATGGTCTCTGTGAAATATTAGAGACTGCCAGAGAAAGCTCTTAAGATTCAAAAGCAAACTCATCTGTTTCGTTACTTGGGATCAATAAGTGGGCTCAGGAGCTAATACAAGAAGGCAATGACAAAATTGATAACATATGCCACTTTTTACTGCATTCTATATCCTTCAGTGCTCATGTACAGCTACAGAGAGAAAATAGGGCAAGCTTTGTCTAAACAATGATTACGAAAGAACCTTGCAGCTCAGTCAGTAAAGAATCTGCCTGCACTGTAAGAGAATTATGTTTGATTCCTGGGTCGGGAAGATCCTCTGGAGAAGGAAATGGCAACCCACTCCAGTATTCTTACCTGGAGAATCCCATGGACAGAGGACTACACGCTACAGTCCATGGGGTTGCAAGAGTCGGACACAACTTAGTGAGTAAACCACCATGACATAATAATAATAACTGCTCAATTAATAGAAATCATTTTTTTCCAATTACTTTTTCCTCAAATTTCTTCATCTTATTGTGCTTTTCAGGGAACTCAAGGGGCAGTGAGATAGTTAGGAGAGGGTGGTAGGCAAAGGATTAAGGTATGGTGAGGGGCTGAAATTTCTCCTCCCCGTATGACTGAGCAGGAGAAAATCCAACATCTACCCCAAGGTGTCATTTTCTTGCTGGATTTGTTATAAACTGGAGTTAGGGTCTGATTGTGCAGAGTTCTATTGTTGACAGGCCTAGAGTTGATGAATAAGCCAATCAAGTTTATTAAACTATAATAGATAATATGACTTTAACTAAAAGTACTAAATCATAGTGCTTGTGTGACAAGCAGGATGAAACTTTCCTATTATATGACAATTTAGTATACTGAATTAGTAAATTTAAGACTTTAATAAAAACAAGGAGAGGTGAGTTCTCTGGCAACCTGATTGATTATTCCTAACCTATAGCAATTATGATTTTCTTGTTAACTGTACCCATGTTCACTGGATTCATGTTCTCTTCTCCAGTTACTGAGAGAATAATGCTGCTCATTTCTGGCACTTTGGGCTTCACACTCTACATCAGTGGCTCCAAATGCACATTCATTAAGAAGGGACAAGCCCGGCTACAGAAGGATCCATCAAGGATCTGGTTAAAAATATAAACTTGAGGGACTCATTCCCAAACTACCAAAATATAATTTTCTTTCTTTATGGTATGCTAGTGTGTCCTCTGGCACCCTGCTCCAGTATTCCTGCCTGGAAAATCCCATGGACGGAGGAGCCTGGTGGGCTACAGTCCATGGGGTCACTAAGGGTCAGACAGGACTGAGTGACTTCACTTTCACTTTCATGCACTGGAGAAGGAAATGGCAACCCACTCCAGTGTTCTTGCCTGGAGAATCCCAGGGACGAGGGAGCCTGGTGGGCTGCCCTTTATGGGGTCGCACAGAGTTGGACACAACTGAAGTGACTTAGCAGCAGAAGCAGCAGCAGCAGCAGCAGCAGCAGCAATGTGTCCTCAGTGAGGTTATCACTAGGTCAGTTCAGCTTGGTACTGGTGGTAATAAAAAGTATTGATAGTTTCTAGACACTTTGATCACTCATTTAAATTTTCCTATTTCCCTCTCACATATGGTTGATAACATCATGTTGTAGACAAACTTTAATAGCTGAACTTCAGAATGACTCTTTCCAAAGTTGGAGTGGAAAAGATGAGATAGAATACTCCATAATAGGATTAATAATGCATCTTCTATTCTTCCAGTTGGGAATTATCACAAATTTATCTTTTTGGGGTTTGGGGGTATTGATGATGATGCTAAAATCCCCCTTTTGTAGAAGGACAGGGCAAATCAATTATGTTGAATTGGACATCATTTCTGAAATTACAGTTTCTTCCTGAGAGAATGCTAATAATGTTTCACCTTCTGTGAGTTCATTTTTGACAGCTGAGAAGGCCAACTCCTGTGAAAATTTCCAGAAACATTAGGGTATAATATATGTTATGTTTCATAAGCTAAGTTTCTATTATGGTTCACAATTCATAAAACAGAAATATAGAACAAATTAGTAAAAAAAAAAAGTGATTTGGGAACTATTCTTGAATTATGCTTTAGAAGAATAAAAACATTTTCCAAGGTGCATCATGGTATATTCATGTTGCAGGAGGCTCTTTAAAAAAAGAAAATGACCCTGAGGTAAAATACACTGTCCTACTCTGGCCTGGAGACTCATCTTGCACATTAGCAAATTAAAGATTTGAAAAACTTTGGAAAAAAGAAACCTAGCTAACTCAGCACTTGCTAGATGTATTTGATGACAAAATATTTCCATATGCTATCTATTAACATCTAAGCCCTACAGAACACACTAATATTTAGGATATAAAATCTGATTGTAAATGATTAATAATCTTGGATGGATTTAGTGTGGGTATATGGAGGAGAAATTCTTAATTGAATAACATGAACAAAATATGTCTTTTCATATCTTGTGGATGTGAACTAACCATTGTATACTGTCACATGAAAATATTTATAATTTCCTTAATGATAGCTTTTGAGAACCTGATAACCAATGATGTCAAAGAATTAATCTATAGATAAAAATATTAGAAACTTTTAAAGTGTTTTATTTGTTAGCATGAAGTTTCACCTCACTGATAATGAAAAATTCACTACCAAGTACAATCATGGAAATTTAAAGCCTATACAGTTTGGATGAATTAGAAAAGGCAATGGCCATTGAGACTGCAAAGTCTCTCTAGAAAATACAACTGAAATACAAATACAAATTGAAGACTATAAGCTAATAATTTTGGGCAAATTGAACTCTTCAGATAATAGTAAGACAATATACCAATATTTGTAGCATATGAATTATGAAATAATAAAAGATATATTGTGATAACTGATTTATAACTCTATATAGATATGTACCTACTTTTTGAAATAAAGTGTTTATTTCTATATAAACAGCTTATTAAGTCATTAACAATGTCAATGTTTATTTTTGTCCATAAGTAAATTCACAAATGAGGAAACAATTCTTTGATGAGCCACATTTCCAGATAATTGTTTCTAAAAACACGATCACTGTAACTATGCCCAGTCTTCCTAGGTATAATAACATTAACTAGTTATATAGTTTTTCTTATAGACTTCATTTTTTAGAGCAGTTTTAGGTTCCCAGAAAAACTAAGCAGAAAGTACAGAGAGTTTCAAGAAATAAAGTGTTTATTTCTATATAAACAGCTTATTAAGTCATTAACAATGTCAATGTTTATTTTTGTCCATAAGTAAATTCACAAATGAGGAAACAATTCTTTGATGAGCCACATTTCCAGATAATTGTTTCTAAAAACATGATCACTGTAACTATGCCCAGTCTTCCTAGGTATAATAATATTAACTAGTTATATAGTTTTTCTTATAGACTTCATTTTTTAGAGCAGTTTTAGGTTCCCAGAAAAACTAAGCAGAAAGTACAGAGAGTTTCACTATTTTTCCCTGATCCCACATGTGCACTCCACCCCTTCCCCACTATAAACATAACCCACAAGAAAGGTGCAGCTACTATGGCTGATGAAGCTACACTGATACATCATTATCCCTCAAAATCCACAGTTTACACTCAGATTCACGCTTAGTGTACATTCTATACTCTGGACAAAAGTATAATGCCAGTAATCTACCACTGTCATATCATGCAGAACAGTTTCACTGCTCTAAAAATACTCTATGCTCTATTTATCTGTTCCTCCTTCAGACCTCTGGCAACCTCTCAACTTTTTACTGTCTGCAGAGTTTTGCCCTTTTCAGAACTTGCTATAGTTGGAATCACACAGTATGCACCCATTGAGGATTACCTTCTCTCATTTAATAATATGCATATAAGATTCTTCCATGTCTTTTCATGGATCTTTAGCTCATTTTTTACTGCTAAATAATATTCCATTGTCTGGAAGTACCACAGTTTATCTATCCATTCATCTACTGAAAGACACCTTGGTTTCTTAATGGGTAACACTTTAACATTGTTATAATCCTAATAGGCAGACAGAGCAGAAAAAAGTGGGCAAGTTTAGGTTACTAAGAGCCATTACATTATTTTTCACTTCTTTGGAAATTACTGTTCTTTTTCTACAAACATAAGTATGAAAAAAACAGAGATTGCAAAAAAAAAAAACAAAACAAAACAACAAAGAACGAAGGATCCTGTAAATAGGCTCAATTAGAGCTTTAATGTAACTCAGTAATACAGAGCATGAACACACACATACAAAAACATTACCTCCTTGGCACAATACAAGCTGTAAATTTATACAATGCAGTTTTAATCTGCTAAAATTGTTACTGCCACAAGAAAATTTATTCTACTCCTCAGTCTCATTTTTGCCTTCTTTTACTTCTAAATGAGTAATGTATTTCTTTTGTGATTAAAGAGATGCAGGTCAGGAAGCAACAGTTAGAACTGGACATGGAGCAACAGACTGGTTCAAAATAGGAAAAGGAGTACATCAAGGCTATATATTGTCACCCTGTTTATTTAACTTATATGCAGAGTACATCATGAGAAACGCTGGACTGGAAGAAGCACAAGCTGGAATCAAGATTGCCAGGAGAAATATCAATAACCTTGGATATGCAGATGATACCACCCTTATGGCAGAAAGTGAAGAGGAACCAAAAAGCCTCTTGATGAAAGTGAAAGAGGAGAGTGAAAAAATTGGCTTCAAGCTCAACATTCAGAAAATGAAGATCATGGCATCTGGTCCTATCACTTCATGGGAAATAGATGGAGAAACAGTGGAAACAGTGTCAGACTTTATTTTGGGGGCTCCAAAATCACTGCAGATGGTGACTGCAGCCATGAAATTAAAAGANTGAGACGGCTGAATGGCATCACTGACTCGATGGACATGAGTTTGAGTGAACTCTAGGAATTGGTGATGGACAGGGAGGCCTGGTGTGCTGCAATTCATGGGGTTGCAAAGAGTTGGACATGACTGAGCGACTGAACTGAACTGAACTATTTCTTCAATAATTAATCAAGTGATTAAGCAATAGCCTTCATCTGACACTTCTACGATTCTGAGATTTGATCAAAGTTAGTCTTTGTTTACAAATCATAAGATTATAGAATGAAACCAAAAAATTTGAGTTCCTGTAACCTAAATCATAATCTATGTATACCATTTTTAAAGTCACTTAATGAAACAAAATGATTTATACTAAATTTCTGTCAATACTTGATAGATAACATATCTGTTTATATAAATGATAGCCATTAGATTTGAAATAGGCATATATTTTTATAGTGTTTCTTTTAGGCAAATTTTCACTTGTCTAAAGTCTAAGATCCAATCAATTTGGTCTGACTGGTTTTGAACCTAATTTTGAGAAATATTTTCTAATGCATAAATTAGACTCATTGAAATGGAAGGAATCTGACAGGAACAGTATACAACAATATGTACTTTTGAAAAATCACAAGAAAATAGTTTACCATTTGACCTTTTGTCCAAACAGCCAAGACATGAAAGATCATTGAGACAGTATCTTTTTTCTAAGGAAATTTCAGTCCTAAAAAAACATATCAAAAGATTCAGTGAAAGACTTCTCTTGATTTCCTATGTATCTATGAAAACAAGTAATATTGAGAACAAGTTTAGGTAAGATAGGTTTTGAGGGGCCTACATGCATAGTGAGATTTTGATAAAATATCTGAGCCTATTTATTTGAGGCATGCTTAGTGAAAATAATCAGAGAGTAATTTATGAAAGGAAATTGAAATTTTTTATTACTTCAGCCTTTATACTCTCTCCTAACTATTTATTCCAGTGAGATAGAGAGGGAATAAAGTTACTTGGGGAAAAGTTTATTTTTAATGGAAGATTATTTTGGGTGAGGTACTAATTATAATATATATTATTATTTTATGAACAAAAGAAATAAGACACATTAACAATAGCCCTCATGACATTCTCATGCATTTTTTCTCTTGATTAGCTTTGATGTTCACTTTTATTTTGCTTTTATCCTAAATTCATGAAATACCTTTTCTTCTCTTTCACTTTATTTATAGTTTTATTCACATTATGAGTTGATAAAAGTGATGTTTTACTATAAAATCTATTTAGTCTGGGAGACATGTGTTTACCAGATCTCTGACTACATGTGGTTACCAGATAATTGGGAGAGAAGGGACTGACCACTGAAATCCACTTTATGAAGAGTATAGCAGGAGTCTGGAGGGAAAAGAGACTGAGCTGCAGCAAATGAAACAAAAGAGCTAGACTGACATAGCAAAATGGAAATAAAGACCAAGGCAAGTAGATAAATCTAGACCATCAATCTGAAGTGGCAAGCAATTGCAAGGAGTTTTCATCTTACATGCTAATGCCTATCATTTGTTAGAAGCAATTGATGAAAAATGTGAGGCGGTGAAGAATGAGAGGTTACAGCGAAGTTCAGAGTGAGACGGTACTACAACTGATTAGCTATCAGTCTCATGGATACAAGAAGAGAGCTATGATAGATGTACCAGATGCTTGTGATCTCTCACCTAAATAAAGAGAGAATATGTGCTGGAGACCAGGAAACCTTCAGCTGTCTGTGTGTGTGACATCACTTGTGCCTGGATTAAAAAGAGAGAGAGAGAGAGCCTCTATTTGGTTGCAGAGCATCACAGTGAAAAGTCATAGATATACGTCATCTTACCCAGTAGTTCACACTTTGTCTCTTCTTTGCACAATGGAAATAACTTCTGACCAAGCAATAGTTTCCCATATACTAACAGGTTGAAGAGGTATTAATAAAATAAAAAGCTTGAATAAAAGCTTGAATTTGTTTAAAAGTAAGTTTCTTGAATAGAGGCACAGTGAGAAATAATGAGTTAACCTTACTATAGAAATTCCATGCTATTACCCCAAGTCTATTCATCATCAAGTGCCCACTTGGTATACTTTCCATCATTAATCACTGATAATGGGTTCCAATGCCAAAAGCAGAATAACTGAAGTTAGATGTCTGATATTTTGATAGCATGTGGTAAGAAAACATCTTACTGATAAATGGAATAACAGAGTTTGGTAGGTCAACACAGAAGATCTAATGTGCTATATTCAATGAAATGGCAAACATCACTAGGGCAGTCTTGCCAATATTTGAGCCAGATATGTTGGAGATTAGGATGAACAACTTTCTAGGAACATGTAAAGGATGAAAGGATGGGAAACAGCCTCTCAAGTTAACCTGTAACTGTGACTAAGGATCAACACCAGAGGAGACAGTTTACTGTCACCAGAAATCACTGCCAGTAGTCTTCAATGTTTTAAACATGCTCTAGTAGAAAACTGAAATACTTTGTTATAAGCTTTTCCAATTGAGCTCTTTTTCTGCATGCCATCTTAAAGGAGCCCACATAAGCTTGTTCTGAATCACACAGTGGCAAGGAACTTGGCTTCTGAAGTCAGACAACCATTAGATCAAACACCAATTCTATCAAATCATACCTAGATAAACTTTTAATTGGTTATGTGACATTTCTAGGCCTGAATCTCCTCATATGCAAAGAGGATAAAACAAACATAGCTATTTAACTGTAAAGGTCAAATATGATAATATACGCAAAATGACTAAGCCAGAACCTGACACAGTAAGTGCTCAGTTAAATGTTAGATTTCAAACAAATTAAAATTGCCCTCAGGTACTCTGAATTTTTAGGTCCAGTTATTATGGGCACTGATGTACCTGCTGACCACATGAAGAGCTTCAGTTGGTATAAGCCTAGTGGAACCTGAGGCTGAGCTTTTGGCTCACTACAATTATTCTATTTTTTAAATATAAATTTATTTATTTAATTGGAGGCTAATTACTTTACAATATTGTATTTGTTTTGCCATACATCAACATGAATCTGCCATGGGTGTACACGTGTTCCCCATCATGAACCCCCCTCCCACCTCCCTCCCCGTACCATTCCTCTGGGTCATCCCAGTGTACCAGCCCCAAGCATCTGTATTATTTTAGGCCAGCTCACATTGGATGTGATAGTAAAAATTCCCTTCTCCATTGTTGCTTCCAGAGTCAGTTTCCAAGTAGATGTGACTTTGCGGGCCGCCAAGTTCACACATTTGAACAGGAGCACCCTAAATTCCTACTCCTAGCTCTACATTTGACGTGGGGCAGGGTGAGACAGTAAACTAAGACTTTAGCAACTAGAAAACAGCGGCTACCTACAACATTTAGAAAAAGTTCTCTCCTTTAAAGAGAATCTTTATTGGGAAGGTCAAGTCCAGTGAATTTACAATGATTTGCTATTAAATCATGATGAAGCTTAAAACCCCAGAAGTCATAATCATCTTTGCATCATACACAATGCTGATCATTTTCAGGAGGCCTAGAATGGCTCTGAAAAGTGGTTCATCTTGCTGAGTTTCATATCACTAGGTCCAAGAATCTTCCCTGGTGGCTCAGAGGTTAAAACGTCTGCCTCCAATGCGGGAGACCCGGGTTCGATCCCTGGGTCGGGAAGATTCCCTGGAGAAGGAAATGGCAATCCACTCCAGTATTCTTGCCTGGAGAATCCCATGGACAGAGAAGCCTAGTAGGTTACAGTCCACGGGGTCGCAAAGAGTCGGACACGACTGAGTTCGACTTTACCTTACCTAGGTCCAAGAATGGGACCTAAAACTTCTGGTAGAGCTCTACATAAAAAGGTGATCATTCTAAGATCAATGTTAATGCTTTATTTCTTGAGCTTTGACCATTACTTGAAGACAAGCAAAAGTTCAAAAGTCGATAGAGGTCAGATTGTTTCTAATTCCTTCTCTCAGACTATTAGTAATCTGAGGTAAAGAAGTTCTAGCCTGGGGTATTCTAGGAGTTGTACCGAACAAGCTGATTTAGGTAGATTGAATGGCAAAAATTTAAAAGCCTAGGTACAATATTCAAATGAATCACCAATTCAAAGAGATCAGAGAGCAAGAATTCATGCATGACTTAAAGGGTAGAAATCAGAAGAGAGTGAAGGTTTCAAGCCTGATAAAGAAAGGAGATGTTAAAGGACTGAGCAGCATGAACATGATGTTTCACATATCATTAAACTAAATGAGTTTAATTTCCAACATGTAATAACATAGGCAGGAAATAATAGAAAATTAAGAATGTAGAATTGTGCTAAAGAGTTATGTGAAAAATTCCTTTTAATGAAGGGTTCAATCCTCACATCCATGTTCTCTAGTCAGTCTTACCATGTCCCTGATGACTTTATTTCACACTAAAGATGCTTAGCGTGAAAGTCAAAACAAGTTTCCCGTGACTGCCCAAAGTTTCCTTTTCCAAAAGGTCCGTGCATCTCCTTACCATGCATGGCAAATTTGAATTGCAGAAAATAATTTCCATTAGCTCTACATTATAAAAAGTGAAACTTAGCATGGACCAATTGTTGCAAAATGTCATAAGATGTGCGAAAAAGCTACATGGTTGGGAATTCGACACACATCATCATTCTTGATTATGAACCAACTCATTTTTGTCACTGTAGCACACATATTGGAGTACAATCACAGTAATTCTGTCAAGGCAAGGGAACAGAGTAGATGAAATGCCAATTTAGCTAGAGATCAGTACTAACAACAAGTGCTGATTCAGCACACGAGAAGCTGTTCTACATTTAATTCAGGAAAAGAGAGAACTACTCTTTTCTGTAGTAAATGTATTTCTAGTCCATTAAACTATAACATAATACTGGATAAAGCTGCCTCACAATGATTCTATTACTGGATTGACTTAAAATACCAAAATCATCCACTTATACAGATGCAAATTTCCCTATTTCTATAACAGAAAGGTAACTGAAAGTTCCAAACATTATTCACAGTTAACATTGAGCTCTTAGAGAATGTTTTTTGTTGAAAGTTCAAAACAAGATAGAAGCGTTCAAAAGCATTTTATCTTTTAAATATCAGTCTCCAGAACAAAAAATCATTGAATTTCTGAAATATTTTTCAGCAAAAAAATGGACTAGAACTTGCAATACATATTGAAATGCTTTAATGTTGATACATACTCAAAAACATGGGAATTATGCCTAATAAAAATCAGTGGGAATTTTTTGAAATTACATATAAAAGGATATATTATCATAATCGGGAGTATATTTTTATATTCAAAGAAATTCAGAATATGCAGACTGGACATGAATTTCTGACTTAGTATCTTCCAATTTGGGGGATGTAATATAAATGATCAGCTATTTTTGGAAAAAACGAATGTCCATCCATTTGAGATCCGTCGTCCATTTAATAGCAGATGACAAGCAGGCTGGGAAAACACTGGAAGGAGAAGAGCAAATAAAAATAAATGTGCTATAAAAATATATTTCTCATAAATGTTCATTTTAAACACCTAAGGATATTAAAATCCAGATTCTGATTTGTTAGGTCTGAGATTCTACATCTCTCAAGGCTCCCATGTAGTATCTATGCCCTTAGTCTGGGGAACAGTCCTTGAAAAACAATTACAAAGAAATACAAAAGTAAATGTGCATCATACAGAGAGGAGCTTGCTTTTTCAGATTTCTCTGTGAAGTCCCTCTTAGTCTGAACTGTGTGATATCAATGGTTTTTAACTTGGCTGCAGATTAGAATTACCTGGTGAGTTTTCAAAACCCCTGCACTCCAGGTCACATCCCAAATCAACTAAATCAGAATCTTGAGGGCTAATGCCCAGCATCAGTGGTTGTTGAGGGTCCCCAGGGGATTTGAATGTCTAACAAGAGTGAGAAACAACTGTTTAATTGCTTAGATTGACTTTCAGTGACATTAACAAACAAAATTTAAGCTCATCTCCTCTTAACTTTAGCTCAGTAACCAAGTACTTGAACAGATGTCATGACTACTACAATATCAACACAGGAAAATCAAGCAAAATCCTTAGCTGTTTTGATCCTTTTCCACTGTAATTTTTTTTTTAATGACTAAGCAAAGAACTCCCAGTTTTTATTTTTTGAACATGTAACAAGAAAACATTCAACTAAATCAAAAAAAATTAGGATGGATTAATTTACAATAAAATAGTCACTTAAAACACCAGCCTTTTCATTTAGGGCCAAGGAGGCCAATAGTTTCTGTTTGAACAACAGAACTTCACAATAGACATTTTTACCTTTATTTGATGGCACAGAAATGTAAAAGTCATACAACATTCATTGACCTCCTCCCTTCCCCCCAGAGAAGTTATACAATTGCTTCTTAGGTCAGTACTCAGGCCTTTAGAAATTATCAGTTATATTTTGAAATACATCTACAATTACTCTGATAATGAGAACACTTTTAAAAACAATTCTTTTAAGAAACACCTTAAAATAATGTTGTGGCACATTAGGTTTCTTAAAGAAACAGCAAAAATGAAAAATAATGTTTAAGAATTATAGTCCCTTGTTTATAGAAATCACCCAAATAAAATAGTTTTTCTAATTAATTATCCTTGCTTATAATTTATCCACTGTAGTTCTTTAGGCAACTTTGTGAGGACTTCTTAGAGTAAGGTCCATAGATGTCCTCTCATCTATTTGTTGGATGCACATTTTGCTGGTCTTATTTCACTACAGTTTTAAGGAAAGAAAAGCACAACTTTCTGAATATATTTTTTCTTTAATTCACAGTGGCACACATTGATTGATAATTCTTTGTGAATCTCAACTTCAGCTTCATACTGAATATGAAAACAGCTTCAATCTCCTCATTATTGCAGAGAAGTAATACTTTGGGGGTTTCCAGGTGGTTCAATGGTAAAGAATCTGTCTGCTGATGCAGGAGATGTGGGTTTGATCCCTGGGTCTGGAAGATCTCCTAGAGAAGGAAATGGCAATCTACTCCAGGATTCTTACCTGGGAAATCCTATGCACGGAGGAGCCTAGGAAGGCTACAGTCCTTGGGATTGCAAAAGAGTCAAACATGACTTAGTGACCAAACAAGAACAATACTTTATATAACATTTGTAAAGAAAAAAGATGCTGATAGCAGCCACAGCAAATGAAAATAAGATTAACTTTCAGTCATGACACTGGTGGTCAATATCTTGATCTCAAGTAACACAGAACATGGAAATAAACTTTGGTTAGGCTTAAATTCTCTACACCAAGAACATTATCACAATAAAAACTATGGATCTGAAACATTTTACATACTAATGCACATTTGTCTATAAATGTGCAGTATAATTAAAAAGCAAAGATAATCTTGACTAGTGGTATCTCCAACACAAATTCCTAAATGTTTACATAGCAACCACAGGTCAAAATCCTTTCTAATATTGATTGTACCAAAGAAATCCTCCCATATCCTCAGTATCTGGTCTCTTACTTCTTTCAAATTAAAATTTTAATCATGTCTTTATTCCTTCATTCAATATTCCTTTATTCAACTAATTAAATGCTAGTGTACTGTGTTACAGTCTGGATATAAGGTTTTGCTCTGGTGTAGTGAGCAAAACCAGATAAAGTCCCTAGTTTTGTTAGAGTTTATAAAACAGAAGGGCAGATAGACATTCCTTAAAAAATTACATATCACAAACTACTATGTATAAAATAGATAAGCAATGTGGATTTTGTAAGAACTTAAAATGGACTATAATCTGCAAGAATACTGAATCACTATTCTACATGTTAAACCAGCACAACATTGCAAAGCAAATACACTTCACTTTTTTTTTTAATTAATTTTTATTTTTTAGTTTGTTTTGCTTTACAATACTGTATTCGTTTTGCTATACATTGACATGAATCAGCCACGAGTGTACATGAACTCCCATTCCCGACCCCCACCTCCCCCCTCCCNCTCTGGATTATCCCCGTGCATCAGTCCCAAGCATCCTGCATCCTGCATCAAACCTGGACTGGTGATTCGTTTCACTTATGATATCATACATGTTACACTGCCACTCTGCCAACTCATCCCACCCTCTCCCTCTCCCACTTTTTAAAAAGAAATGTATGAATCATATCCCCTTTATGGGTCACTGCCTTGTCGTGCTGAAGGGGCTTATGTAACTCAATGAAGCTATGAGCCATGCTGTGTAGGACCGTCCAAGATGGACAGGCCATAGCAGAGAGTTCTGACAAAAAGTGACACACTGGGGGAAGGAATGGCAAACCACCCCAGTATACTTGCTGTGAGAACCTCATAAACTGTATAAAAAGACAAAAAGATATGGCATCAAAAGATGAGTCCCCCAGGTTTTGACACCACTATTCAAGTTTATCTTTACTTTTTAATTATCCTGCACATTTATAAAGAAATTTGCATTAATATGTAAAATGTTTCAGAACCATAATGAGTTTTTATTGTTATAATGTTCTGTGGTGTGGAAAATTTATATGGGAATGGGTGAATTTAATTCAGATGACCATTATATCTACTACTGTGGGCAAAAAGCCCATAGAAAGAATGGAGTAGGCCTCATAACCAACAAAAGAGTCAGAAATGCAGTACTTGGGTGCAACCTGAAAAATGATGGAATGATCTCGGTTTGTTTCCAAGGCTCCACTCAACATCACAGTAACTGAAGTCTATGCCCTTGCCACTGATGCTGAAGAAGCTAAACTGATTAGTCTATGAAGACCTAGAAGACTTCCTAGAACTAACACCAAACAAAGATGTTCTATTCACCATTGGGGATTGGAATGCAAAAGTAGGAAGCCAAGAGATACCTGGAGTAACAGGCAAGTTTGGCCTTCGAGAACAAAAAGCAGGAGAGCAAGGGCTAACTGAATTCTGCCAAGAGAATGCACTGGTCATAGAAAACACCATTTTCAACAACACAGGAGACAACTTTACACATGGACATTGCCAAATGGTCATATAGAAATCGAAATGATTACATTTTTTGTAGCCATAGATGGAGAAACTTATATGGTCAGCAAAAACAAGACATGTTGCTGACTGTGGCTCAGATCATCAGCTTCTCATAGCAAAATTCATGCTTAAACTAAAGAAACAGGGAAAATCACCAGGCCAGCCAGGTATGACTTAAATCAATTCTGCTATGAAAATGCAGTGGAGGTGATGAACAGATTCAGGGAATTAGATCTAGTAAACAGTGTGCCTGAAGAACTGTGGATGGAGGTCCATAAGATTGTGCAGGAGGCAGTGAACAAAACAACCTCAAATAAAAAGAAAAGCAAGAAGGCAAAGTGGTTATCTGAGAAGGCTTTACAAATAGTTGAAGAAAGAAATGAATTGAAAAGCAAAAGAGAAAGGGAAAGGTTCAGTTCAGTTCAGTCGCTCAGTCGTGTCTGACTCTTTGCAACCCCATGAATCGTAGCACGCCAGGCTTCCCTGTCCATCACCAACTCCCAGAGTTCACTCAGACTCACATCCATTGAGTCTGTGATGCCATCCAGCCATCTCATCCTCGGTCGTCCCCTTCTCCTCCTGCCTCCAATCCCTCCCAGCATCAGGGTCTTTTCAAATGAGTCAGCTCTTCGCATGAGGTGACCAAAGTACTGGAGTTTCAGTTTTAGCATCATTCCTTCCAAAGAAATCCCAGGGTTGATCTCCTTCAGAATGGACTGGTTGGATCTCCTTGCAGTCCAAGGGACTCTCAAGAGTCTTCTCCAACACCACAGTTCAAAAGCATCAATTCTTCGGCGCTCAGCCTTCTTCACAGTCCAACTCTCACATCCATACATGACCACAGGAAAAACCATAGCCTTGTTTTCCTTTAGTTTGCCTGTTAGAAAACATAAGGCCAAATCTGTTAGTCACCTTCTCCAGAAGTTGCACAGCAAAACACCACTCATCTGTGTGTGTATCTGAATCTCCTCCCTCGTAACTTTCTACCCTGACATGTATTTTCTCTGACCCTTTTCTACTGCATTGTAGGTATTCTGCATGCGTGCGTACTAAGTTGCTTCAGTTGTGCCCGACTCTTTCCAACCCNCTCTGGTAGTCCCTTCTCTTTCAGAATTTTCCACAGTTTATTGTGATCCATGCAGTCAAAGGCTTTCACATAGTCAATGAAGCAGAAGTAGATGTTTTTCTGGAACTCTCTTGCTTTTTCGATGATCCAGCAGATGTTGGCAATTTGATCTCTGGTTCCTCTGCCTTTTCTAAAACCAGCTTGAACATCTGGAAGTTCACAGTTCATGTACTGCTGAAGCCTGGTTGGAGAATTTTGAGCATTACTTTACTAGCATGTGAGATGAGTGCAGTTGTGTGATAGTATGAGCATTCTTTGGCATTGCCTTTCTTTGGGATTGGAATGAAAACTGTCCTTTTCTTGTCCTGTGGCCACTGCTGAGTTTTCCAAATTTGCTGGCATATTGAGTGCAGCACTTTCACAGCATCATATTGCAGGATTTGAAATAACTCAACTTGAATCCCATCACCTCCACTAGCTTTGTTCGTAGTGATGCTTCCAAAGGCCCACTTGACTTCACATTCCAGGATGTCTGGCTCTAGGTGAGTGATCACACCATCGTGATTATCTTGGTCATGAAGATCTTTTTTGCACAGTTCTTCTGTGTATTTTTGCCACTTCTTCTTAATATCTTTTGCTTCTGTTAGGTCCATACCATTTCTATCCTTTATTGTGCCCATCTTTGCATCTTGGTATCTCTAATTTTCTTGAAGAGATCTCTAATCTTTCTCATCTATTGTTTTCCTCTATTTCTTTGCGTTGATCACTGAGGAAGGCTTTCTTATCTCTTCTTGCTATTCTTTGGAACTCTGCATTCATATGCTTATATCTTTCCTTTTCTCCTTTGCTTTTTGCCTCTTTTCTTTTCACAGCTATTTGTAAGGCCTCCCCAGACAGCCATTTTGCTTTTTTGCATTTCTTTTCCATGGGGATAGTCTTGATCCCTGTCTCCTGTACAATGTCACAAACCTCCATCCATCATTAATCAGGTACTCTGTCAGCTCTAGTCCCTTAAATGTATTTCTCACTTCTATTTTTCACTGTATAATCATAAGGAATTTGATTTAGGTCATACTTGAATGGTCTGTACCTCCCAGAGTTTCCTTTGTCCCTTTGTTTTGTTTTTGGTCAGTCAGTCAGTCATTCCAGTTGCTCAGTCATGTCCGACTCTTTGTGATCTCAAGAACTGAACCACACCAGGCTTCCTTGTCCATCACTGGCTCCTGGAACTTACTTAAGTTCATGTCCATTGAGTTGGTGGTGCTATCTGACCATTTCATCCTCTGTCATCCCCTTCTCCTCCTGCTTTCAATCTTTCCCAGAATCAGGGTCTTTTCCAGTGAGTCAATTCTTCACAGCTGGTGGCCAAATTATTGGAGCTTCAGCTTTAGCATCAGTCCTTCCAATGAATATTCAGGACTGATTTCCTTTAGGAATGACTGACTGGATCTCCTTCCAGTCCAAGGGACTCTCAGGAGTCTTCTCCAACACTACAGTTCAAAAGCATCAATTCTTTAGCGCTTAGCTTTCTTTATGATACAACTCTCACATTCATACATGACTACTAATGAGATCTACTCTCTTAACAAATTTTAAAGTGCACAATATAGTTTTTTCAACTATAGGCACTAATGTACAGGGCATCTCAAGAAGTTTTCTGACATAAATCAAACTTCATGCCCTTTTAATAACAATTCCTCAATCTTCCATCCTCCAGCTTTTGGCAACCACTATTAACATTCTCTACTTCTATGATTTGAGTACTTTAGGTACCTCATATAAGTGGAATCTAAGTGGAATCATATAGTATTTGACTTACTGTGACTGGCTTATTTCATTTAGATGACCCCTCAAAGATCATCCATATAGTTACAAAGAAAGAATTTACTTTTTAATGCTGAATGATATCCTATTTTATGTATACATCACTTTTGTTCTTTATCCATACGTCTGTAAATGTACACTTAGGTTATTTCCACATCTTGACAATTGTGATTAGTGCTGCAGAAAACATGTGAATATAACTATCTTTGAGATTTTTCTTTCAATTCTTTTGGTTGTATAACCAGAAGTAAGATTGCTTGATCATATAAAACAGTTTTTAACTACTTGAGGAACCTCTATTCTGTCTTCCATAGCTGCTATACCATTTTGCATCCCCATCAACAGTGTACAAGGGTTCCGATTTTTCCACAACCTTACCAACACTTGTTATCTAACAGGTGAGAAGTGATATGTTTTTGAAGTTTTGATTTGCACTTCCCTGATAATGATATTGAGCATCTTCATATACTCATTGGCCATTTGTATGCCTTCTTTAGAGAAATGTCAGTTCAAGTCCTTTGCCATTTTATCTGTCTGTCTACCCATTAACTTACCGCTATTGAGTTGTAGTAGTTCTTATATATTTTTGAAATTAACCTCTTATCAAATATATGGTTTGCAAATATATTCTCACATTCCAGAGGTTGCCTTTTCATTCTGCTGATTGTTTTCTCTGCCTACCAGGACTAAGTTGTGAAAAAACAGAAAATCTGAACAGATTTTTCAACAATTTGTTAGGATTTAAAGGCATGCTTACAGAAATAAAAAAAAAAAAATTAAAACTCATATGGAACCACAAAAAACCCTAAATAGTCAAAGCAATTTTGAACAAGTTAAAGCTGAAGGCATCACACATCTTGACTTTGAGATTAAAACAGTATAGTATTGGCATATAATACTGATATAATGATTAATAGAATTAAATACAGAGCCCAGAAATAAACACACACATAATACTCTATTGATCTTTGGCAAGAGTACCAAAATGATAATGGGAAAACTAGAAATCCACATACAGAAACATGAAATTGGACCCTACCTTATACCATAACACAAAAATCAACTCAATAAGCTGTGAAACTTTTTTAAAGAAAACCTAAAAAAAGTTAGTTTTTGACATTGGTCTTGGTAATAATCTATTGAATATGACACTAAAAGTATAAATAGACAAGTGGGACTACATCAAGGAAGGTCAATGTTAACTTAATGAAAAGGAACTAGAAGAACTTTCTAAGTAGAGGGAACAAACATAAATGGCAAGAGGGAAGCATTGCAGATAGGAAGAACAGAATGGGACCATTGAAGTTCTGCCTGGAGCAGAGAGGGAAGGAAGTATGGTGGGCATCTCAACTATTGTTCAAAATGGTACCACTACTTGCATCTTAGAGTTGGGAAATATTTCTCAGGATGATTATGTATACTTTGATTAGGGAGGTGAAAATTACAGAATACAATTAAAACAGTTAAACACACAGAAGGACAGCTGGCCTTTGAGTAACACAGGGGATAGGAACACTGACCTGTTATGAAGTTAAAAATCCAAATAAAACTTATAGCTGGCCCTCCATATATGTAGTTTCTTTGTATCCAAGTTTCCTCTGCATACGAGGTTTTGTATCTGCAAAGTTAGTCAGTTGCAGATCATGTAGTATTGTAGTATTTACTACAGAAAAAAAAAAAAAATCCACATATAAGTGGACCCATGCAGCTCAAATGCATGTTGTTCAGAAGTCTGTATATTGTAAACACAGCCTCCAATTTATATTTATTTCTTTTCACAATTCTATATTAATAAATACATTATAGATGTATTAGAATATTATAAGAATATTAGAGTATTATAAGAGGTGAAGCTAAAAATTATCCTAGGGATTAGACTAGTACACTAATTTTTAATATAATAACTCTATATTCTACATTTTCTTATACTTTCTCTACAGTAACTTAAATTCTATGACATCTTCTATAAATAGAGGGAAAAATCTAGTGATAAACCTTGTGAATCAAATATCACCATTTGGTTGTATGTATGTAAATACATTACCATATACGGAGAACAATTTTAAATAGGAAACACCAGGAAACAATTTTAAAATAAGAATTTGATTCCAGGGTAAGTAAATGATAGCCAGTTGGCCCAATCCAGCCATGACCTATTTTTGTAAATAAAGTTATCTTGGAACAGATAACTTTAACAGATAACATACATTAACTTAAATACTGACTATGGTTACTTTTGTTGGGTAGTTAGAATAGAAAAAAGGAGTCCTGGTGGCTAAAAGACAAAGGGAAAAGCCCATAAAAATAGAACAAAGGAAGGTCCAAGGACTGGAGTGAGGACCTCAGGTAAAGCGAACAGTCTTCCTGGCTAGCCCAATTTACATAGGGAAGGCCCAGGTGGATGAGAAAAAACAAAAAACAAAACAACAACAACAAAAACAAAAACATAAGAAGAGGAGCCAAAATTGAGGGGCAGGGGGGGAGGCGCTTCTCTTTTCTGCGTGTTTTGAGTCAGTCTGCCCTCATGCCTCAAGGATGTATTTTCCTTTGCTTGACAAATAAAGCTGAGCTATAGCACTGGGCCATCCCTTGCTTCAAATTTTTGCAGCAACTGAGGAAATTAAACAGGGCTGTAACGCTGATCCATCAGTTGCTTCAAATTTTTGCTGCAGTGAGACAGAACCCAGGAAATTACAAACTCCCTCAACAGTCCTGGGAAAACCAGGACATTATTTGCTTTATGACCGGCCTCTTAAAATTCCAACTAGGAAGCAACTTACCCTGAGTCTTTTTTGCGTGAAGACTGTGTTTTATGCCTATTTTTAGTTGCATCCCCACAGCGACCTCTAGGACAAGTGCTAATAATTAGGAGAACTACAGCAATGCCTTCATATTAGTTCAGTTGCAAAGTCGTGTCTGACTCTTTGTGACCCCATGAAGCGGAGCATGCCAGGCATCCCTGTCCATCACCAACTACCAGAGTCCACTCAAACCCACTCCATTGAGTCAGGGATACAATCCAACCATCTCATCCTCTGTCGTTCCCTTTTCCTCCTGTCTTCGATCTTTACCAGCATCAGAGTAATTTCCAATGGGTCACTTCTTCGTATCAGGTCACCAAAGTATTGGAGTTTCAGCTTCAGCATCAGTCCTTCCAATGAATATTCCTTTAGGATGGATGGGTTGGATGTCCTTGCAGTCCTAGGAACTCTCAAGAGTCTTCTCCAACACCACAGTTCAAAAGCATCAATTCTTCTGCACTCAGCTCTTTATACTCCAACTCTCACATCCATACATGACTACTGGAAAAACCATAGCTTTGACTAGATGAACCTTTGTTGGCAAAGTAATGTCTCTGCTTTTTAACTTGCTTCTAGGTTGGTCAAAACTTTCCTTCCAAGAAGCAAGCATCTTTTAATTTCATGGCTGCAGTCACCATCTGCAGTGATTTTGGAGCCCTCCCAAATAAAGTCTCTCACTGTTTCCATTGTTTACCCATCTATTTGCCATGAAGTGATGGGACCAGATACCATGATCTTAGTTTTCTGAAAGTTGAGGTTAAGTCAACTTTTTTCACTCACCTCTTTCACTTTCATAAAGAGGCTCTTTAGTTCCTCTTCCCTTTCTGCCGTAAGGGTGGTGTCATCTGCATATCTGAAGGTATTGATATTTCTCCTGTCAATCTTGATTCCAGCTTGTGCTTCATCCAGCCCAGCATTTCTCATGATATACTCTGCATATAAGTTAAATAAGCGGGGTGACAATATACAGCCTTGACGTACTCCTTTCTCAATTTGGAACCAGTCTGTTGTTCCATGTTTGGTTCTAACTGTTGCCTCTTGATCTGCATGCAGATTTCTCAGGAGGCAGGTCAGGTGATCTGGTATTTCCATCTCTTGAAGAATATTTCGGTTTGTTGTGATCCACCTACAAAATCACTGCAGATGGTGATTGCAGCCATGAAATTAAAAGACACTTACTCCTTGGAAGAAAAGTTATGACCAACCTAGACAGCATATCAAAAGCAGAGACATTACTTTGCCAACTAAGGTCCATCTAGTCAAGGCTATGGCTTTTCCAGTGGTCATGTATGGATGTGAGAGTTGGACTGTGAAGAAGGCTGAGTGACAAAGAATTGATGTTTTTGAGCTGTGGTATTGGAGAAAACTCTTGAGAGTCCCTTGGATTGCAAGGAGATCCAACCAGTCCATTCTGAAGGAGATCAACACTGGGATTTCTTTGGAAGGAATGATGCTGAAGCTGAAACTCCAGTACTTTGGCCACCTCATGTGAAGAATTGACTCATTGGAAAAGACTCTGATGCTGGGAGGGATTGAGGGCAGGAGGAGAAGGCGACGACTGAGGATGAGACGGCTGGATGGCATCACTGACTCGATGGACGTGAGTCTGAGTGAACTCCAGGAGTTGGTGATGGACAGGGAGGCCTGGCGTGCTGCAATTCATGGGGTTGCAAAGAGTTGGACACGACTGAGGACTGAACTGAACTGAACTGAACTGACACAGTCAAAGGCTTTGGTGTAGTCAATAAAGAAGAAGTAGATGATTTTCTGAAACTCTCTTGCTTTCTTGATGATCCAACAGATGTTGGCAATTTGATCTCTGATTCCTTTGCCTTTTATAAATCCAGCTTGAACATCTGGAATTTCACAGTTTGTGTACTGTTGAAGCCTGGCTTGGAGAATTTTGAGCATTACTTTGCAGGTGTATGAGGTGAGTGCAATTGTGTGGTAGTTTGAACATTCTTTGGCATTGCCTTTCTTTGACACGGGAGGAAAACTGACCTTTTCTAGTACTGTGGCCACTGCTGAGTTTTCCAAATTTGTTGGCATGTTGAGTGCATCACTTTAACAGCACCATCCTTTAGGACTTGAAATACGTCAGCTAGAAATCCGTCACCTACACTACCATTGTTCGTAGTGGTGCTTCCTAAGGCCCACTTTACTTCACATTCCAGGATGTCTGGCTCTAGGTGAGTAATCACATCATCATGATTGTCTGGGTCATGAAGTTCTTTTTGTATGTTTTCTGTGTATTGTTGCTATCTCTTCTTAATATCTTGTGCTTCTGTTAGGTTCATACCATTTCTGTCCTTTATCATGCCCATCTTTTCATGAAATATTTCCATGGTATCTCTAATTTTCTTGAAGAGATTTCTAGTCTTTCCCATTCTATTGCTTTCCTCTATTTCTTTGCATTGATTACTCAAGAAGGCTTTCTTGTCTCTCCCTGCTATTCTTCTTGAACTCTGCATTTAAATGGGTATATATCTCCTTTTCTCCTTAGCCTTTCACATTTTTTCTTTTCTCAGCTATTTTTAAGGCCTCCTCAGACAACCATTTTGCCATTCTTTTTCTTGGGATGGTCTTAATCATTGCCTCCTGTACAAAGTCACGAACCTCCATCCATAGTTCTTCAGGCACTCTATCAGATCTAATCCCTTGAATCTATTTGTAGCTTACACTGTATCATCATAAGGGATTTGGTTTAGGTCATTCCTGAATGGTTTAGTGGTTTCCCCTACTTTCTTCAATTTAAGTCTGAATTTGACAATAAGGAGTCCATGATCTGAGCCATAGTCAGCTCCCAGTCTTCTTTTTGCTGACTGTATAGAGCTTCTCCATCTTTATCTGCAAAGAATATAACCAATCTGATTTTTGTATTGACCATCTGGTGATGTCCATGTAGAATCTTCTCTTGTATTGTTGTAAGAGGGTGTTTGCTATGACCAGTGCGTTTTCTTGGCAAAACTGTTAGCCTTTGCCCTGCTTCATTTTGTACTCCAAGGTCAAATTTATCTGTTACTCCAGGTATCTCTTGACTTCCTACTTTTGCATTGCAGTCCCCTATAATGAAAAAGACATCTTTATGGGGTATTAGTTCAGGAAGGTCTTGTATGTCTTCATAGCACAATTAAACTTCAGCTTCTTCAGCATTACTGGTTGGGGGAATAGACTTGGGTTACTCTGATATTGAATGGTTTGCCTTGGAAATGAATAGAGATCATCCTGCGTTTTTGAAATTGCACCCAAAACCTGCATTTCACCTCTTTTGTTGACTATGATGTCTACTCCATTTCTTCTAAGGGATTGTTGCCCATAGTAGTATATAATGTGCAATACAATATTGCATAAGAACCTGGAATGTTAGGTCCATGAATCAAGATAAATTGGAAGTGGTCAAAAGGAGATGGCAAGAGGGAACATCACCATTTTAGGAATCATTGCATTAAAATGGACTGAAATAGGTGAATTTAACTCAGATGACCACTATATCTACTACTGTGGGTGACAGTCACCAGATGGCCAATATAAAAATCATATTGATTATATTCTTTGCACTCTAATATGGAGAAACTCTATGTAGTCAGCAAAAACAAGACCTGGAGCTGACTGTGGCTGTAATCAGCTTCTTATTGCAAAGTTAAGATTTAAATTCAAGAAAGTAGGGAAAACCTCTATACCAGTCAGGTATGACTTAAAACAAATGACTTATGATTATACGTTAGAGGTGATTTTGATTCAAGAGATTAAATCTGGTAGACAGAATGTCTGAAAAGCTATGGCTATAGGTTTGTAACATTGTACAGGAGGTGGTGACTAAAACCATCCCAAAGAAAAAGAAATGAAAGAAAACAAACTGCTTGTCTGAGGAGGCTTTACAAATAGCTGAGAAAAAAAAAGAGAAGTGAAAGGCAAGGGAGAAAGGGAAAGATACACCCAACTAAATGAAGAGTTCCAGAGAATAGCAAGAAGAGTCAGAAAGCCTTCTTAAGTGAACAACACAAAGAAAAATAGATGAAAACAATAGAATAGGAAAGATTAGAGATCTCTTCAAGAAAATTGGAGATATCAAAGGGCTATTTCATGCAAAGATGGGCACAATAAAGGACAGAAATGGTAAGGACCTAAAAGAAACAAAACATTAAGAAGAGATGGCAAGAAGACACATCAGTTCAGTTCAGTCGCTCAGTCGTGTCTGACTCTTGGCGACCCCATGAATTGCAGCACGCCAGGCTTCCCTGTCCATCACCAACTCCCAGAGTTCACTCAGACTCACATCCATTG
>SJXQ01012245.1:8034-44373 GCA_006408695.1 Aepyceros melampus
GTACTGGATGCTTGGGGCTGGTGCACTGAGACGACCCAGAGGGATGGTACGGGGAGGGAGGGGGGGTTCAGGATGGGGAACACATGTATACCTGTGGTGGATTCATGTTGATGTATGGCAAAACCAATAAAATATTGTAAAGTAATTACCCTCCAGTGAAAATAAATAATTTTATATTTTAAAAAAAGGTTGTATATTGTCACCCTGCTTGTTTAACTTATAAACAGAGTACATCATGAGAAATGCTAGACTGGATGAAGCACAATCTGGAATCAAGATTGCTGGGAGAAATATCAATAACCTCAGATATGCAGATGAAACCACCCTTACCGCAGAAAGCAAAGAAGAACTAAAGAGACTCTTGATGAAAGTGAAAGAGGAGAGTGAAAAAGTTGGCTTAAAACTCAGCATTCAGAAAACTAAGATCATGGCATCCAGTCCCATCATTTCATGGCAAATAGATGGGGAAACAGTGGCTGACTTTATTTTTTGGGGCTCCAAAATCACTGCAGATGGTGATTGCAGCCATGAAATTAAAAGACGCTTACTCCTTGGAAGGAAAGTTATGACCAGCTGCCAGGGTCCAGCCCCAGTGGATCCAGGGAAATTAGAAGCAGGGACGGTGTAGGCGACTGTGAACAGAATTATTTATTTAGATATAGGTTTAGATTAGGATAGAATAATGTAGTAGGAAAATTAGTGGAAGAAAGAGGCTGAATAACTTGGTTTACAGGGAAAGCCAATAAAATCTCAAGACAAGAGATTTGCACCATCTACGTGGGGCCACTGGCGTCTGCTTGAGTCTCTAAAGGTGCCCCACCATGGGCTCCTTTTCTCGCAGATCTTAGAAGCCAGGGCAAGTAAGTAGACGTGGTGAGCCTCCCCGTTCCAGATGGGAATTCAGCCTGAAATTAGAGTAAGAGAGGAGAGAGACAAAGAGACATGGGGGGAGCCAGATTTCAAAGAAGCTAGTTTGAGAGAATCGTCCGAGAAACTGGTCCATCCTTTATTATTCAGAAGGCCTTTTTATACATAAAGTCAATGGGTAGCACAAATTTTGGCAACGTCAGCAGCCCTCTTATCAAGACCAGGCTTTTTCTCTGCATACTTAGTTGTACACACAAGTCTTAGGTGATTTACATCATCTTCCGGCCAAAAGGCCAATTCAACAATTTATGGCTCTTTTCTGATAAGTGTTATTCTTTCCAATGTCTGGTGCCATTCTCGGGAGGCACTAAACAAAGTTGCATTCTTACATAGCAAGGACACAGAGAGCAAGAGGAGTACAATGATTTATAAAAGAAAGTAATTAACTCAAAAGCCTAGTGTTGCTAACATCAAAAACTACTACGTATCTTTTTCCAAATTCTGTTTATATGGCTAAACTTTCCAGGTGCAAATAGGAGGTCTGGCAGCAATCGTTGAGTCAACAGTGAAATCCTATCACTAATAGGGTTTTGGCTCTTAGAAAAGGTTTTGTAACTTTAAGATACTTCAAGGCCTTTATGCCCCTCACAGTTGGGGGGTTGTAAGCAATTCACAAGCTTGTAAAAGGTCAGGGGAACCTGTTAGGCAAGTTAGAGCGTTTAAGCTAGAGCATTATCAAAAGGGGGGTTGAGCTGAAATACTCCTTTCAAATGCAGGAAACTAAAGCTCTGAGTTGACTTTTTTCCAGAGACTGTCAGAAGAGTGGAAAAGTAGGCAGATTCTTATTTTGGGGGTACATGCTCAGGAAACGCCAGGGGGAAAACCGGAGACCCAAATTGCCTTGCCATCTGAGTCTCTGCCTCGTGACCCTGTCACGGGTGAGATTCCTCACGCTGGCTCCCAACAACCAACCTAGACAGCATATTCAAAAGCAGAGACATCACTTTGTCCACAAATGTCTGTCTAGTCAAGGCTATGGCTTTTACAGTAGTCATGTATGGATGTGAGAGTTGGACTATAAAGAAAGTTGAGCACAGAAGAATTGATGCTTTTGAACTGTGGTGCTGGAGAAGACTCTTGAGAGTCCCTTGGACTGCAAGGAGATCCAACCAGTCCATCCTAAAGGAGATCAGCCTGGATGTTCTTTGGAAGGACTGATGTTGAAGCTGAAACTCCAATACTTTGGCTACCTGATGCAAAGAGCTGACTCATTTGAAAAGACTCTGATGCTGGGAAAGATTGAAGGCAGGAGGAAAAGGAGAAGATTAAAGATGAGATGGCTGGATGGCATCACTGACTCAATGGACATGAGTTTGAGTAAACTCAGGAGTTGATGGTGGACAGGGAGGCCTGGCTTGCTGCAGTCCATGGTGTTGCAAAGAGTCAGACACGACTGAGCAGCTGAACTGAACTGAACTGAGGGATGTCATGTACAACATGGTGACTGCTGATGAACTATAGTAAAGCTGCTAAGACAGTAGATCCTAAGAGTTCTCATCACAAGAAGAAATCTTTTTCCATTTTATTGTATCTGTGTGAGATGATGAATATTAACTAAATCTGTTTAGTAATCAGTTCACAATACAAGTAAATCAAACCATCAAGCTGCACAGCTTAAACTTGTACAGTGATGTCAGTTATTTCTCAGTAAAGCTGTGTCGGGGGAGAAAAGCATTTAGTAGGTAAGGGCTTGGTTTCCTGTACTCACAGTGTGTGAAGGATGTTGACTCCAATTCCAAGCAGCGCTGGCAGAGTCCAGTGGGGTCTTAGGTGCAGCCAACTGGAGGGTTCATCTAAGCAGAGAATAAAGGGGCAGGTTCCTGAGAAAAAAAATTGCCCAGCACATTCCCATGCCTCCCTGGCCCTGGAAACCCTTCTTAATTGTTCAAAACCAAACTCAGATGTCACCTCCAAACATTTTCTAAATGTAGAAATACTTAAAATATTTATTTCAAAAAAGAGATAATGTGAAAAGCAGTTATTACCTGTGGAAATAATGAATAACTTGTATGGGGGGGAGGTAATCATATAGCAGCACTTGGTTCAGGTTTCATAATAGTTACATTGTCAGAATAAGGAGAACACAGAATATAGATTTTAAAAGGGAGAAAGAGAATGAGAGATAATTATCTTGGGAGGAAGAAGTCAGAAATTAGGTGTGTAAATGAGCTAAAAGTCTTATTTACCATAATAAGTCAGCAGATAAATGTCTAAAATTGATGAATCAAGAAATATTATTTAAAAATACAGAGAGAAGGAATGGTTAAGAGTTGACAATATGATTGGACGAGTGAAAAAGTGACAGAGGGCTACATTTTGTGTAAAACTATTGGCACTATATTTACATACACTGTCATGATGAAAAAAATTTAATTTTTTAAAAAGAAGCCTTTGTTGAACATCCCCACCTTCCCGCCCTCTGTACTCGCTGTGCATAACAGATGCCACCTGTCTGATTGCCTTCCCAGACTGGAAGGAGTTTTATTCAGTGCTATATCCTGGGAGCTATGCCCAGTGTCTCAACACCTGATAAGCATGTAGCACCTATATGAAGGCTTCCCTGGTGGCTCATAGTAAAGAATCTACCTGCCAAGCAGGAGATGTGGGTTTGATCTCTGGGTTGGGAAGATCCCCTGGAGAAGTAAATGGCAACTCACTCCTGTATTCTTGCCTAGGAATCCCATGGACAGAGGAACCTGGCAGGCCATAGTCCATAGGGTCACAAAAGAGTCAGACACAATTTAGTGACTAAACAACAACAACCTATGAAAAAGAATGGATAAATGTGATTACTAATGGGACAGACCAGCTGAAAGATTGAAATTGGGGCATAATGTTAAATTTTTAAGGAGTAAGACCAAAATTTGTAACAATAATCATAATGAAGAGGAAAAGTTAAAATTTCACGTAACCTCCTTCTGCTTCTGTAACTCAGCTTGCTTCTTGCAAAGTCTGGATCACTTAGGTCACATAGTTTCAGAAGGTGAGGATTTACAATACTACAATCTGGAACTAATCTTACTTACCCTTGTCCTGCTCTTTGCAATTGCCCAGCCCCTGCAAACTTATTCATGCCTGTCCATGTAAAGGTCAGGCATCCCCCTCCCCATCTAGATCACTGTTTCTTAAACCAGCCTATTAGCAGCTAGTGTTGCCCACTAGAGGAGGTCTATAAAACTCTGTAACCTTTTGTTCAGGGCTCAGAGCTTAGAGTGTTAACTCTCTGGGCCCGCTGGCATAATAAACCTGAGTTCTCCAGCTCTTCTAGTGTGGTACTTGATTTCTCGATTACTGGTTTCTGCAACAGTAATACTTGTATAATAATATTAATAATTATTGTTCAGTTCAGTCACTCAGTTGTGTCTGACTCTTTGCGACCCCATGAATCGCAGTACACCAGGCCTCCCTGTCCATCACCAACTCCCAGAGTTCACTCAGACTCACGTCCATCGAGTCAGTGATGCCATCCAGCCATCTCATCCTCTATCGTCCCTTTCTCCTCCTGCCCCCAATCCTTCCCAGCATCAGAATCTTTTCCAATGAGTCAACTCTTCGCATGAGGTGGCCAAAGTACTGGAGTTTCAGCTTTAGCATCATTCCTTCCAAAGAAATCCCAGGGCTGATCTCCTTGAGAATGGACTGGTTGGATCTCTTTGCAGTCCAAAGGACTCTCAAGAGTCTTCTCCAACACCACAGTTCAAAAGCATCAATTCTTCGGCGCTCAGCCTTCTTCACAGTCTAACTCTCACATCCATACATGACCACAGGATAATTATTGTTAGATAGCTGAAAACCCCTAAACTTCCATACAGCCTGTTTTTACCAAGCCATAGTGTTTCACTGTATGGCATGCATACTGAATTTGTCCCGTGCATTTCACTTCCTATGCTAGCACTTCATGCTTAAATGACTGATGGAGACTAACTGGTCTGCCTCTGTCTGTATTCTACCTCAGCCTTCTCCCCCAGTACCCCTCTACTGCCCCAAATATTCCTTCACTGAGGTTAATTCAGACTTCCCAGTTACCCTACTTTTCTTACATTCTCCTTCAAGAACCACAATGGCACTTGACCCTCTGCAGTCCACATTTCTGTTCTTGATCTTCCAACAACTCCACAAGCTGGCCTCAATGCCCTATCCCACATTACTTCCCACACCTCCCAGGAGAGTGCCTTCTGCCTGTTAGGCCAGCCTCGTTGTATATTACACTCAGTCCTACCTCCTACCTTTCATTACACCAGGCTCCTTTCCCCAAAAAAATATCAGAACAGTCCCCTCACCTGGAAATACAATGTTATTGTTGAGACATCTGCAAAGAAAATAATTTTCTGTATTTAATATTTTACTGTACTGTTTTTTATTCTTGTACTGTGGAAACAAACTCAGATTCTCATCCATATTAAAACCAAGACTCGTAAATGGAATTTGACTTTTAAAATGACATTATAAAAAATAAATAAAAATAAATAAATAAAATGACATATTTCCTTTGTCAATTAATATATCTCTTGATTTTGATAGATTAATAAAATAGACCTTATATAAAATGTGCTTCTAACAAATAATGGAAGAGCCTATTATAAGCACAGACAATTTTAAATACTGCTTTTCTTTTAACTTCAAAAATTCTCTTTTCTGCTTTTGTCCTGCAGTTTTAAATGTCTTAATTTTTTACTAAATGATTATTTTCTCTTTTTCTTTAACTCAGTAAGACCATTTAGAGAATTCATCTGCTTAAGTATTGAGGGTTCTAATTGTTTAATGGACAGAAATTAGGCCCTGCAAGAGTACTTTAAAAACTGGCAAATACAAGGCATAATTACAGATTCTTTAGAAGAATCTATTTCTGTACAATAGGTTAATTGGTAAGTAGACAGCACTGGCCACACTTTAGACCCAGTTTCCAATTTCAATTTCATCTGTGCTTTTTTTAAAAACAAATATAAGTGGCTAATTGTGATCAAATTAGTCCTCTTGAAGGAACAATTGGCTACTTATCTCTGATTTTCAAAATTTAAGTGGTCTAACCCATCTGCAGTTAACTGCCTACAGATCTAGGGTTATTTCTCTTAAACTTAACTCACGATAGGAACTCTGTAGCCAGGTGACCAATATGTAGTTCATATTATGATTATTTCTTTGGAAATATCAAAATAGTTTTTAAGAAAATTGAAGCCAAAACAGATAGATTTACCTAAAGGGAAAAATTGGTTTGGGGCTGTTGACCCGGTTGATTGCCTCAACTCGCTGAACTTTCCACTTACAAGATAGCTTCTTCATTTATATGACTGTAAAAAGTACTTACTCCTCTTTCCCTTTTTAATTTTAGTGGTGTAATCTATGCATTGACTTGGTGGCATTTACCAATGAAATATTCAAAGGAGCAGTTTTCCAGTCACTGGATGGAATTACTGTCTCAGCGAACTGTAAGCTACGAAAGATCTTCACTTTAAAATACAAGCCTCAAGACACTGCTGATAAAGATGGTATGTTCAAACTACTATCAGGATTTTTTAGTTCTCCAGTTTTTGAAAAGATAGACAAGTCTTTGGACTACGTGTTTTTCTTTTTTTATCTTTATTTAATTGTGGAAAGAACATTTAACATGAGGTCTATCTTAACAAATTTTATTGTTAATAAATGTTATTTTGATGATAGTTACAGTGTTATACAGCAGGTCTCTAGAGCTTATTCATCTTGATAGAAATAATAATAATAAATTAATTTTCCAATGATCATGGTAAGATAGAAGGATGGCTGAGATATTCCTCATATGATTTTTAAAGAGACTGGAAATATATACAGCAATTACTCATTAAATTATTAATAACTGTACTCTGCAGGAAACAGAGCCATCTAGAATTCATAAAGCAGCACAAACTCTCCTGCTGAGATATCTTAAACAACTAAAATATTGAGGGACTACTATTGCTTCTTTTTATTTTCATCTGGGATTACTTTTAACAAAATCAATTCTCCTAGAAGCCCAGGAAATAGGACTGCACATTAGATGGCAAAGGTGATTTCTTAGAAGTTTATATGTAGACTTTAGATTTGTGCTGCATCTGGATGAGTGTTTGTGGAACAGGACACTGTGCCTATAAATTCACTTGGTAATAAAACACAGCAATGCATTTACAGCTCCCCAAAGAGATCAAAAGCCAGGAGGTATGGCCAGTCATCTTATATACCACTTAAAGGCTGTACAAGAAAGTAAAAGATTTCATAAAAAAAAATAGTATCTGTTAATAAGAAAATTCAAAATTTATAGAAATATAGATAGATTTAGGTGAATTCCATATCAGATCATAAGAGGTAAATGATAACCTAATTGAAATTTTTAATAAATGTAAGGAAAAAGTGAATCAAAACTTGACAGATTAAATATATATTTTTGTCTCTGATTCTTTCTAAAGCTGCAATAAAATTATAACATGGGAATAGAAATGGTATAAACCCACCAGGATGAAGAGGAGATAACAAAACATAAAAGATGTTCGTAAATTTTGTCACATTGAGACATGACAACTGAAAAGAGCAGAGAAGGCTGAAACTTTTAGTTTTACAGGGGGATTTACCAGTAAGATTCATAGCATAGAACCTCAGGGGAGATGAAGAACTGACTGTCTTTAGGAGAGGGTTCAAGACAAAGACATAGGAAGATCCTGCACTCACTTCCTCCCCTGGACACAAGAACTCTACAACTGCATTTGGTATGAATCTCTTGGCAAGGGACCTTCAAATTGGGTGAATAGCATATCCACAACAAAGGATTTAAACAGTGTCAAAGCTATGAGAGATTGAAAAGTGAAAGTTGCTCAGTCGAGTCCAACTCTTTGTGACCCCATGGACTGTACAGTCCATGGAATTTTCCAGACCAGAATACTGGAGTGGGTAGCCTTTCCCTTCTCCAGAGGATCTTCCCAAACCAGAGATTGAACCCAGGTCTCCCGCATCGCAGGTGGATTTTTTACCAGCTGAGCCACAAGGGAAGCCACAAAGGTATGAAAGGCAGAGATAAAGTCTACTCCCGGGGGAAAAGAACCACACCCCAGCCACAGCGGTGTACAAATGGGAAAGGTCACAGAGCTATGGACCTTAACCCCTGAGGAGCAGGCTATCTGAGCTCCATGCCAGGAACCCAGCCCCTAGGTCCTGTATAGGAGAGATGTGCCCCTAAAGTAACTGACTTTGAAAACCAATGGGCAGTATGTCCAGGAAAACTGTAAAACTGCAGGGATGAGAAGTCCACTCTTAAAGCTCTTAAGAGCTTCTTGCAGACCTACTAGACCCCAAAGCCAGTTGACCCATAGGACACAAACACCAGCTGAAAAGTGCCTGGATCATAGGTGAAGGAGTCCTACTTACTAACCTTGAAACATATGCTGGAGAGTCAGAAACCAGTTGGAATAATCTCCCAGGTTTGAAACTCTAGCAATAGACCCTTTTTGTGATCTCAGGCTACTTTGTAATATCAGAATGTCAAGCACCATTTTTCAATTCTCTCTCTCATCTATTACACCAGTGTGTCTGCCCTGCGGGGAGCCTCAGCCTTAGGGCTGTGTTTTGACTGGGCGCTCTTTCCAGTCTGGGGACCAACTCCACCCACAGCCATAGCCTCGCCAAAACTGGAAGGCACACACAGCCCAAATAGTTGGGCAAACCCTTGAATTCTAGGCTCTGGTGGAAAATAAGGTTGTGCTTCTGAGCCACCAGGACATGTCTTAAATAAGTCCACTCCTTCAAGACTGGGAGAGACAGTGGATTTACCTAATACATAGAAACAAACAGAATTAAGCAAAATAAGGAGACAGAGGAATATGTGCCAAATGAAAGAATAAGATAAAACCTCAGAAAAAGAAATAAAAGAAACAGAGATAAGCAGTCTCCTGGCAGAGTTCAATGATGATCATAAAGTTGCTCATTAAATGGGAAGAAGAATGGTCGAACAGAGTAAGAACTTCATCAGAGAGATAGAAAATAGAAGAAAGTACCAAAGAGAAATAATAACTGAACTAAAAAATAAACTAGAGGAGTTAACAACAGATTGGATGAGGAGGCAGAAGGAACAAAGAAACTAAGACAAAGCAGTGAAAGTCATCCAGACAGACTAGCAAAATGACAAAGAATTTTAAGAGGTGAAGACACTTGAAGAGACCTTTGATATAATAGCAAGTGAAATAACATTCCCATTACAGAGTCCCACAAGAGGAGAGAGGGCAAAAAAAATTATTTGAAGAAATAGTGGCTGAAATTTTCCCTAATATGGGAAAGGAAATAGACATCCGATCCAGGAAGCATAGAGTTCCAAATAAGTTGAAACCAAAGAGCCACACACACCAAGATACATTATAATTAAAATGATAAAAATTAAATAGAGAAAATCCTAAAAGCAGCAGGAGAAAAAAAAATACTTGTTACATACTAAAACCCACAAGGCTATTAGATTTTTTAAAATTGTCCAGGCCAGAAAAGAGTGGCTTAACATATTCAAAGTGCTAAAAGGAAGAAAGTTCAACCAAGAATTATTAACAAGGTTATTGTTCAGAATTCAAGAAATCAAGAGTTTCCCAGATAAACAGAAGTTAAAGGAATTCATCAACACTAAACCAACCCTGCCTGCAAGAATATTGAAGAGACTTCGACCCAGGAATCAAACCCGGGTCTCCCGCATTGCAGGCAGATGCTTTACCGTCTGAGCCACCAGGGAAGCGAAAAGAAATAGCACTAATTAATAAATTTTAAAACAAGAAACACATGAAAGTAAGAACCTAACGATTGTTGTTGTACAGTCGCTAAGTCACATCCAACTCTTTGAGACTCTGTGGACTATAGCCTCCCAGGCTTCTCTGTCCATGGAATTTCCAAGGCAAGAATACTGGAATGGGTTACCATTTCCTTCTCCATGGGATCTTCCTGACCCAAGAATCAAACTGCATTTCCTGCATTAGCGGGTGGATTCTTTTACCACTGAGCTACCAGGGAAGTGAAGTGAAGTCTCTCAGTCGTGTCTGACTCTTTGCAACCTCATAGACTGTAGCCTGTCAGGCTCCCCCATTCATAGGATTTTCCAGGCAAGAGTGCTAGAGTGGATTGCCATTTCCTTCTCCAGGGGATCTTCCCGACGGAAGCCTCCCCAAAAAAAAGTCTCACTCGAAAAGGTAAATATATAATAAAGATAGAGGGTCAGTCACTTATAAAGTAAGCATGAAACTTATAAAAAAAAAAACTAAAATATATTGTTCCAAAAATAGTAAAATTAACATGCTATGAAAAACCCCAAACAATCTTTTTGGCCAACCCAATATACCTGTGGCTCAGATGGTAAAGCGTCTGTCTACGATACAGGAGACCTGGATTCAATCCCTGGGTTGGGAAGATCCCTTGGAGAAGGAAAATCCCATGGACAGAGGAGCCTGGTAGGCTACAGTCCATGGGGTCGCAAAGAGTCGGACACGACTGAGTGACTTCACTTTCACTTTCAATATATCCTGTGGGTTTTGATAAATCAATAATGACATGTATCCACCATTACAGTATCATACAGAATAGTTTCATTGCCCTAATTACTGTTGCAGTGGGGAGACGTGGGTTTGATCCCTGGGTTGGGAAGATCCCCTGGAGAAGGGAATGGCAACCTACTCCAGTATTCTTTCCTGGAGAATCCCCATGGACAGAGGAGCCTGGCAGGCTACAGTCCATGGTGTTGCAAAGAGTTGGACATGACTGAAAAACTAAGCACATAGCACAATTTCTATACTGCGGTGCCTTTCAAGGAAGGTTGGAAAAGAGGGATGATTTTAAAAGGAAATATACAAGAGACGAGATGTCATGTAATAGAATTCAAGAATTTGGTGACTTGTGTTGGTGTCTGTATTACAGTAAGTGATGAATGTCCCATTGTCATTCTTTATGAAGGATGGGTCATTGCCTTCTGCAAAAACAGATTAGTCGATCATAACATTGAGACTTTTATCCAAGGAAATTTTTGTATGTGTTTCTTACATTCCATTCTCAGGTTCAGTTTTAAAATATCATATTAAATGCATGCTTAAGCTCAGTCCTGTGTTATCCTTGGCCCGTTTAAACTACTACTATTTTACTCTAGGACCTCTCAGCCTCACCCATGCTAGGATATGTTGCCTAATTCCATTGCTGTTCTCTGTTACACAGTGGGATATAATAGAAAATGAGTTATTAGGACCCTAACACAGCAGTTAACCAGTTTCTTGGTTGTCCAGCAGAATGACTTATGCTGGACAAGTAGTAAAGCATGATGATTCAGTTTAGTTTATTACTTTTATGATCCCCAATAGAACATGGACTAACATTGCATGACTGAATTATTGATTAACTTGTATCATTTTGCATTTTTTTAAAACGTGATATATGTGTAGACAGATCAGAGAAAGATGGAAGAGAGAAAAGAACAAGTGATGATCCATTCATGAGTTTATGCTGCCAATCACAGTTTTATAGGTCTCCTGTTTCCCCAGTCTCCCCAGTTCATTGTTCTTCTTGAAATCTCAGGACTGGGGAGTATGTGTTCAGTGTTCAGTAATGCAATAAGAGAAGAGCTAAACTGTGATTTAAGACTAGGAGCCCTTTGAGGGCTAAAATTGGATCTCCACAGTTGTATTTCTAGCACATGACCTGGCACCAGTAACATGTCATAAATGCTTGACAAATTAATGAAGTAAGGGCTAGCTAACTGTTCAGTTATTCATTCACTATCTCTATACAGTAAACTTTTATTGGGTGTCTAACAATCTGAAGAAAATTATCCCTTCAAAGGTGACAGAATAAAATTAGAAGTACTGATGTCTTCATAGACTCATTGATCAGTAAAAGGCCCTCAGTTCAGTTCAGTCGCTCAGTCGTAATTCAGTGTCTTAATTATACAAATAAGGAAAAGAAGGTCCATGGAAATGAGGCATCTTGTGCTGAGACTGCAGAAGGTAGATCTCAACACCACCCCTCTGACTGCCATTTCGTCAGTGCTGCCCAAGTTTACCATCCACAATAAGTAAAATGATTTAGTGTTTTTAATAATTGACATTGTTGAGTTTTTTTCTTACTTCTCTCCTCACCTGCAGGTGAGGTGAATGTACATCATACCCAAATCTTGTCAGTTTAAGGCTACATTTCCACTCCTTCCCATAGAGGAGCTGAACTCACAATGCCCTTGCCTAGCAAACCACGACAGGGGAAGTAAAGTGGTTGAGGTACCTAACAGCCAATAGAAGATCCCACAGGAATTAGTCACCAGTGTCCCTATATCAAGGCTGAGAATTATTCTAAGATATTTATTATATTTTGTAATTCAGTTCAGTTCAGTTGTGTCTGACTCTTTTGACCTCATGAACCTTAGCACGCCAGGCCTCCCTGTCCATCACCAACTCCCAGAGTTCACCCAAATCCATGTCTATTGAGTCGGTGATGCTATCCAGCCATCTCATCCTCTGTCGTCCCCTTCTCCTCCTGCCCTCAATCTTTCCCAGCATCAGGGTCTTTTCAAATGAGTCAGCTCTTCACATCAAGTGGCCAAAGTATTGGAGTTTCAGCTTCAACATCAGTCCTTCCAATGAACACCCAGGACTGATCTCCTTTAGGATAGACTGGTTGGATCTCCTTGCAGTCCAAGGGACTCTCAAGAGTCTTCTCCAACACCACAGTTCAAAAGCATCAATTCTTCTGCACTCAGCTTTCTTCACAGTCCAACTCTCACATCCATACATGACCACTGGAAAAACCATAGCCTTGACTAGACGGACCTTTGTCGGCAAAGTAACGTCTCTGCTTTTCAATATGTTATCTAGGTTGGTCATAACTTTCCTTCCAAGGAGTAAGCGTCTTTTAATTTCATGGCTGCAGTCACCATCTGCAGTGATTTTGGAGCCCCGAAAAATAAAATCAGCCTCTGTTTCCACTGTTTTGCCATCTATTTGCCATGAAATGATGGGACCAGATGCCATGATTTTAGTTTTCTGAATGTTGAGCTTTAAGCCAACTTTTTCACTCTTCTCTTTCACTTTCATCAAGAGGCTCTTTAGTTCTTCTTCACTTTCTGCCATAAAGGTGGTATCATCTGCATATCTGAGGTTGTTGATATTTCTTCTGGCAATCTTGATTCCAGCTTGTGCTTCCTTCAGCCCAGTGTTTCTCATGATGTACTCTGCACATAAGTTAAATACTGTTTATAATAAAATATTATTTCTCAAAACCTCTAAGGACAACAGTTTCATTTACAGTACGATCCAAATAATTAAGTACCTCAGAATAAATTTAATCAAGGATGTAAAGACTTGTACACGAAAAACTATAAAACATTGCTAAAAGAAATTAAGAAAGACCTATCTAAATGGAAAGACATCCACCTTCATGAATTGGAAGACATGATATTGTTAAGATTTTCAATATTATGCCAAATGATCTAGAGAATAAATTCAGTCTCTCTTGAAATGTCAGTGGCCTTTTTTACAGAAATGGAATAAACAATCCTCAAATTCATATGGGATTGCAAGAGGACTGAATATCCAAAAATTTCTTGAAAAAAAAAGAACAAAGTTGGAGGATTCACACGTCTCAATTTCAAAACTTGTTTCAAAGTTACAAAAATCAAAGGAGTTGCTGTTAGGACTGACATATAGACCAATGAAACAGAGTTAAGTCCAGAAATAAAGGCATACATCAGATTTTGGCAGGGACACCAAGAACATTCAATGGGGAGAGAATAGTGTCTTCAACAAATGGGGAACCCTACCTCACCCAATTTTAAAAAATTGACTCAAAATGGATCAGTTACCTAAATATAAGAGGTAAACTATTAAAGTCTTAGAAAAAAAATAGAGATAAATCTTCATGACCTTAAATTTGGCAGTTAGATACGTTACCAAAACCATAGTAACAAAATGTTCAATGTAGATAAACTGTACATTATCAAAATTAAAAACTGTATATCAGATGACATTATCAAGACAGTGAAAAATCACTTCTTGAGCTTTTGACTAAGATCAAGTGAAGACATGAAAAGATGGCCTATTGACTGGGACAAGATATTTGTAACACATATCTGATAGAATATATACTCTGTTTTGTAAATAAAGTATACATATATATTCTGATATATTCTAGAATCTGAAAAACATAACACAAAAACAAATAACAACCCAATTTTTTAAAATGGTCAAAAGTCTTAAAGACAGGTCACTCAGTCGTGTCCGACTCTTTGCGACCCCATGGACTGCAGCCTACCAGGCTTCTCTGTCCATGGGATCTTCCAGCCAAGAGTACTGGAGTGGGTTGCCATTTCCTTCTCCAGGAGATATTCCCAACCCAGGGATTGAACCCAGAGTCTCTGACATTGTAGGCAGACACTTTACCGTCTAAGCCACCAGGAATTACCAAAAATCTTAAATATATCTTCAAAGAAGGTACACAAAAGAAGATAATACAAATGTCAGCCAACAAACCTAAGATGCTAAACATCATTGTTCATTAGGGAAATAAAATTTTAAACCACATTGAGATACCACTTTATACCTACTAGGATGGCTATAATTTTTTTATAGAAAATAAGTGTTAGCAAATGTGGAGGGAAATTATAATCTTCAAGCATTGCTGATAGGAAACCAAAGTTGTTCTCTTGTTGTGGAAAAAATTTTGGCAGTTCCTTAAAAACTTAAACACAGCAATACCATATGACCCTGCAATTCCACTCTGAAGTATATACTTCCCCAAACAAAAAACAGATACATGTGCATGCATGTTTATAACAGCATTATCTCCAATAGCCAAAATGTGGAAACAGCCCACATGTCCATCTCTGGATGAGTAGATAGACAAAAATTATTAAGTACTATTTATAGAGACACAAAAGGCCACATACTGTATGATTCCATTCACATGAAACATCCATAATAGATAAATCCATGAAGACAGATTGTAGATTTATGACTGCCAGGGACTAGGGACCAGAGAGAATGGGGAGATACAGGTTAATGGGTAAGTTCACTGTGAATGTACTAAATGCCACTGAATATTTTACTGTAAAATGATTAATTTTATTAAAGTTAATTTATTCTCAGTTAAAAAAAAACTGAAGATAATGATTGGTTCAGGTTAATGAAGATTTTGTGTAGTTCCTTTAAACATCAAAACCTTTTATTATTCAAAACAAAAGAAAAACACACATACCAGGATGCAGTTGTGTTGTCACCATTGTAATGAAATAATTTTCATAAGGATCTGCTATTACTAATAATAAACATTTATACAGCACTTGCTATGTACCAGGTAGTATTCCTATCCTTTTATACATTAACTAATTTAATCATCGCAGTAACCCTGTAAGGGAAGTGTTATTTTCATATCCATGTTTCACAGATATGGAGAACAGGGCCGTACAAGGTAGTTACAAGTCAGGATCACACAACAGCTTGCTATAGCCAGAACATGAGCCTAGGCTGCCTTGCTCCAGAACCTGTGCTGTTAACTGATATTACATACAGCTTCTTAAAATCCTTCTGCATTAATACAGTTAAACTCCATAAAGCAGGGATTTGAATCCATATCAGGCCCACAGACAAATCTGATAGTTATATGGTAGATGAATGAATGAATAAAAAATGAATCAACTTTATACAAATATTGTTAAATTAATTAGATTAAATGTGTCCCCCTGAAATTTATATTTCTGCTTTATTGACTATGGCAAAGCCTTTGACTGTGTGGATCACAATAAACTATGGAAAATTCTGAAAGAGATGGGAATACCAGACCACCTGACCTGCCTCTTGAGAAACCTATATGCAGGTCAGGAAGCAACAGTTAGAACTGGACATGGAACAACAGTTTGGTTCCAAATAGGAAAAGGAGTATGTCAAAGCTGTATATTGTCACCCTGCTTATTTAACTTATATGCAGAGTACATCATGAGAAATGCTGGGCTTGAAGAAGCACAAGCTGGAATCAAGATTGCCAGGAGAAATATCAATAACCTCACATATACAGATGATACCACCCTTATGGCAGAAAGTGAGGAGGAACTAAAAAAACCTGTTGATGAAAGTGAAAGAGGAGAGTGAAAAAGTTGGCTTAAAGCTCAACATTCAGAAAACTAAGATCAAGGCATCCGGTCCCATCACTTCATGGGAAATAGATGGGAAAACAATGGAAATCGTGTCAGACTTTATTTTTTTGGGCTCCAAAATCACTGCAGATGGTGACTGCAGCCATGAAATTAAAAGACGCTTACTCTTTGGAAGAAGGGTTACGACCAACCTAGATAGCATATTCAAAAGCAGAGACATTACTTTGTCAACAAAGGTCCGTCTAGTCAAGGCTGTGGTTTTTCCAGTGGTCATGTATGGATGTGAGAGTTAGACTGTGACGAAGGCTGTGCACCGAAGAATTGATGCTTTTGAACTGTGGTGTTGGAGAGACTCTTGAGAGTCCCTTGAACTGCAAGGAGATCCAACCAGTCCATTCTAAAGGAGATCAGCCCTGGGTGTTCTTTGGAAGGAATGATGCTAAAGCTGAAACTCCAGTACTTTGGCCACCTCATGTGAAAAGTTGACTCATTGGAAAAGACTCTGATGCTGGGAGGGATGGGGGGCAGGAGGAAAAGGGGACGACTGAGGATGAGATGGCTGGATGGCATCACTGACTCGATGGATGTGAGTTTGAGTGAACTCCGAGAATGGGTGATGGACAGGGAGACCTGGCATGCTGCGTTTCATGGGGTCACAAAAAGTCGGACACGACTGAGCAACTGAACTGAACTGAATAAAGTAACCAGGGTTTTCCTGGTAGCTCAGATGGTAAAAGAATCTGTCTGCAATACAGGAGCCTTGGGTTTGAACCCTTGGTCAGAAAGTTCCCCTGGAGAGGGAAATGGCTACCCACTCTGATATTTTTGCCTAGAAAATTCCATGGACAGAAGAGCCCACAATCCATGGGTTTGCAAAAAGTTGGACACAACTGAGCGACTAACACACGTACACAGTAAGAGATCCCAGAACGCTCCCTCTCCCTTCCCACCACATGTGGTTTCAGAAGGAAGACAGCCATCTGTGAACCAGGGTTAGGATGTTTATCAGACATCAGATCTGCTAGTGCCTTGGTCTTGAGCTTCTCAGCCCCTAGAACTATGAGAAATAAGTTTGTTATTTCTACACATTTCCCCTCAATCCACAGTATTCTGTTATAGCAACCCAAACAAAAACAAATATTTTAGCAGTGAGGAAACATTGGTGTTTTCTGCTTCGCTCTCAGTGATGTTTCAGAGAGGTGAGATTTGATATAAGTAAGGCACTGTACTAGGCACTAAAAGTAAGATGAATATAGTTGAATCCAGAATCAGTGAATTAGTACAGAATTGGTTCTTATATAAACTGCAGTGAATTATGAGTATCTGTAGTGGAAGCAGATCTATAAATCTAAGTATTCTGTAAGGCATTCTCCCCCCCCCAATAAAATGGAGATGATTATTAATGCATAAAGGGCTTTATATATGTGTTAAAATTGATGACTTAATTTTTAAAGCTAGTTAAGATCCTCATCAAGGGTATTAAAAACCATAGAATGATTCATTTTATGAGGACTTATGTCCATAGAAAGGAGGACAGGGTTACAAAGTCACTCAAACGTTGCAATAATACACTATCTCATACTGGGAGCAAAGGTGTCAAAAAAAAAAAAAAAAACTACCATCTGGTTGTGTCTGGATGCTGTATGAGCAAATCTGTTAGCTTTCTCAGAGCCTTATTCACATACCATTCTGCCTTTTTGAGCCTACCATTCTAGCCAACATAATGTTCTTTCAGATGTGTTAGCAAAAGCAGTTCAAATTCTATTGTATCATAGTTCAAAAAGCAGTCTGCGTGTTTCCATAGAAAGCCCCTGCCCTGGAGATAGAACGTGTATGAAAGAACAAGACAGGTTCTCATCCCTTAGTATCTGATTGCCTGCTTGATTTGTTATTTGCCATCTGGGGAGAAAAATATCCAAATAAAATGTGCATGGAGTACTATTCAGGATATAGCCGAATAAAGAACAACCAAAGAAGAAAAACAGAAGACTGGGCAGCTGCATTTAATCTAGGTTGACTGTTATTAAGGGGCTTTTGTTCATGAGCATTTATTAATAAGCACCTCAATTGAGCCAAGTGTTTTACTAAATGTATCACTGGGATTCTCTCACTATTAGTGTGGCAGAACTGTCTTTCTTTCACTTCCTAGAATGCACTGAAGTCTTTCTGTCTTCAGAGTCTTCAAAAGCTGTTTCATCTACCTGAATAATCACTCCCACCCCATTTCACCAGGCCATTTTCTGCTTATCCTTTATGCTTTCTGCTTAAATGTCTCTTTTACCAGGAAGACTTTCCCTAACAACCTATGAAGTTGGAGTTCCCCCATTACTTCTCTCATAACATCTTGAACTTTTCTTTCAGAGCATTTAACACAATTATAATTAACTGTGATATGCTTGTTTCATATTCTCTGCTGGGTAGAAGCTTTAATAAAGCCATCATAGAGTCAACTCTGGCTCACCACTAAATTCCCAGCCACTAGATGTGTACCTGGCACATAGTAGAGGCTCAGTAAGAATTTACTGAATGATAAAATGAGTAAATGAATGACTACAGGCAGACCATGCCCTGTAGTACTAATTTTTGTGTAGGATCTGTACCATTTTTGGAATTAGTCTTTATTTTTAAGTTAAGCCATAAATGCTAAAAATTCAAAATAATATAACCTGGTAATTGAGCCTAGAGAAGAGGGAGTGGTTGGTGGGGAGATGAGTTAAGTTCTATTTAGGTCTATCAGAACATCCAGCTACCTGGTTTAAAGCCACTTCATAGTTTGGGATCACAGAAAAATGAGACTAAAGCTTCTTTCCTCTTTCTCAGAAATGAAACTTTCCATACAAAAGAAGTTTGACAGATAGTAGTCACTTAATGATTATGCTCTATTTTAAAATAATAGATCAGTAGTTTTTTCTCTAATTTATCCCTTTATTGCAGGTTTTATTTTATACTGCCCACAATATTCATTCCCTCAGTGAATAATCCAATAAGTAGTAAGACAATTCTGAGAGCAAAGAGAGAGAATATAGAGAGAGAATATGTAGAGGGAATTTGAGTCTTTTAATGTGAAATCTGATTTGCATATCAACCATGTTCCTGTAAGATTCGGATTGGAGTTTTATAATAGTCTCTGTCTTATTCTCTCTTTCATAAAAACGTGTGGATTTTTGGTTACCAGAATTTGCTGTTTGTCTCTTATTAGTTGGAAATTCAGCTTTTCTTTTGGATACATTTCAGACTTTGTGGTATTGTACCCTGCACCATCCACACAAGCCCTATGAGCTAAAGTTTCTATAATTTCTCTTCATAGGGTTCAGAATACATCATTTTATTTCAGGTTCTTATTAGACTACAGAATTTTCTTTCTCTATTAATATAAAAATCTCAGTTTATCAATATTGGCACCGATGTGGAACTTACTTTTTCTACCTCAAGAAGTCTGAAATGACATGTCAAATATATATATATATATATATAGAGAGAGAGAGAGACAGAGAGTTAGTTTACTTTCCAAATTTTTTATTTTTTTGAGAGTTCATGTACTCAGTTACTTTACATTACTGTACATTGGCTTTCTAAATGTCAATGACAAGTAAGAAGTGAATGGACAAAGAATACCTGAGAACTAAGATTTGTAAGCTCAGTGGCATTTGTAATGACTGGAACTCTAGGACACTTGGAAACCATTACATTGCTGATGAGCATTTAAGTTTTTAGTTAAATGATTCATTTCCTTTTCAAGATTAGGACATTAAAATCTAATTAGGGAATGGCCACAGCTTGGATGCACAAAAACCTAACATCATTTGCCTTTATAAACATGGTTAGAGTTTATACTTACATAAGGATATTTTTGAGGGATGAATTTGGTTGACTTTTTCTTACTATTCATATTCACATGTGCACAAACCAAATTTTTTCCACTAGATTCTAAAAGAAATTTTTTTCCTACTAAAAATTAAATTATGAAGAAGAAATAAAAACTATGCTTAGACTAATCAGGAAAAGTTATTTTTCATTTTGGTATATTTCCTTCTAGTCCTTTTCCTATTTGTATGTTTCATTGAACAATTTTCTACAGTTGAGATTTGGATATATTACGTTCATTTAACATCTTATCTTGAACCTTTCCCATCTTCATAAATACAGTGTCTTATAAACTCTTAACTGAAAATTCAACTTGTTTCAGAAATTATAAACATATATATTGACCTTCATCTGAGTTTCTGATTTTTTAAATGGATAATGAATTCATAAGTGAAATTACTGAGTGAAATATCATGGACATATTTAAGGCTTTTGATGCACATAGTAAAACTGCTTTTTGGAATATTCAGTTCAGTTCAGTCGCTCAGTCGTGTCCGACTCTTTGTGACCCCATGAATCATAGCACGCCAGGCCTCCCTGTCCATCACCAACTCCCAGAGTTCACTCAGACTCGTGTCCATCGAGTTAGTGATGCCATCCAGCCATCTCATCCTCTGTCATCCCCTTCTTCTCTGCTCCTACTTGCTACATATGATAAAGCTTAATATCTTTGCCACAAGATAAGTCATATAAATAACTTTTTAAAATAACCTAGTAGTAAAATGGGTTAAGAACATGAACAGAAAATGTATTATAATAAAAACTTAAATATCCATATAAATATATGTGAATAATATGAAATCTCATTGGAAATGCAAGCTATAATAATAAAAATACTACTTTATTAAACTTCTTTTTTCTTTGAAAGTATTTGAAGATTGGATGTTAACATTAGGGAAAGCTGGGTAAAAGGTATAATTGGAACTCGGTACTATTTTTGTAACTTTTCTGTAAGTCTAAATTTATTTCAAAATGAAAAGTTAGAAAAATGACTCATATGATGGCCCTAGGTGGTTACTCAATAATGTCATTGCACTTAGTGACCTATAAATGAGCCAGTGTAATCCCAGAAACCTTCATTGAGCATACTGAGCTGTTTCTTCTGAGAGCTACTCTAGTATTAAAAAAACAAATATAAAATATTTCCAGTCAGTGCTCTCACTCATTGCAGAAGTCTCTGAATCTGTTCCATATGTTGGTAATGTATCTCATTTAATCCTCTCTACAATCCCAGAAAGTAAACCTTAAAATTATTTATGCTCAGATGAGGTAACCAAGACTGTATAACATTGAGTAACCCATCCAAAGTCATACTCTAAAATGTTTTACTTTAACTGGTTTCATTTTATAAGGTATGTCCATTTGGCAGAAATTGCTTACATTTGGGGAATGAATGTTTGTCTTTATTTCCAGCTGGACATGACGCTTCCTTTCCAACAGATGAATGTATAGACATTATTCCACGAAGCTGCCAACTAACGACAGGTGTTCCACAAGTCACACAGCTGCTAAACATGACTAAACTCCGCCAAACTGAAATAAAATTTGGGGGTCATCCTCTGAGTTCAGCAGAATCAGGTATGTACTCAAGTCCTAAAGTATAAGCCTCTTTATTTTTAAGGCCAAAAAGTAGAGGGTGGTGGAACTGCCTGGCATGATGCTTCATAGCTTGAGATTATATATTAAATCACTTTAACATCAGCTCTTGTCAGTAATAAATCATTTTAAATTTCTTTTTTAGCAGCTAAACTAGCTTCTTGATTTTTATATGTTAAGTCAAACATCCTTGGTCGTTCCTCTCTTCCCATAAGTGTCCAAGCCCTGCCAGTTACACCTCCAAGTCAGCTCTCAAATCTGATCCTATTCTACTTTCATTGTTTGGGTCCCCACTGTCACTTAACCTTACCCTCCCAGTTAATCTTTACATTGCTGTCAGATTTCTCTTTCTGATAATAGAAATAGAAATATAACCATGGTGCTCTTTGATTAAAGACTTTTAATGCCTTTCCTACTATCTTAGAAGACAAAATTAAAAAAACCCCTGGGGACTCACACAAAGTCAGTCTCCCTTATTCCAAACTTACTCCACAGTTTCATCTCCAGACCCTTTCTCTCATTCCTCATGTGTTAATTTCTCACCACTCTCTGCAGCTTTCATATATTCTTATTTTGAGATTGCTGTTTCATTGGCCTAAAATGGCTTCTTTGCCTTTCTGCCTGGAAAAACACTCAATTTGTCTTCCTAAATCCAACTCAAATGCCACCTCTTCTGTCCTAACAAGCATTGTTCTCCTTTTGTGATGGTTTTTTGTTCCTTGAAATGCTTTTTAATTAATTCATATTCTTTCATTCCCAATTAAATGTGACTCTTTCAAAAAGAGCACTGTACAAAATTCTTTTATATCGCTACCACCTAACACAGTGTTTGCCATATATTTGGCCTGGTGCTGCACACTCGTCTGACAGTAGCCAGTCAGATAACAGAAATGAGTGAAGTGAGCCGGATGCCTGGACATCCCGCCCACAGAAACATTTTCTACTTCTGCAGTGAGCCCTGTTGGGAGTGGAAGGGAGAATTAGGGAAAAAGAGTATGATAGTGCTTCAAACAAACTGTTCTCTACTGTTGAAACAGTAATATCAACAACTGATATGAATGATACAGTACATGGCAATTACAATCAGCCTCTGGGAGTGAGCTATAAAGGAGTGATGAGAACTACAGCAAAATGGATTCTCGTTCTCAGCCGAGAAGGGACAGCTGCAATCCGGTTCTAGCCAAATTTTGCCTTGCAAGAACACAGGCACAGTCTCACCAGATCTTTCTTTTTTTTTTTTTTCAAGAGGAACTCAGTATTCCAGTGTTTATAACAGTATTTGTTGTTCAGTCGCTCAGTCCTGTTCAACTCTTCGCAACCCCATGAACTGCAGTATGTCAGTCTTCCCTGTCCTTCACCATCTCCTGGAGTTTGCCCAAACTGATGTCCATTGAGTTGGTGATGCCATCCAACCATCTCGTCCTCTGTTGTCTCCTTCTCTTTGACAATTTAAAAATATTGTCTAAACTCTAAACATTTTTGAAAACACTCTTTAGAGTCAAACAAAACACGCCAGAGCTGCCAGTTTTCTACCTCTGTATTGGACACCCATAGCTATTGACCAAACAAGTGAATAGTACTTACAGATCAAGAAATTTGTTATTCAGATGAGCAGTTCTCAGCTTCCTGCATGTTAGAATCACTTGGGACATTTTAAAAATAACTGATATAAAAAAATTTTTCCCCTAATGTCTATGCTTCACTCCCAGAAATGTTGATTTAATTGCCCTTGGTTGGGCTTTGTTTGTTTTTTTAAACTTCTCCAGCCATTGTGACATACAGCCAGGTTTGAGAACCTGAATGAGTGACTGGATCACTTATCCCCACAAAGGTGATAACCTTGAGAGAAATCACGGTGAGGGGTGGGGGAACTTGTAGGGTGTGTTGGTTCTCAGATAACAGGTGGGGAAGAGAGAGTTGTCAAAATTTAAGAGTGGTCAAAGTAGAAAGAGGAGAAAAGAGATGATCATGATGAGATGGACTGCGTGCATGCTAATTCATGTCTGACTCTCTGCAACACCATGGACTGTAACCCACCGGGCTCCTCTCTCCAGTGGATTTTCCAGGCAAGAATACTGGAATGAACTGCCATTTCCTTCTCCGTGATGAGATGAATGAGTGACAAAAACAGACTCACTTTTCAGTTCGGTTCAGTTGCTCAGTCGTGTCTGACTCTTTGCGACTCCATGGACTGTAGCACACCAGGCTTCCCTGTCCATCAGCAACTCCCGGGGCTTGCTCAGACTCATAACTCACTTTTACTCTCTATGTTTATCCAAAATTTATTTATTCTTGGTATATTTTTATTGCATATTTCTGGAGATTTGGGACCATTCTGTTAACTTTTTCACTATAAACCCTGTAAGAGAATTTGACACTATATTTTTCAGTCCTTTCTAATGAAATTTCCAAACTCACAAACAAGTAGAGACACTACATAGTGAATCCCCCATATTTCCATCACGTGCTTTGACAATTGCCATCTTTAGGCAAGGACTTATGATAGCAGTGAGAATACGGATCATGAGAATTTGTGTATTTGTTATATGTACTATCTTTAGAGAGAGAGGGAGAGAGAGAGAATATATGCAATCTATGTTCATTACAGAACCTTTGTAAAATATATAAAAGTTTCACTACCCAGGTAGCCACTGTAAACACCTCAAGTCATAATTCAGTCTTAATGGAAAATTCTCCACAGAATACAGTGAGTAAGAGTGTTTCGCATAACCAAACACTGTGTCTGTATCTAACAGGCTATGATAACTTTCCATAACAGAAGTGATTGCAAAACCTATCATTTAGCTCTTTGTAGTTGTAAATGCTCCTTTTTTCTTTTGTCTCTCTAGCTTAATGTTTTAAGAATTGTTTCTTTAAATGAAAATGCAAGTCTATATCCAGATATTTTGTGTCTTTATTTTCAATTTAAACTTCAAGGACACTTGTAATGCCAGAGAATAAAGAGAAATTTGAATAAATATTAAATGCATCATTAACTCAATATTACAATTAAACAAACTTTTTCATAGGCCGTGTTCAATCCCAGCTTGTAGAAGAGGGTTAAGTTAATATATATTTTTCTAATTCAGCAAATGGACTTTCACTGCATAAGGATAGTCAACATAGTTGTTTATACAGAAAATTAATAATCACCAGTGAAAAGCTTATTTCTTCCATCCTATGAAACTCAAATGTACTTATATTCACTTATAACCATACAGTTTATGATTGTTCTTATGAAGTAAATCTCATAGCACATGTACAGCAGCTAAAATTTACATAAACATGCATCGAACTTTGTAGTTCACTTTCTGCAAATACTTTTTTTTCAGTTGCTTTTTTTGACATTTGAGGGCTTTGAACCTTACTATGAGTGATTATAATAAAAATTATTGTTCTCTGTGTGAGAGATTTTATTTCAAAGGTGTAGCTAATGACTAACGCCCAAGGACAGACTTTTTAATCATGGAAAAGCCAGGAGGTGTTTCTTCATTTGAAGTATTTGTTTTTGTGTCTTTCTAAAATGAGGGCTCCCCGTGATGAGATTTGAATTGCATGAAAAGTGGTTGGGTACTCTTGTAACTAACAGTACTTACGTAAATTGTGATATTTTGTTATAAATGTGCATGCTAAGAGATCCCAGTATGCCACCTCAGAAAGAAGTAGCTGCTTCCTATCAATGCTTTCTGGCATGTTCACCCGAGCTAAAAAGGAAACCTTGAACCTTCTGTTTTAGAGTCCATTTTTTGAATGTCATGTAACTTAATCAATAGCATTTAATGAAATTAATAAAATAATCGTGTTTCCAAAAAGTCTGTTGCCACACATTCACACTGTTCACTTTGTCAGCTCTCAGTGCACATTAGCTAGTGATTGTTAGTCTGCAGAGGACTGTATGATCCGATGATCTTATTTTCATTAGTGGAACCCCACTTTAATTGAACCAGAGAATCAGATCTAGTTACTGAAGTTGAGCATTCAGCTACTAATGACAAGATGCAGTGGTCCACTAAGCACAAATCAAAACCAGTAATTTGCTTAAAAATTAGGACATAGTTTTCCCAAGTGCCCTTCTTTCCACAGCAGCAATCTTATTGGATTTTTAGTCCTTTTTAAATAAGAAGAGACTGACATCCCTATCTCCTACTCAATTGCAAACACATAAATGAAAGCATCTAGCAAAACCGTGACATAGTGATCTAACTATAGTTGGCATTGGTGAGATCTTTAATAGAATTTCTTCTTTGCTTTGGACATTATGAAAGCAAATTTCAAGTCAAGCAACAAAATCTACTGTAAAGTAGAATCTTAAAGAAAAAAGAGTTAGATTCTGTCTTCAAGAACAAGCGAGACACTCTGATTTCTTCTTTTCTAAAGCCAGACTGCTGGTATTCCCTGGTTTAGGGTTATTGGTTAAAGAAAGGCTGCAATTAAAAAAAAATAAGCAGAAAACCTGAATAGACATTTTTCTTAAATGTTAAAAGCTTGTAATTAAAGTACTTTGCATGGGATATGCATTCTCAATTTAGCCACAATTCTCCCTACATTGTCCCTCTGAGTTCTTGTCACTATATTTTGCCTGCCTGGTGTTCAAGCCACTTCATTTGGCCCTCCCCAATACTACCACTTTATTCTCTCTAAAAAAGATTATTACAGTATTATATTCTATTCTTGATTTCTCATGAACCCCATTAGTCTAAATCAAATATATTAATTATCGTATTCATAAAGTTCTCATACTTATCCAAATCATTACTATTGGACACACTTTTCAGATAGCAAAACAAAAATTTTCAGTTAGATGGTTTTACAAACTGTCCAGAATATAAAGAGTGGACAAGGAAAGAATCCCCTGCAATGCCCCCAGCCCACGTAAGGCCCACCACCATGTGTGGTGAAAAGAGGGCACCAAGGGTCTGAGCCCAGGCTCCAAGTGGACAGATCTTTAAACATGGTGAGCCTCAGTTTCTTCATCTGTTGAGGTGGAATAATATCACACTAAGTGATTGAAAATTCCATAGAGATCATGTACACATCATCATATCCATCATCCTTTTGATCTCAAATTGAATGTCATTTCCCTGACCCCAAAGACTAGATACTAGCCCCCTATCAAACACACTGAACCTTCCCTCATAGCTCTTACCACAGTTGTAATCATGTAGTTATTATGATTTATTTGCTGTAGTGTCGATCTCCCTTGTGAGACTGTGCGTGCCTTGGTGGGGGTTATGTGTCTGCCTTATTCCTTGCCTTATTCAGTGCTTAGAGCAGTGGCTGCCCAGGCTAGGTGTTCAATCACTCCTGAAAGAAATGGTGGATGAAGGAATAAATGATGGTGAATGGACTTTATAAATTGTTAAATTTTATTCAAGATGAAAGGTATTAATACCATATTTATAAGCATTCACTCCCTATTAAGCACAGTATTTAGTATGTTGCATGGATTGTTTCAGATAATCTAACAAAAATGCCTGACTTAAGTACTACTATTATCAATCTTATGAATGAAGAAGGTGAGGCTCAGAAAGTTTAAGTACTTTGTCTAAAATAATATTGCTGTACTAGATCAGCCTTTTTGTGTTTTTGATATTCCTTATAACAATGCACCTATAATAAAAATTCAATTCAAAGTCTGGATTCTTGTAGCAGGTTTAATTCTGATTTGATTGTTAGATAATAGATGTAAGTCTTAAGCATGACCTCTCAATGATTAGAGTTGAAGAATCAGCAGGTTTTTCTAGTTAAACTTTGAAAACCTTGCAAACTTAAATGACTATAATAATTAGAACATTGTATCTTGGGACAAAAATGAATGTTTATTTTTCTAAAAGACAATTAGAGAGTAGACCCTCAGGTTTTACAATCTAACTACAAAGGCTATACCCCTCAGTAAAATAGCAAAATAATTAATGGTAACATCTCTGACCTACACCAAGTTCATTTTCCGCAAACTCAAGAAAATGAAATGCCTAGAGCATGACTTTAATCTAATCTTGATTTTTAACCTTCTGTTATGCATATTGATATCAGCTCTTAAAAGAACTCCTTTTAGAATTCAAAAGGCATGCATTTCTGCTTGTAGTTTTCTTTCATTAAGATTTTTTCTCATTATAGAAACTTTGTCCCTTCTACTTTTTATTTTAGAAACCAAAGGTCTAAATTACTTTTCTTGTAGCTTTTAATTAGGCCCTATTACAGTGGATACAGAGCATGATGCATGTTTACATGGATAATTATGACAATTTTTATATAATTATAAACAGAATCATTAAAGTGAAACAGGCTTTAAGAATGTGTAGGTATTAATTGTACTAATAAATTGTTAAAGGCCTGCTAATTAAAGAAATAACTAAATGATGGAGTATTGTATACTTTGCTTTGTAGAGGGAAAAATGTACGCTAAAATTTGTAAAACTTAAAAATTAGATATCCATTTAACCACATAGTAGTAGATTGCTCTTTAAAGAAATCCTATAGTAGACTCTCTTATAAAATACATCCTATTCTCTGTGCTTTAAGAAATTATATCAAGCTTAATTATCTACTGCTAAGCAAGAGATTCCTCTGAGAAATTCAGGGTATTTAGGAATTTATAGCTGGAACTGTGACAGTATAATTTTTTAAGATACTCCTTCCCCTCAAAAGGTTATCTTCTAATCTTGGATACCGTCCACAGTTTTGGTGAGATTTATTCATTGCCTACCATGTTCTCTGCTGGGCTCAGCAGATGAGTGTACATGGAGTACCAAATAAATGGTCTTTCTACTCAAAGAAACTTAAATTGTTGTGAGGAGCAGGGGGAACCTGTATGTAGATGAAGAATATGATAAAAAATCAAAGAAACCGCACATGTACGATGTTTGAACAGAAAGATATGTCGATAGCCAAATGGTTCTATGATTGGAAGTTAAAAAAAGAACAAAAGCTATTCTGCTATTGAAAACTCCCATATAGGCCTATGCCATATCCCATATACCCCATGAGGACTCTCAGTGGCTCTTCTTTCTGGGAAAATCCACATTTGAGAACAAACTCAGTAGTCTAGGATTTTTCCTGTTTGGTCACAGAAGGTACAAATGATGAGTCTGAAATAGGTTTTTCCAGCTGGCCTGGAATTTGAATGTCATTTCTTTCTTTTGCTGATCCTAAGAAACTAGCAGTATTTTTATTGACTCCAAATGGCTGTTTGTAAATGACTGAAAAAGATGCGTTGCACACATAGCCAAGTCCATTTGCTAACACTAGGAAATTTCACATGTAAGCTGAGTTAGGCATCTGATTCTGGTGCCATAGCTGCAGCTGTTGAAAGCCGCACAGTTCTTGTAAGTATCAACATCTTGGTCATTGTTGACCCTTCTTTTTCATCCCCCACACTTTGGCAGTTGTTCAGTCTAGTCATCCTCCTCAATTCACACATAAAACTCTCAGGTAGATTTTTTTCTTAAAAATAAGTTTCAACAGTAGTTAGAAATATTCAGTCATTTAATCCAACTTCCCTTCTGACCCATTATACTTTATGATTCCTTTGTTTTGCTCAACAAAGGTCTGTTGCTCTGTGTCAAGCAGTAGGCTAGCAAATCAGGGATGACAAAGCAGACCACTGAGTTTATATCTACTGAAATATACATTATTGGAGAATCCCATAAACACATGTGAAAGCGCAAGTCTGACATGTTCTGTGAGGGAAAGCTTATGGGAGTACCTAATTTGGGTACCGTAATCAGAGGGGTCTGGGAAGACTAGTCTGAGAAAATGATGCATGATCTGAAACATAAGGGCCAAGAGGGGAAGGAAGATCCTTTCTGCCATGGGCAACAGCATGTATGAATGCTCTAATAGGAAGAACTGAGAGGCCAGAGCAGAAGATGGGCGGTGTTAAGGCTGAACTGAAAACTGGAACATACAAGTTATTGCAGGCAATGTTAAAGATTTTCTTCTTAATCCTAAGAGTGGCAGGGAAGCCACTGAAAAGTTTTAAGTGACAAAGAGGAATAAACCAATGAGACATTTATATAAGGCCATTTTGGCTACGTTTTGGAGAGACCATGAGACAGGGAGCCAGAGTGAACTTTTAGATCAGTTGAGCGGCTTTGTGATGATCCAGGAGAGGGATGATGTTCTTCGATCAAGGTTCACGTCAAGATTCTGACATTTCAACCTGAATTGTTTATGATGCCATTCATTAGACCAGATTTTTGGTTTTAGGTGTCTTTGATACATTGAGGGGAGCTTCCCACGTTGACATTTCGACCTGAATTGTTTATGATGCCATTCATTAGACCAGATTTTTGGTTTTAGGTGTCTTTGATACATTGAGGACAAGCTGATAAAGAAGGCCACTGGATAGAACAAGTGACTCAGAAGAGAGGACTAGGCTAAAAGTAGAAATTAGAGAATCTGCCTTATAATATCCAAAATAGCTTTCCAGACTTCTGTTCAAACACCTTCAAAATGACGGAAAATTCACCACCACAACAACTAGACATGTTTTAATTAAAGAAAGATGTTCCTTATGTTGGACTAAAAGCTTTTTTAAAAGTAATTTTTATTGGAGTATAGTTGCTTTACAATGTTGTGTTAGTTTCTGTTGTACGAAGAACTGAATTAGCTAAATGCACATATCCCCTCTTTTTTCAGATTTCCTTCTCATTTAGGTCACCGCAGAATACTGAGTAGAGTTCCCTGTGCTATACACTCGGTTCTCATTAGCTATCAGTTTTATGCATAGTAGTGTATATATGTCAATCCCAATCTCCCAATTCATCCCATCCCCCCGACCCTTGGTATCCTTACCTTTGTTCTCTACATCTGTGTCTCTGCTTCTGCTTTGCAGATAAGTTCATCTGTACATTTTTCTATATTCCACACATAAGTAATATTATATGATATTTGTTTTTCTCCTTTGGACTTACCTCACTATGTATGACACTCTCTAGGTCCATCCACGTCTCTGCGAGTGGCGAGATTTTGTTACTTTTTATGGCTGATTAATGTTCCATTGGGTATATGTACCACATCTTTATCAATTCCTTGGCTGATGAACATTTAGATTGCTTCCATGTCCTAGCTATTGTAAAGTGCTTCAGTGAACATTGGCATGCATGTATCTTTTAGAATTATGGTTTTCTCTGGGTGTATGTCCAGGAGTGGGATTGCTAGATCATATGGTAGTTCAATTTTTAGTATTTTAAGGGCCCTCCATACTGTTCTCTATGGGCTTCCCTGGTGGCTCAGATGGTAAAGAATCTGCCTGAATGCAGGAGACCTGGGTTCGATCCTTGGGTTGGGAAGATCCCCTGGAGGGGGGCACGGCAACCCACTTCAGTATTCTTGCCTGGAGAATCCCCATGGACAGAGGAGCTTGGCAGGTTTACAGTCCATGGGGTTGCAGAGTTGGGCACAACTGAGCTACTAAGCACAGCACATACTGTTCTTCCTAAGGGCTGTACCAATTTACATTCCCATCAGCAGTGTGGAAAGGTTCCCTTTTCTCCACCCCCTCTCCAGCATTTCAGTGGAGATGATTCCCTGAATCAAAAACCTTCAGTGATTCCCTACCTATTCTGTGATTGCCTGTCAGTTTTAGAATAGGCTGTTAGGATTTTAAGGCCCTTTTCATTGTGACTCAACCCTATTCTTCCAGCTAGGCTGGTGATTTCATTATTCCCCAAACATACCTTACTCTTTTATTCTTTTATACCTGTATTCAGTTACTTTCTTCTGCCTTGGACACGTGATGGTAGGTTGCTTCAGTTGTGTCTGACTCTTTGCCACCTTATAGCCTATAGCCTGCCAGACTGGTTTGTCTGTGGGATTCTCCAGGAAAGAATACTGGAGTGGGTTGCCATACCATTCTCCAAGTGATCTTCTCGACCCAGGGATCGAACCTGTGTGTCCAGCATTACAGGCAGATTCTTTACCATCTGAGCCACTAGCCTATATATCTCTTATTCTTGAGATCTTACCATTCATTCAAGGTTTATTCAAGAAGGTACTTCCTCTTGACTCTCACTGGTCTTCCTTATGTTGTAGCTCCCTGTTTACCTATATATACTATCAATTCCCTTCAGACTCCCTGAGGGCAAGCAATGTGTATTATCCATTTTGTGTCACTGACAACTTCTAGGAAATTCCTGAGTGCTGAAATACTTGTTCAGTTGAGTTAGTTTTAATTATTTCCTTAAAGAGAAAAAACAATATATTTTTCAGTAGCTTCCTTTTCTTTTTTTTCTTTTTTTTTATGAGGAAAAACATTTGTGTTAGAGGTTCTCAAAAATACTTAGCACAAAGACCACTTGGGAGAACCTGTGACGATTATAGGTTTCTTGACTCCCCAACAAAATTCTAATTCTTGAAATGCATATCTGATAGATCTGATGTTGGACCTCAGTATCTGTGCTTTTGTAAGTGCCCTGGGAACGTGGGCAGGTTAAAGCAGGGGAGGATTCAGATCATATGTCCCCTCGATTGTACTTTCAGAAATACTGCAACACAGTGTTTGCCATTATGCCTATTAATGGACTATTGTTACCTTCCTTTTACAAAACAGATCAGTTCATTAACAGAGGAACAGTTAGCATGCGGAACAGTAAACATCAAGATGTTTGTCATATTGCCTTTGGATCCAAAGTTCTTGGACCACCTCCACTCTCTGGCAGAAGAAATAACATGAGGCTATCCAGTGAGGTAGGAGCAAGGTTTGAAGAGCTTATCTAAGCATGGGTGGTATGGGAGGGGAAGGGTTTTCTCTCATTCAGAGGGGAAAGGAAAGGAGAGAGACTACATGCCAAAAGCATAAGTCTTGAATAAATTTGGAACAGAAATTCTGGATTTTAGAAGACCCCAAAACTGTTTTCTTTCTGTCATGTCAACACAGTTAACAATTGTGAGTTTTCTTTTCATTAAATATGTTCGCAAAACTTAAAGACAAATATATGTGAGCACATTTTGTGGTCTCCTTCAAAAAGGAGTTGGATCATCACCAGATACCTTACAATGAACAGATTCTCAAATGTTATATTTTTATTTTTAGTTTCCTCTGAGTATCTGACATACACAGTGATTTTCATTTCAACTCCTACCTACTAAAGATGGAGTGTGGCAAATAAGCACATTTTAATTTATGTTTCTATAAGATTTGCTTGTCTTTTGTTTTATGTCACATCATATTTATCCATTTCTTTCTAATTTTCTACCATAATTTCTCTCTTCAACTTTTTAATGTTCTCATTCCCTTTTTTTTGAACCTTACTTTATTTGTCCAACTATTATTTCTTCTATGTAGATTCTACAAGAAAAAATGCAGTTCCTATATTTTAAAATATAAATTAATTCTTTTTCCTTATAGATAGTAAGATCTGTTGGGTCCAAAAGTAACCGATTATGCCAGAAGTCTACAGTAGAGAAGTGTGTTAACAGTGCAGAAATGTCAGCCTTGCTGTTATCTGAGTCTGAGGCACAAGGAGATAAAGAAAATATTGGCCAAATAAAGCAGACTATACCTGTTCTTGGTAAGAATTCTACATAAAGATTGATAGCTAGTGAAAACAGTGAGAAATGTTAATAAGAAAGTCATAGTTATATTCTTGATTAGATCTTAAGTTCAGAGAATTATCATCTGAAAATGAAAATGGTGATAGATATTGAAATATGTTTAGAATAGTGTGTTTTCATATATATTTATATATTATCTTCTGGAACCTATCATTCTATTTATTGTTATTTTACATTGCTATAGTACCCTGTGTTTTTACTTTCTGGTGACTAGTGATAAAATGTAGTATCCAATTATTACTATGTTTTGCAAACCCCATGTGCATTTTAAGTTTTCTTAGTTTTGTCTTTTAATTAATCTTCCATTTGTAAAGTGCTTTTTATTTTCCTTCCCTGTTACAAAAAATAGCCCCATTAGTAAAGACAAGACTTTTATCCCAGGTTATATAAGATTGAGAGTTAAGGCTAACAGACTAAGTGATTTGCAAATTGTTTGCAATTGGTAGTTATTAGAAAGAATGGAAATCAGAACGCAAGGCTTACCACTCCCTGTCAGTTTGTCCACCTTTACTGGTCTGACTTTTATCAGCTTGAAAAAGGGGAGAGGCATTTGGGTTCATTTGATTTAGAAATTAATGATCACTGTTAGAGACTGTATCTCCACTGGAATATAAAACTGAGACGAGGAAATTAATAACAGATATTCAGTCCCAGTTTTATCACTGTCTGTGAGACCTTGATCAATTTTCTTAAAAACTACGAGGCTCAGTTTCCTCATCAGTAAGGATACAGTTACTACTATCACTAGTAGTAATAGGAAATAACACTGCCTTAAAGGGTCAATTTGAGGATTCAGTGAGGACAGTCACTCAAGCACATTGTATTGTGCCAAGAATGTAAGTGTTCAGTAAATATCAAATGCTGCTGCTATGATTATTATTATTATTATTATTATTATTACAGAAATTAAGAATTCTTCAAGATTGATCTCACTTCTCCAGGGTTCTTCTAGAAATCACCCTCTAAGTGCTTCTTGAATGATAGCTGGCCACACTCTTTTAAAGAAAAAAAAATAATTTCTTTGCATTGGCCATAGATTTCATTTTTTTATGTTTTCTAATATAGCATGTTGTATGATTAGCATTAATCTAAATTATTTCTAGTTCTCTATATGGTTACATTACATGAATAAAATACATTAGTAGTTTTGAAAACCTGATACAGTTCTAATATTGGGAATAGAAATAAATAGCTAGTTCCTATAAAGAAATAAGTTGTGTTTTTTATACAGCTTTACATTTTGTCAGAATGATACATGAACATTCTTATTATGACTATAATTACATTTAGAGTTTATTTCAAACTATATAGTACTTTCTGTTGTGGCTTTTTGTTCTTTGATATGAAAATGTACCAGCCAGTCTGCATATTATGCATCCACATCCCCCTCAAGAACCATCAGCCTATAAGAATAATAACAGGAGAAGATTACGGTTAAAAAGCACCAGCAGAGAAAGGACAGAGACACCCAACGGTATGGCACTAATTCAATACTATCTTATATCTGTATATTATTCAGAGCAATTGAATCTCTCTCTGCAGGTTGTAAATTTCAAAGGATTATGAACCAATTCATTTAAAATATAAATGTCTGTTCTACAAGGATTATGGAAATCAAATTTTCTACAAAAGGATTGCTCTAGAGCAACAGAGATTTGTTGGATTAAATAGACAGTGCCACAAAATAAAGGACTTCCTACTTCTACTCTCAAAGGCTGAATATAAGCTTAAATTATTGATTTTTAAAAAGGCCCAAATTTGATGGAGATTCCTGCCTGCAGACTTTACAAAATTGAACTTAACTCATAATTTTTCATGTTTCATTTATCTCTCTTCTTTTTAAATTGGGCCCATTTTAGATTGTTTTTATATTTGCTATCTCTCCTTTTGGACTTCTTGACGTCTGTTATAATGTAGATTAACATTCAACTCTTTGCAACCAATAAAGCATTAGAGAGATATAGTCAACTATTCTATTAATTGTTATTCCTTAAAATACTAGATTTGAGTCAGGTATGTACAAATTTGTATACACATGCATTAGTCTATCCTGAATCAAGCCTAGAATCTATGATATATACATCTGTTAGCATAATTTCTCGAAAATGTAGCTTTCTTGGGGAGGCCAAAATTCTGCTTGCTAGGTTTCATATTATTTTTATAAAATAATAGGTCGAAAAATTACTTCTGCAATGCCTGTATCCATTTTACTTAAGGTGCTAAAAGAACAAGCTTTCTTTTAAAGAGTTGAGTTCAATAAGAATTGTCATTTAGAAAAAACACACTCCATTTTACATGGAACCTAAGGGAAAAATATAGTACCTTTTAAAATTATATGGGTTTTGGAATTCCTTTTATCACATATCATAAAACTTAAATTTAAAATGTCCCCATGCAAATATCAAGGAATTTTAAGATGAACTTCTACAAAAAATGCAACTGGGTTCATCTTAAAATATTCTACTGGAAAAAAAATGCATATAATCTATATTGTCACATCAAACTTCCTTTTTAATAATCATATAGAAAAGTATCAGTTCAGTTCAGTTCAGTTGCGCAGTCGTGTCCGACTCTTTGCGACCCCATGAATCGCAGCACGCCAGGCCTCCCTGTCCATCACCAACTCCCGGAGTTCACTCAGACTCACGTCCATTGAGTCTGTGATGCCATCCAGCCATCTCATCCTCGGTCGTCCCTTTCTCCTCCTGCCCCCAATCCCTCCCAGCATCAGGGTCTTTTCCAATGAGTCAACTCTTCGCATAAGGTGGCCAAAGTACTGGAGCTTCAGTTTTAGCATCATTCCTTCCAAAGAAATCCCAGGGTTGATCTCCTTCAGAATGGACTGGTTGGATCTCCTTGCAGTCCAAGGGACTCTCAAGAGTCTTCTCCAACACCACAGTTCAAAAGCATCAATTCTTCTGCGCTCAGCCTTCTTCACAGTCCAACTCTCACATCCATACATGACCACAGGAAAAACCATAGCCTTGACTAGACGGACCTTAGTCGGCAAAGTAATGTCTCTGCTTTTGAATATACTATCTAGGTTGGTCATAACTTTTCTTCCAAGGAGTAAGCGCCTTTTAATTTCATGGCTGCAGTCACCATCTGCAGTGATTTTGGAGCCCAAAAAAACAAAGTCTGACACTGTTTCTACTGTTTCCCCATCTATTTCCCATGAAGTGATGGGGCCAGATGCCATGATCTTCGTTTTCTGAATGTTGAGCTTTAAGCCAACTTTTCCACTCTCCTCTTTCACTTTCAACAAGAGGCTTTTTAGCTCCTCCTCACTTTCTGCCATAAGGGTG
>SJXQ01012246.1:0-18143 GCA_006408695.1 Aepyceros melampus
AGCATCTGCTGGATCATGTAAAAGGCAAGAGAGTTCCAGAAAAATGTCTATTTCTGCTCTATTTCTATGCCAAAGCCTTTGACTGTGTAGATCACAATAAACTAGAAATGATAGAGTCTCACATTTCGTCTGACTTCAATGAAAAGGAAGATTCAAAGGTTGCCTTTTTTCCCAGTTGAACATACCCTTGAGTGAATCTCAAGCCACTTCATTAGAAAACACTGCTTTTGAGTAAAGAGTCTTGAGTTGTCACAGTTAGGGAGTCTCAAATGGATTTCGGTATAACCTCCAAATTGTTGAATTTCCCAAAGCATCATGATAAAATCTGTTAACAAATTTAACCATATTAGAATTACATAAGTAAATAATGCCACTAAAATGAATTTTAATATGTCAGTTTGGCTAAGCTGAACTTTAGTATACAGAATTCCCTTTCTAGTATGCTTCTCCTTAGGGTATCTACAAATAATATTCTCTTAAGTAAGCTGGAGGACAAAGGCAGCAGACCTTTTGTAAAAGGCAAACAGCTTCCCCATTTTTCACTGAAACATTACTATACAGAAGTGAGAAGCAATGTGGTAGGACTGAAGTTTTTCTAACCAGTTGGCTTTCAGTGAATCAAAAGAGCCTGACTTCAGCAGCTGGAACATCTTAAACATTACAGCTTTAATAAATTAAGTAGCCTATGGACAACAAGTTTCAGCCTTTACATTTGAGGTTCTTCCCTCCTCATGACTTTTTCTTCCCCTTCTGACTGCCTTTCTTGTGGATTTTAGATTTACTTAGCCAGTAAAACAATTATAAGCCAGGTCTTTAAAATAAATGCATACATATAAAATAGATACACTGCTTATAATAAATAAATGGAATTAATGTGTGTGACTTATAAGTAACATGTATTTATTACCTTTTGTTTGTATGTGTACTTGGGTATATGTGTGTTTCTGTGTGTTTATCCTCTAAGATGTTGTTTTGCTCTAGTTGAACCCTGACTAATACATTTACCTCACAGTTCTTTGCTGTATTTCAGAAAGGGAAAGTAGAAATGATATAGTACTCTGAGGTCTGAGCTTAAATGGCTTAAGGTTCTAAGTAGAGAAATGAATGTACTTTAACAATTGTTTTCAAAGAACAATTTCAATTGGTAGACACAGCAAAGAAGGAAACAAATCAAGATAAACTGTTATTGAAACAAGTCATAAGTAAACTGTTATTTGTTTAATTGGGTTTTGCTCAGGTGAACTGACGGAGAAGGCAATGGCACCCCACTCCAGTACTCTTGCCTGGAAAATCCCATAAGCAGAGGAGCCTGGTGGGCTGCCATCTCTGGAGTCGCACAGAGTCGGACATGACTGAAGTGACTTAGCAGCAGCAGCAGCAGGTGAACTGTGGTATTGGAGAAGACTCTTGAGAGTCTTGGACTGCAAGGAGATCCAACAAGTTCATTCTAAAGGAGATCAGTCCTGGGTGTTCTTTGGAAGGACTGTTGTTGAAGCTGAAACTCCAATACTTTGGCTACCTTGTGCAAAGAGTTGACTCATTGGAAAAGATTCTGATGCTGGGAGGGATTGGGGGCAGGAGGAGAAGGGGTCAACAGAGGATGAGATGGCTGGATGGCATCACCGACTGGATGGACATGAGTCTGAGTGAAATCCAGGAGTTGGTGATGGACAGGGAGACCTGGCATGCTGTGATTCATGGGGTCGCAAAGAGTTGGACACGACTGAGTGACTGAACTGAACTGAATAAGAACTACATAATTTATATAATCCCATCAATTCAACATGAGGGGATTATTCAAATAATGTAAAACAATTTATATCTTTTTAAAACATGTATCCCTTGATGCAACATTATTCTACTACTAACACAAACACTGAGATCATCTTGGAATATTTAGTTTCAAATTCTGATAAAAATGATGCAACTCTGTTACTTAAGCACAGTAGTGTTTATACTGGGAAAATCATGAGTATTCCTAGAAAAACTGTGAGATTCCTTGCTGCCATTACCATAATGGACAATTTAACAATTTTCTTTCTGTGACTAGTTATCTGTTATGTATTTTATTTATGTGTTGTTCTGGGATACCCAGACAGGTCTGGGATTTATTAGGATTGATCCACCATTGGGTTGTGTCTGTTAGCACTGACAGCTTTGCTTTCAATACTCTCCAATGCCCTTTCTATATATTTGTGACTTAATAAGTTTATAGCTCATATTTACTATTGTGATTTTATAATTAATTTGTTAAAAAATCTGCTCATATGTCTAATGATTCTTAGATTTGTTGAGGTTCTAAAAAAGCAAATGTTTCCATAATTGGTTGGAAAAAAGGTGACTTTTAGGGGAAGGGAGGGATATTGCTTTTTCTCGCTCATAAGATTGGAGTTCTTTCATTTTGATGTAATGGGAAAAATTTTTTATTTAAAATCAGAAGATCTGGATTTGAGGCTTTGCCATTTCAATATCAACTTAAGTATCAGCTCTGTGGCCATTTAATAGTATTTTAGGAGAATTTCAATTTAATTTCCTTACTCATAAAGTCTGGATAATAGTCATTTTGTCTTTCAAGACTGCATTAATTATATACAAGATAAAATATGTGAGAATATTTTTTCTTAAAGTGCTATGAAAATACATAGTAGTATTTCATAGAGATATTTTAATCCAAATATAGTTACCATCATTATTAAAATTAACTAAGTTTGTCCAACATATTTGTTTGTCCAAATATTTTATGTGCTTTACAAATGTTCTATTTTCATTATAACCCTATGAACAAAAGAAAGTACCATTATTACCCCAGTTTCACAGATGAAGGAAATGATACTTTTTTACAAGGTAATATACCTAACAAGTGATAGTTTCTAATAATTTTAAGGATGGAAGATTGTGGTTTTTCACTGAAAAGTTAGTTCCTTGGTCAGGTATTTAATGTTACTTAATTGCTTAGTATATTACAAAGAAATGCCTAAAACAGTACTGCATTTTCTATTTTTGCCAAGTAAACTTAGAGGTCAAATAAACTGAAAAACTTGCTATTGGCTGTATATCAAAAATCCCTGATAATAATTGTTGCATTTTATTTATCTATAATAGATGATTAGGAATTTCCCCAAATCTATAAATATTCATAGTTCTCAATATATGCAGTAATTGTTATCTTGATAGAAATCATGTGAAACTCAGAATTTTTCTTTCTCATTTTTATAAGTAGAGCTCAGGGGTTTGTGGTAAAAAAAAAAAATTATACAAATGTCAAAAACATTACAATTCAACTAATGTTATAAATTTCATAACAGTAGCTTCATCCCTGATTCAATATAAAACAAAAAGAAATTAGACACATTTTAAGAACATCTGATCTGATAGCAAAGGCTTTAAAAATACATTTCAATTATGTGTTTTAAAATTAAACGATGTGAGAAAGTATAGAAACTTGATTTATCATTTTTCCACTATGAGCGGCATAATCAGCCTTGATAATAATGTAACTTAAACATTACTTGAGAAAAGTTTTGTGTATTAAGGCTCAAAAATGAAAGATTATAGAAGATAGAATGGCATGGTAGAATGACTCAAAATCAAATATGTTTTCTTATTTAACATTCAGAAATATATGATTACCAAACTACCAAGTAATAATATTATCTATGGTAGTGATGTAAAGGAACTCTGGAGCTTGACCTAAGAAAAAATTACATATTTTTTAAGTCTACAAATTAGTGATCATTTGCAGTGTACATTTATTTATGTCCTTAAACAACACAATGCATTTAAGAATCTGAAGCAGAATGCTATTTGTGTCCCTAAAAATTTTTTATCTTTTCTTAATCCGTAGAAATACGTGTTTTAGAACAAGAATGGCAAGATATACAACCCACATGACTAGGAACTGCTTTGTCAGGAAATATGCAAAGAGACAGCAGAAATCTGTACATTCAGTCTGCAAATGAGCCACTGGGAAAAGAAACATCGGTTAGAGGAGACTGCTTGTCAATATTTTCAACATAACCACAAACAGATTAATGCACTATCACATTTAGGTAGTCAGTGTTCTATGGGAATATTATCTTCTCTAAACGGAGCCAATTCTTTTCTCTTCCATCTCTCATACATGTAACAGCAAAGTTATGTATTTTGAAAAGATTGTTTCCAAGAAGATAGATAAGCTCTTTAAGCTTTTGATGGCTTGTATAAATGTTTGCCTTGAAGCTGCAGAGATATAGCACAATTATGTCTTTCTGAACATATTTGAAATGTAAAATTCTAAAGTATAAATGAAGAGCCTTATAAGGGATCAAATGCATTAAATCACTAGAGAAAATCCACCTTATCTTTTTAAAAACTTAATTAAATGCTTTGTGATAATGACTGGCAACTTTCCTGGTGGCTCAGTGGTAAAGATCCGCCAGCAAATGTAGGACATATGGGTTCAATCCCTGGGAAAGAAGATCCCCTAGAGAAGGAAATGGCTACCAACTCCAGTATACTTGCCTGGAGGATTCGATGGACAGAGGAGCCCGGTGGGCTACAGTCCATCAGGTTAGAAAAGAGTCAGACACAGTTCAGTTGTTAACTAAACAACAATAATGACTGAGTCAGCCACCAGAAGAAATCTAAAGGTGTGCCATCAGACTTGGCCTTTAATCATGATTTAGTGTAAATTATTATCCAAAATTTTAAAAACATAGACTTCCTACTTATCACATTTTTGGAATTACTGAAGATAGTATCTATAAAATACAATTTTCTAAATTTAAAACCATGATTTTTACACAAATACAGAACAAATACATGTCAAAGATACTTACTAAAAACATTAATCAATTAAGGAACTAGTAAGATGGTAAAGCTGGTTTAAAAAATTATTTGAGAAATGGAAATTTATACAATCACCCAAAGGAATGCTCAATTAAATATGTTAGTAGGCAAAAAACAGATTAAGATCCAACACATTAAATACACTGCTGTGAAGTTAGCTCTTCTTCTAGACAGAAATCTAGTTAATGTTTAACTCCATAATGTCTGGGTGCTAATCACATAAGAAATTAGTTCAGTTCAGTTCAGTCGCACAGTCGTGTCCAACTCTTTGCCACCCCATGAATCACAGGACGCCAGGCCTCCCTGTCCATCACCAACTCCTGGAGTTCACTCAGACTCACGTCCATTGAGTCCAAGATGCCATCCAGCCATCTCATCCTCGGTCGACCCCTTCTCCTCCTGCCCCCAATCCCTCCCAACATCAGGATCTTTTCCAATGAGTCCACTCTTCGCATAAGGTGGCCAAAGTACTGGAGCTTCAGTTTTAGTATCGTTCCTTCCACAAGAAATCCCAGGGTTGATCTCCCTCAGAATGGACTGGTTGGATCTCTTGCCAGGCCTCCCTGTCCATCACCAACTCCTGGAGTTCACTCAGACTCACGTCCATTGAGTCCAAGATGCCATCCAGCCATCTCATCCTCGGTCGACCCCTTCTCCTCCTGCCCCCAATCCCTCCCAACATCAGGATCTTTTCCAATGAGTCCACTCTTCGCATAAGGTGGCCAAAGTACTGGAGCTTCAGTTTTAGTATCGTTCCTTCCACAAGAAATCCCAGGGTTGATCTCCCTCAGAATGGACTGGTTGGATCTCTTTGCAGTCCAAGGGACTCTCAAGAATCTTCTCCAACAGCACAGTTCAAAAGCATCAATTCTTCTGTGCTCAGCCTTCTTCACAGTCCAACTCTCACATCCATACATGACCACAGGAAAAACCATAGCCTTGACTAGATGGACCTTAGTTGGCAAAGTAATGTCTCTGCTTTTGAATATACTATCTAGGTTGGACATAACTTTTCTTCCAAGGAGTAAGCGCCTTTAATTTCATGGCTGCAGTCACCATCTGCAGTGATTTTGGAGTCCAAAAAAACAAAGTCTGACAGTGTTTCTTCTGTTTCCCCATCTATTTACCATGAAGTGATGGGACCAGATATTCTCCATCTTTGGCTGCAAAGAATATAATCAATCTGATTTCGGTGTTGACCATCTGGTGATGTCCATGTGTAGAGTCTTCTCTTGTGTTGTTGGAAGAGGGTGTTTGCTATGACCAGTGCATTTTCTTGGCCAAACTCTATTAGTCTTTGGCCTGCTTCATTCCGCATTCCAAGGCCAAATTTGCCTGTTACTCCAGGTGTTTCTTGACTTCCTACTTTTGCATTTCAGTCCCCTATAATGAAAAGGACATCTTTCTTGGGTATTAGTTCTAAAAGATCTTGTAGGTCTTCATAAAACCGTTCAACTTCAGTGGTTAAGAAATCAAATTTGCGCTTGGATACCCATGTTAATAAAACACTAGTGTTTTATTATGTTTAATTATGTATTATTATGTTTAAAGGTTTGCTTTATAGCATATGTCCCATAAAGACATTGTCCATTCCTCTTACTAATAATATGTTATAAATGTCTATGTTTCTTAACAAAAGTGAAAATGAGAGTCACTTAGTCGTGTCTGACTCTTTACAACCCCATGGACTATACAGTCCATGGAATTCTCCAGGTCAGAATATTGGAGTGGGTAGCCTTTCCCTTTTCCAGGAGATCTTCCCAACCCAGGGATCAAACCCAGGTCTCCCGTATTACAGCTGGATTCTTTACCAGGAAGCCACAAGGGAAACCTTAAAAAGTGTTAATAAATAATGTTTAGTATGTGTGTCCAATTCTTTGTGACCTCATGGGCTATAGCCTACCAGGCCCTTCTGTTCATGCGTATCTCCAGACAAGATTACTGGAGTGAGTTGTCATTCCCTTCTGCAGGGGATCTTCCTGACCCCTTGAATCTAAGTTTCCTTTATTGCAGGCAGATTCTTTACTATCTGAGCCATCTTCTTATAATGATTTCAGCACTGCTACACTAGATGTTTTCACTCAGACGTTACTCCAGGGATCTGTGAACTTTCTAACAGAACATAGATACATATAATTTTTTAAATGTAATAATACGTAGGCTATTATCAGCCCATTATAAGTAAAAATGAATTGAAGAAGGATATATATCTTCCTAATTATATTGAAATATGCAAGATTTCAAGTGTTTTCCATGAGCTGCCAAAACTTAATTTTGTAGAGTGAGTAGTCATCTATTGTGTGTTACAAGAACTGCCTCCTTAAGGGTCATTGCAATTACTAAAATACTGTTTCCTGGAGTGGCTGAGGTCACTTTCTCTCTTTGAACGTGGCCTACTTGTTCAGGGCAGTCAGTACAATTCTCACTATGTATATAGTATTTTTATAGACAAAGCAACCTAATTTGAAAGAAATTGTTGGATATAGGGTGACAAATAGTTCATCATGTCTATTGAATTTTTATCTTGTTGTGAGTTGTAGATATGGCCTATTCAGAATTATATTCCCCACAGTACCTAAAACATTTTCTTTCATAATAAATGAACCCTGAATAAAAATAGAATTGGTCCTACTCCCACATAAAAGCACTCTACTAGTCTTGTTTTCGAAGCACATTTTTTCTGTCAATATTAGCTAAGACTAGCAACTCAAAATAGATGCTTCTCTCATCAGGAAAAATATCAGCAATGGTGAAACCATATCTTTAGCTCACAGGAATAAAACAGTAAACCTGAAAGAAATGCAACACATCTATTCCTCTAGATTTTTAAATTTTAAATTGTAGTTAATTTTAAACTAAATACTTAAATTCTAAATGTGTTATTCTTTTGTTAAATTGGTTTTACAGAACTATGACAACATATGTTTAGCCTACACAGAGGAAATATAACAAAGTGTTATTATATTTACTCTCCATATTTTAGAAAATCAATTATGTAAATCAATACATCTTTACTGAATAACTTCTATGGGACAGACAATAATACTGTTTACCACATATACAGACTATCTTCTGCAGAACTCCTGGGTGCTAGATTTGTCTCAGCAGTTTTCAGTACCTGAAAATAGTTCCTATATAGAATAAATGGTGAGTTTCATGGCTAAGTGCCTTCTGATTAATGTAACTGATTTTGTTTCATTCTTTTCTTTTTTTTTTAATTTTGGGTATTTTTTAAATTAATTTTTATTTTTTAGTTTGTTTTGCTTTACAGTGCTATATTCATTTTGTTATACATTGACTGATGTGATTTGTGACTTACCTCTGGCTAGTGTGAAGAATGTGACAGTATATATATGAATAGTGATCTTACTCTCTAGCATTTTTTGTTTATCTATTTATTTGGTCTTGTTTTTCTTACATCCTAAGTATTGTCATTCACTCAGAATTACTTATAAATGTAATGTTGACAGTAGCATCCTTCTTCTCCATCATTAATCAGGATAAAAAAGTTAACTTCTTGAGAAAATCAGTAATACAAAATTCCCTGAGGACAGACTGATTGCAATCCTAAGTCCAAATTAAATTAATTTTATTTTTATGCTCTTAAGATAGGATAAAAGAAGAGCCTAGAAAATGCCAGTATATTTAATTTATAAGATTTTATAATGCTGCTACTTAGAGTGCATTTTAGTTCAAACAGCTTTGAAGAATTGGAGTGAAAGTTCATTAAAACATTACTCTGGAACACAGTAATAACTCAGTATTATCTTTGTTGTATTGAACTGCATTGGTAACCAGAACACATATTTCCAGTAGCAGGCACAGTGTTCTTTTACGTGAAGATGTCTGAATTCACCCATTGAGATGTTTAGAGGAATCTCAGAAAAGTTAAAAAAAAAAATGCACACACATTCTAATTACCTTCAATAAACTCAAGGTAAGATGGGACCAGCTGAGTGAAATGATTATTCATGGAAACAGCTGGAAAATTTTAAAACAGAATATAGAGCTCTGCAACTCAAGCTGGGTGCATTCTAATGACATCATCTGTAAGCATGAAAAATATCAACACCCTTCCTCCCTACAGAATCAGAATGCATTTTCCTCAGGATCCCCAAGTCATCTGCATGCACACTAAAGTTTGTGAAACACTGCTAGAAATGCTATGGAGACTAAGACAAAGATTGTTAGTCAGCCCTCCTAGCAAGCACAGATGGAACACTCACAGGAGTAACTGAAGAAACGATATTGAAGTGACATGTTACGGGCTGTTCTAGTGTCCCTCCTCTCTGAAATTTATCTGCTGAAGTCCTAACCCCTTATTACCTTAGAATGAGTATATTTTGCAATAGAAATTTTAAATAGGTACTGAATTAAAATGAGTTCATTAGAGTTAGCCACAATTCAGTATGGCTGGTGTCCTTACAAAAAGATTTAGATACAAATGGGTAGAGAAGATATGAAGATACAATGAAAAAAAAAAAAAGGTGACCGTCTACAAACCAAGGAGAGAGACATCAGAATAAAGCAACCTTGCCAAGAACTTGACATTAGACCTCTAGGCTTAAGAATTGTGAAAAAATAGAATTCTGTTGTTTGAGCCATTCAATCTGTGGTTCTTATTCTGGCAGCCTGAGCATAACCCCCTACAAACCTATTCATGAATGTGTGAACAGGATAAGGATGGTAGAGTACTTCAAGGCTAACAAGGCAGAGACCTATTCCTGTTTTTAAGTCCAAAAGCAGCTGTAACTATTGGAAAGATGCCCTTGTAGAAGCTACATTCTTAAGAAGTAGAATGCAGCTGCCAAAGAATTGCAGGCTGACAGAAAAGGAGTACAGAGAACAAATATGACTTATTTCAGACCACTTGTTTCTTCTGTTCTTCAAAATTCATATTCCTTACATTGACTAAATTAAATTCACAGCCAGAAGGTAAGATGCAGTTTGTACAAGTCAACCTCCCAGGAAAAAAAGAAAGTGGACAATGATGGAACGTAGACTGGAAGGGGAAGCAGAAATTATGCAGCAGAGTTGCTTACCTTTCTTTCTGTTGTTTTTACCAACTGATTCCATTTTTATTAAGTAGGGATATATCCAGCTAAAAGACTTATTTTCTTAATGTCCCTTGAACTTATTTGTGCATAACCATGATTAACTTCTTCTTTAGATATAAATGGACATTGTAGGGTGGAATATCAAAGCATGCTCTTTGAAAACATACAGGTAGCTGGAATATTTTCTGCCATCTATTCCTTCTTGCCAGTGTCTGTGGTGCATTTGATTGACACTCTGACAGCCATACTGGACCATGGAGTGAACTTGCATTTGGAAGTGAGTGCTAAGAGCAAATATATGGAAGGGACGTGAGTCTTGATTAAATATCAAGCACCTCAAAATTCCTGAAGTAACTAGAGTATATAATAATTTTATATATTGAAGCCACTGTTACTTTTTATATTGTTTGACATTATAATGATAGTGTTCGCTATCACCTCAGTTCAGTTCAGTCGCTCAGTCATGTCTGACTCTTTGTGACCCCATGAATAGCAGCACACCAGGTCTCCCTGTCCATCACTACCTCCTGGACTCAGACTCATCACTCAGACTCACGTCCATATTGTAGGGTGGAATATCAAAGCATGCTCTTTGAAAACATACAGGTAGCTGGAATATTTTCTGCCATCTATTCCTTCTTGCCAGTGTCTGTGGTGCATTTGATTGACACTCTGACAGCCATACTGGACCATGGAGTGAACTTGCATTTGGAAGTGAGTGCTAAGAGCAAATATATGGAAGGGACGTGAGTCTTGATTAAATATCAAGCACCTCAAAATTCCTGAAGTAACTAGAGTATATAATAATTTTATATATTGAAGCCACTGTTACTTTTTATATTGTTTGACATTATAATGATAGTGTTCGCTATCACCTCAGTTCAGTTCAGTCGCTCAGTCATGTCTGACTCTTTGTGACCCCATGAATAGCAGCACACCAGGTCTCCCTGTCCATCACTACCTCCTGGACTCAGACTCATCACTCAGACTCACGTCCATCGAGTCAGTGATGCCATCAGCCATCTCACCCTCTGTCGTCCCCTTCTTCTCCTGCCCCGAATCCCTCTCAGCATCAGAATCTTTTCCAATGAGTCAACTCTTCACATGAGGTGGCCAAAGGACTGGAGCTTCAGTTTTAGCATCATTCCTTCCAAAGTACACCAAGGACTGATCTCCTTTAGAATGGACTGATTGCATCTCCTTGCAGTCCAAGGGACTCTCAAGAGTCTTCTCCAAAACCACAGTTCAAAAGCATCAATTCTTCGGTGCTCAGCTTTCTTCACAGTCCAACTCTCACATCCATACATGACCACAGGAAAAACCATAGTCTTGACTAGATGGGCCTTTGTTGGCAAAGTAATGTCTCTGCTTTTCAGTATGTTACCTAGGTTGGTCATAACTTTTCTTCCAAGGAGTAAGATTCTTTTCATTTCATGGCTGCAGTCACCATCTGCAGTGATTTTGGAGCCCCAAAAAATAAAGTCTGACACTGTTTCCACTGTTTCCCCATCTATTTCCCATGAAGTGATGGGGCCAGATGCCACAATCTTCTTTTTCTGAATGTTGAGCTTTAAGCCAGCTTTTTCACTCTCCTCTTTCGCTTTCCTCAAGAGGCTTTTTAGATCCTCTTCACTTTCTGCCATAAGGGTGGTGTCATCTGCATATCTGAGCTTATTGGTATTTCTGCAGGCAATCTTGATTCCAGCTTGTGTTTCTTCCAGCCCAGCGTTTCTCATGATGTACTCTGCATATAAGTTAAATAAGCAGGGTGACAATAAACAGCCTTGACGTACTCCTTTTCCTATTTGGAACCAGTCTGTTGTTCCATGTCCAGTTCGAACTGTTGCTTCCTGGCTTGCATACAGATTTCTCAGACCACCAGGTCAGGTGGTCTGGTATTCCCATCTCTTTCAGAATTTTCCACAGTTTATTGTGATCCACACAGTCAATGGCTTTGTGATAGTCAATAAAGCAGAAGTAGATGTTTTTCTGGAACTCTCTTGCTTTTTTGATGATCCAGCAGATGTTGGCAATTTGAACCAGCTTGTGTTTCTTCTAGCCCAGCGTTTCTCATGATGTACTCTGCATATAAGTTAAATAAGCAGGATGACAATAAACAGCCTTGACGTACTCCTTTTCCTATTTGGAACCAGTCTGTTGTTCCATGTCCAGTTCTAACTGTTGCTTCCTGGTATGCATACAGATTTCTCAAGAGGCAGGTCAGGTGGTCTGGTATTCCCATATCTTTCAGAATTTTCCACAGTTTATTGTGATCCACACAGTCAAAGGCTTTGGCATAGTCAATAAAGCAGAAATAGATGTTTTTCTGGAACTCTCTTGCTTTTTTCATGATCCAGCGGATGTTGGCAATTTGATCTCTGGTTCCTCTGCCTTTTCTAAAACCAGCTTGAACATCAGGAAGTTCATTGTTCATGTATTGCTGAAGCCTGGCTTGGAGAATTTTGAGCATTACTTTACTAGCGTGTGAGATGAGTGCAATTGTGTGGTAGTTTAAGCATTCTTTGGCATTGCCTTTCTTTGGGATTGGAATGAAAACGGACCTTTTCCAGTCCTGTGGCCACTGCTGAGTTTTCCAAATGTGCTGGCATACTGGGTGCAGCATTTTCACAGCATTATCTTTCAGGATTTGAAAGAGCTCCACTGGAATTCCTTCACCTTCACTAGCTTTGTTCATAGTGATGCTTCCTAAGGCCCACTTGACTTCACATTCCAGGATGTCTGGCTCTAAATGAGTGATCACACCATCATGATTATCTGGGTCATGAAGATCCTTTTTGTACAGTTCTTCTGTGTATTCTTGCCATCTCTTCTTAATATCTCCTGCTTCTGTTAGGTCCAGACCATTTCTATCCTTTATTGAGCCCATCTTTGCATGAAATGTTCCCTTGTAGGGTATCTCTAATTTTCTTGAGGAGATCTCTAGGCTTTCCCATTTTGTGGCTTTCTTCTATTTCTTTGCATTGATCACTAAAGAAGGCTTTCTTATCTCTTCTTGCTCTTCTTTGGAATTCTGTATTCAGATGCTTATATCTTTCCTTTTCTCCTTTGCTTTTTGCTTCTCCTCTTTTCACAGCTATTTGTAAGGCTTCCCCAGACAGCCATTTTGCTTTTTTGCATTTCTTTTCCATGGGGATGGTCTTGATCCCTGTCTCCTGTACAATGTCACAAACCTCATTCCATAGTTCATCAGGCACTCTGTCAATCAGATCTAAGCCCTTAAATCTATTTCTCACTTCCACTGTATAATCATAAGGGATTTGATTTAGGTCATACCTGAATGGTCTAGTGGTTTTCCCTACTTTCTTCAATTTAAGTCTGAATTTGGTAATAAGGAGTTCATGATCTGAGCCACAGTCAGCTCCCATAGCCAGATATAAAATAACATAGGTGTCCATTAGTTGGACAAATGGATAAAAAAAAAATATTTTATATATATAATGGAATACTATTCTGTCTTTAAAAGGAAATCATGTCATTTCTGACAACATGAATGGATCTTGATGGCATAATACTAAGTGATATGTCAGACAAAAAAAATATTGTATGACCTTATTTATATGTGGAATCTAAAATAATCAAGCTCATAGATACAGAGAACTGATTGGTGGTTGCCAGAGGTGGAGATGGCAGTTTGTTGAAATGAGTGAAGGTGGTTGAAAGATATAAATTTCCAATTATAATTTTTTAAAACACTAGCATTTCTATTCAGAGCAGGCAATGGGACCCCACTCCGGCACTCTTGCCTGGAAAATCCCGTGGACAGAGAAGCCTGGTGAGCTGCAGTCCACGGGGTCACTAAGATTCAGACACTACTGAGTGACTTCACTTTCACTTTTCACTTTCATACATTGGAGAAGGAAATGGCAACCCACTCCAGTGTTCTTGCCTGGAGAATCCCAGGGATGGGGGAGCCTGGTGGGCTACAGTCTCTGGGTTCGCACAGAGTTGGACTGAAGCAACTTAGCAGCAGCAGCAGCAGCATTTCTATTCATTAACAATAAATTTTCTGAAAAATAAAGATACTGATCCCACTTACAACACCATCAAAATATTAAAATATTTAAGAATAAGTTTAACCAAGCAGGTGAAATCTCTCTACTCTAAAAACTACATGACACTGATGAAAGAATTAAAGGAAGACACAAATAAACACAAAGGTATCTCACTTTCATGGATTAGAAGAATTAATTTTATTAAATCAGCAATACTAGCAAAAATAATTTATAGAATCATTGTAATATCTATTAAGGTTCCAATGGCATTTTTAACATAAATAGGAAAACACACTCCTAAAATGTATATGTAACCACAAAAAGTCCTGAATATACAAATAAATACTGAAAAGAACAAAGCATAAGAAATCAGTTACTGTTTTCAAACCATATTATAAATCTATAGTAATTAATTGGTCCCATCACTTCATGGGAAATAGATGGGGAAACAGTGTCAGAGTTTATTTTTGGAGCTCCAAAATCACTGCAGATGGTGACTGCAGCCATGAAATTAAAAGACGCTTACTCCTTGGAAGAAAAACTATGACCAACCTAGATAGCATATTCAAAAGCAGAGACATTACTTTGTGGACTAAGGTCCGTCTAGTCAAGGCTATGGTTTTTCCTGTGGTAAAATAGATGGGGAAACAGTAGAAACAGTGTCAGACTTTGTTTTTTTGGGCTCCAAAATCACTGCAGATGGTGACTGCAGCCATGAAATTAAAAGGCGCTTACTCCTTGGAAGAAAAGTTATGACCAACCTAGATAGTATATTCAAAAGCAGAGACATTACTTTGCCGACTAAGGTCCGTCTAGTCAAGGCTATGGTTTTTCCTGTGGTCATGTATGGATGTGAGAGTTGGACTGTGAAGAAGGCTGAGCGCCGAAGAATTGATGCTTTTGAACTGTGGTGTTGGAGAAGACTCTTGAGAGTCCCTTGGACTGCAAGGAGATCCAACCAATCCATTCTGAAGATCAGCCCTGGGATTTCTTTGGAAGGAATGATGCTAAAGCTGAAACTCCAATACTCTGGCCACCTTATGTGAAGAGTTGACTCATTGGAAAAGACTTTGATGCTGGGAGGGATTGGAAGCAGGAGGAGAAGGGGATGACAGAGGATGAGATGGCTGGATGGCATCACTGACTCGATGGACATGAGTCTGAGTGAACTCCGGAAGTTGGTGATGGACAGGGAGGCCTGGTGTGCTGTGATTCAGACATGACTGAATGACTGAATTGAATTGAATTAAAACAGTACTGTAGCAAAAAACAAACAAACAGACATATAGACCAACAGAACTGAATTGAAAACCCAGAAATAAACCCAAGAATATGTTACCAACTACTATTTAACAATGGAGTCAAGAATACTCATGAAGAAAAATTAGTCTCTTTAATCAATGGTGCTGAGTTTAAATACAAAGACCTAGATAGTTTAAAAGTGAAGTGATAGGTAGCATAACTGAAAATGGTGGAATAAGGTGCTCCAAAAATCAGTTATAGATTTGCAGCAACCATTAATCCGGTGAAAATTACCAGAATTTTTGGAATTATTTAGAATTTAATAATGATCTTAAAGCCAATCACTTATTGAAGGAGGAATCCACTGCAATATGGGAAGAGAGGACTCTGGCATTTTCTCTCACCCACCTACAACCTCCCATTTCCCCAGTTTGGTGACATCTCCCATTCCTGGTGTGGTTTGCTCATGCCAGAGGGGTAAAATGGACTTTGTTCATTAAAAAAAAAAAAAAAAAACTGTGTAAGTACACTTTTACCTATCTGATAGTTCCTTGAGAGACCAGAAAAAAGGCTGGATTTTAATCGACTCTCCACAAAATTCTTTCGGGCTCAAATAGCTTTCCAGGCAACATTTCTTGAAAGAATTAAAAGAAATATACCAGTATCCAACTTGTTCAAAGTCCAGTAGAAACAGAAGACAGAAAACAAGACCTGGAATAGAAGAATTTGAAGAGGAAGATACATGGAAGAATAAGAGCTTTAGAAATTTCTCATATATATCAAGGAAATTTTAGTGCAAGATGCATACCTAGGGCCACACACATGTTTGGAAAAGACCAGATGACTCCAGAACTTGCTATGTACTCCAAACATTCAAGAGATAAAGACAAAGTAGAGTAGTAAGTGGCCAGGCTAAGTGTTTAAGGAGTTTTCTAGGTCAGAGCCATTTTGAAAAGACCAGGGGAGTATTATTTACCACTTTTTCTTATTTTTGTTTCCAGGCATTTAAGAAAATCTTTGTTAGAACACCAGATAGACTAAAATAATGAAATAGAAACTTCAGTCTTCATGCTGAAATAATTCAGCTTTGTAAAAATAACTTGAAAAAGTCATTAAGCAGACAATTCAAACCTCAAACAAGCAACAGTGAACCCTGTGGGGGAAGGATGATATAATTTCCAGAGATTCCACATTAGTAGTCTAAGTTCATGCTGTGATCCCTGCCCCACCTCAGGTACTGGAAAAGGGTCCTGCCAATGAGACCTGCTGCCAGGCACTAGAAAATCTGCTACAGTGCTTATCCTTTCACAACTGTTGTTGGACATTAGGAATGGCTCCCACTAGGGCCAAATATCTCATGCCTGAGGCCATTGACTCATGCACTTGCCTCATTAATGGGACCAGATCTCTAGCTGCTGCTAATCCTCTCTCCACACAGTTTCTTGACACTACCAAGGCTCCCACGATACTGCCAGATGTTCCACTTCCGTGCACTGTCCTCACTCAATCAGCGATCCAGGGCAGCCTCAGGAACAGACCCCTGTCAGTGGCCCACATGAAGAGATGGGGATAAACCCATGGCTGAGCCCCAGGGCAAGGCAACTAAGGAAGAGGAATAAAGATCTTTCTTGCAGCAACACAAGCCACAAATTAAATGCCCACAACTGACTTGGTAAACCCTGCATATGTGGAATATCTGAATGGACAACAATGTTTTCAAAACTGAGATCAGCCTATGGAGGCAAGTACAAGCGAGAGTTGGGGGAGTTCAGAGACTGAACTGCCCCTGTAGTGCTCAAAGTGGGTACAGAGACCTATGTAGAGGTATCAGAGGGCCTCCTGGGAAGGCAGAGATTGGCTATGGCAAGGACACTCGCAACTGAGTGAGGAGCAAGGACACTGACAACTGAGACTCCAGAAAAATATTATTATTACTATTATTTTTATGTTTGGTCCTGTTGTTTTTTAATTAGAATTATTTTAATTTTAAAACTTTTATAATATATTTTTATTTCTCAATCTTTACATTTACATTGCTTTCTGCTTTTACCTTGTTGTGTTATGCTTTGTTTTTCATCTCTTTATCTTTTTTGTGTTCTTGTTTTATGTATTTATTCTTTTTTAGTTTGCATTCTGATTTTGTTTTGTTCTTGTTTTTGTTAGTTTTATTTTTAATTGTTTGATTTCACTTTTGTGTTCTTTTATATTTGTTTGATTGTTTTCTTGTTTTTGTTTTCTTTGTTTTTTATTTTGCTTCTTTTGTTTTTTATGTATATCTTTTTTAATATAATTTTATTTTATTTTATTTTATTTTATTTTCATATATATTTTTTAAACCCACTGCATATCCTCCAAACTTAAGTTTTCAAGTAGAATGACTTCTACTGAACTCTGAGCAGTGTGTAAAACGCTCCTATTTCTTTTGTTTATTTTTTAAAATATTTTTTAAATGTTGTTTATTTATTTTTTAATTTTATTTTACTTTACAATAGGGATGACCCAGAGAGATGGTATAGGGAGGGAGGTGGGAAAGGGGTTCGGGATTGGGAACACGTGTACACCGTGGCAGATTCATGTTGATGTATGGCAAATTTATTTATTTTAATTGGAGGCTAATTACTTTACAATATTGTATTGTTTTTGCATCTTCTCTTTGTGATGGGCTTCCCTGGTAGATCAGCAGTAAAGAACCGACCTGCAGTGCAGGAGATGTGCTGATGCAGGTTTGATCCCTGGGTTAGGAGGATCCCTTGGAGGAGAAAATGGCAACCAATTCCAGTAATCTTGCCCAGAAAACCCCACAGACAAAGGAGCCTGGCAGACTAAAGTCCATGGGATTTCAAATGAGTTAGAAATGACTGAGCAACTAAAAAAGAAAAGCAACTTTGTCAGGTTTTGTTTGGTTGGTTTTGCTTTTACTATTTGTCTTGGGTTGTATTTATTTGTTTTATTTGTTTTTGTCTTTGTTACTTTTCTTGGGTTTTATTTGTCTGTTTGCACACTC
>SJXQ01012246.1:18333-33940 GCA_006408695.1 Aepyceros melampus
CCCCCCCCCCCCCCCCCAGTTTATTTTTTTCTACAGCATGCAGCTTGCTGAGTCTTCCCAAGGTGAGAGTCAGGCCCAAGCCTCTGGGGTGGGAGTACCAAGACAAAAATGCTGGACAACCAGAGAATTTCTGGCTGTGGGGAATATTAATTGGCAAGTGCTCTCCAAGAAGTCACCATCTCAACTCTAAAACCCAGCTCCACCCAAATATCTACAAACACCAGTGCTAGAAGCCTCATGCCAAACAACAAGCAAGACAGGTACACAAAATCACCCATCATTAAACAGTTTGCCATAAGGTGTACTAAGCACACAGTCACCCCAAAGCACCACCAGACACAGTCTTGGCAATCATGACCAGATCCATCTTTGACCACCATAGTTCATACAACAGACCCTCCCACCATTAAGCCTACATAATCCACTGAACCAAGCTTACCTAACTGGGGACAGATGCTAGAAGATTGAGGAACAATGACCTGAAGCCTGTAGAAAGGAGATCTCAAACACAGTAAGTTAAATAAAAGGAGAAGGCAAAGATATATTTTGCAGTCAAAAGAGCAAGTTAAAAACCCCACAAGACCAAATAAATGAAGAGAAAATAAGCAATGTATCTGAAATACAATACAGAGTAATGATAGTAAAGATCTAGAATCTCATAAATAGAATAGTGGCACAGATGAAGAAAATACAAAAAAAATGCTTAGTAGGAGCTATAAAAACTAAAGAACAGTTATGAACAACAAAATAACTGAAATTTAAAATATATTAGAAGGAAGCAATAACAGAATAACTGAGACAGAAGAACAGATAAGTGAGCTGGAAGATAGAATGGTGGGAATAACTGATGCAGAGCAGAAGAAAAAAAGAATGAATAGAATAAGAACAATATCAGAGACCTCTGAGACAATATTAAGCACACCATTTTTAGAAATATAAGGGTTACAGAAGAAGAATTATATGCGTCCCAACTCACTGGAAAAGACCCTGATGCTGGGAAAGATTTAAGGTAGAAGACCAATATTCATGCTGTCTACAAGAACCACTTCAGACCTAGGGACAATTGCAAACCGAAAGTGAGGGGAAGGGAAAAGGTATTCTATCCAAACTGGAGTAACAATACTCACATCAGACAAAATAGAACTGAAAATAAAGACTGCTACAAGAGACAAAGAAGGACACTGCATAACAATCAAGGGATCAATCCAAGAAGAGGATATAACAATTAGAAATATTTATATATCCAACATAGAAGCACTCCAACACTTAAGGCAAATGCTAACAGCCATAAAAGTGGAAACCAAGAGTCACATAATGGAGGATTTTATCACACCACATACACCAGTGGATAGATCATTCAGACAGAAAATTGATAAGAAAAGAGAAGCCTTAAATGACAAAATAGACAAGATCGAATTAATTGATATTTCTCGGACAGTCCACCCCAAAGCAGCAGAATACACGTTCTTCTCAAGTACACATTCAACATTCTCCATAATACATCATATCTTGGTTCACAAATCAAGCCGCAATAAATTTAAGAGAACTGAAATTTTATCAAATATATTTCCTGACCACAAAGCTACGAGATTAAAAATGAATTACTGGGGAAAATAACCTTTAAAAACACTAACACATGGAAGCTAAACAATATGCTACTAAATAACCAAGAGATCACTGAATAAATCAAAGAAGAAATTTTAAGAAAATACCTAGAAAAAAATGAAAATGATGACCAAAAGTGTATGGGATACAGCAAAAGTAGTTCTAAAGGGAAGCTTTTAGCAATACAATCCTACCTCAAGATACAAGAAAAATTTGGGAGGAGATAAGATGGTGGAGGAATAGATGGATGTGGAGTACATCTCTCACCACAGATGCATCAGAAATACACGTTCAGATGCAGAAGATCTCACATAGCACCAGCTGAGAGCTGGCAGGCATCCCTGACCACCAGAACAGAATATGTAGTTCCATGCAAAACTCAGTAGGAAGAAAGATGAAAGAAAAAAAGAGAAGGAGAGTAAGCAGGACCACCAAACCTGCACCCAGAGTGTGGGAAACTGAAGCAGGGGCAAAAGCCACATATCAGGGCAATCAGTTGAGACACAGGGGAAGCATTTGAGGCTGTCAGAAAGTGGAGTAGCTGATCTCTGACAGTCTTTATGAAGAGAGAATCACGCAGACAATTCATACCATAGCCTTTCATACATCAGACAGGGATGTAAGTTCACTGGAACACATATTGGCTGGGAACAAGAGCATGTGTCTGATGTGCTGAGCAATAGAGAAGGACTAGCCAGGGAGACCATTTGAACATCAGCTGCAAGTGGCTAGAAAAATACTCTAAGAGTACCATATTTCATGCATCTGTGGCCGCTGGTTTCTCTGGGCACTTGGTGCAGCCAGGGTCCCTGTGGTCCAAACAGCTGTGCCACCTCCACTCTTGATCCTCACTGGAGCAGAGCTACCAGAGGCTAGGGAAAATAACATAAATAGCACCATATCTTTTGCACCTGTGGGCAATGGATTCACCGTGTACTTGGAACAACTGGTTTTCTAGTGATCCAAGCAGCTGCATCACCTCCAGGTTTAATCCTCACTGGGACAGAGCTGCCCAGACTCTAGAAAAAAGGGATGTATTTTCTGCACCTGTGCCCACTGATTTCACTGCATACCTGGCACTTCCAGAGAACATGCAATTCAAGCAGCCACATCACCTCCACACTCAGTCCTCTCTGGGCAGACTCAAGTACTCCAGGATAGCCTCAGGAACAAAATCTTATGGATGACACACAAGCAGAGGTGGGAATAAAACCACAACTGAGCTCTAGGGGCAGTGACTAAGGAAAAGGATCAAAAATCTTTCCACCAGATGTACAAGTTAGAGATTAAATCCAGAAAATCAACTAAGTTAGACTCTGTGTCTATGGAAAATATAAAAGAACAATGAGTGTCCTCACAAAAGAAAAAACCTGGATTCTGGCATCTGTGGACATTGGAGGAGAGAACATGCAGGAATAGGGCCAGATAAGAGTTTGAGCTGACCCCACAGCAGGTCCAGAGACAAGAACAGTATTGGAGGCATCCTAGGGAAGCAGTTAGACTATAACTCACAATGGAGGGAAAAGACTCTGACAGCTGAGACCTGAGAAAAACATTTATTATTATTTTGTATTTTGGTTTCTTCTGTAGTTGATTCTGGATTTTTTTCTCTTTGTTCTTTTTCTCTCTGTCCTTATGGTTGTTGTGGTTATTATTATTATCTATTTAAGCTTTTGAGAATATTTCAATAACATTTTTTATTTCCTTTATTTCTACCTCTACATTGTGTGTGTGTGTGTGTGTGTGTGTGTGTTTGCAGTTCTATGGGATTCCAGAGAGTAACAAGGAGACATATTAAACCATTCTTAAATGAATAATACAAAGAAATAGAAGAAAATAATAGAATGTGAAAGATTAGATATCTCATCAAGAAAATGTGACACCAAGGGGATATTTCATGCAAAGATGGGCACAATAAAGGACAGTAAAGGTATGAACCTAACAGAAGTCGAAGAGATAAAGAAAAGGTGGCAAGAATACACAGAAGACCTCTACAAAAAAGCTCTCGAAGACCCAGATAACCACGATGGTGTGATCATTCACTTAGAGTCAGACATCTTGGAGTGTGAGGTCAAGGGGGCCTTAGGAAGCATTTCTAAGGACCAAGCTAGTGGCTGCCATCACAAAGTCTATAAACAATAAATGTTCGAGAGGGTGTGGAGAAAAGGGAACCCTCTTACACTATTAGTGGGAATGCAAACTAGTACAGCCACTATGGAGAACAACGTGGAATTACCTTAAAAATATGGAAGTAGAATCCCACTGCTGGGCATACACACTGAGGAAACCAGAATTGAAAGAGATATGTGTAACCCAATGTTCATTGCAACACTGTTTACAATAGCTAGAACATGGAAGCAACCCAGATGTCCATAGGCAGATAAAGGGATAAGGAAGCTGTGATACATATATACAATGCAATATTACTCAGCTATAAAAAAGAATGCATTTGAATCAGTTCTAATGAGGTGGATGAAATTGGAGCCTATTTTACGGAGTGAATAAGCCAGAAAGAGAAACACCAATACAGTATATTAATGCATATATATGGAATTTAGAAAGATGTTAACGATGACCCTATATGTGAGACAGTGAAAGAGACTGAGATGTAAAGAACAGACCTTTGGACTCTGTGGGAGAAGGCGAGGGTGGGATGATTTGTGAGAATAACATTGAAACATGTATATTACAATATGTAAAATAGATGACCAGTGCAAATGTGATGCATGAAGCAGGGCACCCAAAGCTGGTGCTCTGGGACAACCCAGTGGGATGGGATAAGGAGGGAAGAGGGAGGGGTTTCAGGATGGTGGGACAGATATACACCCATGGCTGATTCATGTTGATGTATGGCAAAAAAAAAAAAAAAAGAATATTGTAATTAGACTTCAATTAAAAAAAATGAGTTTAAAAAATGCTAAAGGTACTTCTATAGGCAGGTAACACAAGAGAAGGAAAGGAACTATAAAAATAGACCAAACACAATTCAGAAAATGCCAATAGGCACATATATACATCAAAAATTGCTTTCAAAGTAAATAGATTAAATGTGCCTACCAAAAGACACAATGGCTCAATGGATACAGAAAGAAGATCCATATATATGCTGTATACAAGAGACTCACTCCAGACTTAGAGATATATACAGACTGAAAGTGAGAGGATGGAAAAATACATCCCATGCAATTGTATATTTTAAAAAGTCAGAGCAGCAATTCTTTTATCAGACAAATTAAACCTTAAAATAAAGAATATTAGAAGAGAGAAGAGATGACATTACATAATGATCAATGGATCAATCCAAGAAGAAGAAATACAATGGTAAATATGCACCCAACACAGGAGCACCTCGATACATAAGGGAAACACTGACAGACATAAAATGGGAAGTTGACAGTAACAAAATTACAGTAGGGGACTTTAACACCCCACTTACACAAATGGAGATATCATTAAAACAAAAAAATTAATAGGGAAACATCAGCTTTAAATGACACATTTGACCAGATGGGCATAATGATATCTCAGGATATTCCATCCAAATACAGAAGAATACAATTTCCTCTCATGTGCACATGGAACATTCTCCAGGATAGATCACATCTTGGGTCACAAATCAAGCCTTGGTAAATTTAAGAAAACTGCAATTGTATCAAGTATCTTTCCTGATCACAATGCTATGAGACTAGATATCAGTTACAGGAAAAAAAGCTGTAAAAAACATAAATATGTGGAGATTAAACAGTACATTTCTAAGTAACCAACAAGTTACTGAAGAAATAAAAGGGGAAACAAAAATACCTGGATACAAATGGCAATGAAAATGCAATGACTCAAAACATATGGGATACATCAAAGTAGTTCTAACATGAAATTTCATAGCAAAGCAACCTACCTAACATCAAGAAATAAGAAAAACATCAACTAGATAACAACTTCACAAATAAAGCAACAGGAAAAGGAAAAAAATCCAAAGTGAGCAAAAAATAAAAGTATGAAGATCATAAATGAAAAAGAAATAAAGAAAACAGTAGTAAAGATAAATAATTTTAAAGCTAATTCTTTGAGAAGATAAACAAAATTGACAAAATACTAGATTAATCAAGAAAAAGGGGGGAAAACTCAAATCTTCAAAATTAGAAATGATAAAAGAGAGCTTAAAAGAGACAACATAGAAATACAGACTACTCTTTGTATATGTAATATATATGCTACTTTTTGAAATATAAGAGAATACTGTGAGCAACTATGTGCCTATAAAATGGACACTCTGGAAGAAATTGATGCATCCTTAGAAAAGTTCAACCTTTCAAGACTGAACTAGGAAGAAACAGAACTTATGAACAAGTCAATCACAAGCTATGAAATCAAAACCGTGATCAAAAATCTACAAAAAATATAAAAGAAAAAAGACCAGGTCCAAATGGCTTCACAGGTGAATTTTAACAAATATTTAGAGAAGAGTTAATGACTATCTCTCTCAAACTCTTCCAAAAAATTGCAGAGGATGGAATACTTCCAAAGTCATTCTAAAAGGCCACCATCATCTGATATCAAATCCAGAAAAAGATATCACAAAAAAGAAAAGCACAGGCCAATATTACTGATGAACATCAATGCAAAATTCATCAACAAACACTAGCAAACAGAGTCCAACAACACATTAAAAGTATTATAAACCATGATCAAGTTGGGTTTATCCAAGAGATGCAAGAAGTATTCAATGTATGCAAATCAATCAATGTGATACACCATATTGACAATTTAAAAGATAAACATCATATGATAATCTCACCAGATGCAGAAAAAGCTTTCAACAAAATTCAGTACCCATTTATGAAACAAACAAACAAAAAACTCCAGAAGACAGGCATAGAAGGAACTTATCTCGATATAATAAAGGCCATATATGATAAACCAACAGCAAACATTATTCTCAATGGTGAAAATCCAAAAGCATTTCTTCATTTGTTATTATTTTCTCCCATTCAGAAGGCTGTCTTTTCCCCTTGTTTATAGTTTCCTTTGTTGTGCAGAAGCTTTTAATTTTAATTAGATCCCAATTGTTTATTTTTGCTTTTATTTCCAGTATTCTGGGAGGTGGATCATAGAGGATCCTGCTGTGAGTTATGTCAGAGAGTGTTTTGCCTATGTTCTCCTCTAAGAGTTTTATAGTTTCTTGTCTTACGTTTAGATCTTTAATCCATTTTGAGTTTATTTTTGTGTATGATAGAAAGTGATCTAGTTTCATAATAACAAATGAAGCAACTGACAAACAACTAATCTCAAAAATATACAAGCAGCTTATGCAGCTCAACTCCAGAAAAATAAATGACCCAATCAAAAAATGGGCCAAGGAACTAAGTAGACACTTCTCCAAAGAAGACATACGAATGGCTAACAAACACATGAAAAGATTCTCATCACTCAGTATCAGAGAAATGCAAATCAAATCCACAATGAGGTACCATTTCACACCAGTCAGAATGGCTGCGATCCAAAAGTTAGCAAGCAATAAATGCTGGAGAGGGTGTGGAGAAAAGGGAACCCTCTTACACTGTTGGTGGGATGCAAATTAGTACAGCCACTATGGAGAACAGTGTGGAGATTCCTTTAAAAATTGCAAATAGAACTGCCTTATGATCCAGTGATCCCACTGCTGGGCATACACACCGAGGAAACCAGAATTGAAAGAGACACGTGTACCCCAATGTTCATCGCGGCACTGTTTATAATAGCCAGGACATGGAAGCAACCTAGATGTCCATCAGCAGATGAATGGATAAGAAAGCTGTGGTACATATACACAATGGAGTATTACTCAGCTATTAAAAAGAATACATTTGAATCAGTTCTAATGAGGTGGATGACGCTGGAGCCAATTATACAGAGTGAAGTAAGCCAGAAAGAAAAACACCAATACAGTATACTTACACATATATATGGAATTTAGAATGATGGTAATGATAAACCTGTACGCAAGACAGCAAAAGAGACACAGATGTATAGAACAGCCTTTTGAACTCTGGGAGAGGGAGACAGTGGGATGAGTTGGCAGAGTGGCAGTGTAACATGTATGATATCATAGGTGAAATCAATCGCCAGTCTAGGTTCGATACAGGATGCAGGATGCTTGGGACTGATGCACAGGGATAATCCAGAGATAAGGTGTGGGGTGGGAGGGGGGATGGGATGTGGGAGTCAGGATTGGGAGTTCATGTACACTCGTGACTGATTCATGTCAATGTATAGCAAAACGAATACAGTATTGTAAAGCAAAACAAACTAAAAAATAAAAATTAATTTTTTAAAAAAAAGCGTTTCTTGTAAAATCAGGAACAAGACAAGGGTGCCCACTCTCACAACTATTGTTCATCATAGTTTTGGAAATCGTAGCCATGGCAATCAGAGAAAGAAGTAAAAGGAATCCAGACAGGGAAAGAAGTAAAACTCTCAGTCCTTGCAGACAACATGATACTATATACAGAAAAACCTAAAGATACTATTAGAAAATTACTAGAGCTAATAAGTGAATCCACTAAAGTCACTGAAAACAGAATCAATACTTAGAAATCTCTTGCATACCATACCTAACAGTGAAAAATCAGAAAGTGAAATTAAGGAATCAATCACATTCACCAAGGCAACAAAAAGAAAAAAGTATTTAGCAATAAGCCTACCTAAGGATACAAAGATATATATACAGAAAACTATTAAACACTGATTAAAGAAATCAAAGACAACATAAACAGGTGGAGAGATATACCACATTCTTGGATTTGAAGAATCAAAACTGTGAAAATGATTACACTTCCAAAAGCAACCTACATATTTCATGCAATCTCTATCAAATTACCAATTGCATTTTTCAGTGAACTAGAACAAAAAAATTCAAAATTTCTTTGGAAACACATGAAAAAAACTAGAATGAGTAAGCAATCTTAAGAAAGAAGAATGGAACTGGAGGAAGAAATTTTCCTGACTTCAGACTACACTACAAAGCTACAGTCAAAAAGACAATATACTGTCACAAAAACAGAAATATAGACCAATTTTTTTTCTCAGGATAGAAAGCCCAGAGATAAACCCACATAACTATGGGCACCTTATCTTTAACAAATTAGACAAGAATATATGATAGGGAAAAGATAGTCTCTTCCATAAATGGTGCTGGGAAAACTGGACATCTATGTGGACAAGAATAAAATTAGAACACTTCCTAACACCATGCTGCTGTTGTTCAGTCACTCAGTCATCTCCAACTCCTTCTGACCTCATGGACCGCAGCACAACAGGCTTCCCTATTCTTCACCGTCTCCCGGAGCTTGCTCAAACTAATATCCATTGAGTCAGTGATGCCATCCAGCAATCTTGTTCTCTGTCATCCCCTTCTTCTACCCTCAATCTTTTCCAGCATCAAGGTCTTTTTTAATGAGTTGGCTGTTTGCATCAGGTGGCCAAAGCATTGGAGCTTCAGTATCAATCCTTCTAATGAATATTCAGGACTGATTTCCTTTAGGAGTGACTGGTTTGATCACTTTGCAATTCAAGGGACTCTCAAGAGTCTTCTCCAACAACAAAGCCCCAAAGCATCAATTCTTTAGCATTCAGCTTATTTGTGATCCAACTCTCACATCCATATATGATTATTGGAAAAACCATAGCCTTGACTAGATGGATCTTTGTCAGCAAAGTAATATCTCTGCTTTTCAATAAGCTGTCTAGGTTGGTCATAGCTTTTCTTCCGAGGAACAAGTATCTTTTAATTTTGTGGCTGAAGTCACCATCTGCAGTGATTTTGGAGCCCAAGAAAATAAAGTCTGTCACTGTTTCCATTGTTTCCCCATCTATTTGCTATGAAGTGATGGGACCTGATGCCATGATCTTCACTTTTTCAATGTTGAGTTTTAAGCCAGCTTTTTCACTCTCCTCCTTCACTTTCATCAACAGGCTCTTTAGTACTTCTTCATTTTCTGCCATAAGGGTGGGGTCATCTGCATATCTGAGGTTATTGATATTTTCCCCAGCAATCTTGATTTCAGCTTGTGTTTCATCCAGCCCAGCATTTTGCATGATGTAGTCTGCATATAAGTTAAATAAGCACGGTGACAATATATAGCCTTCATATATGCATTTCCCAATTTGGAACCAGTCTCTTGTTCCATGTCTTGTCCTAACTGTTGCTTCTTTAACTGCATACAGCTTTCACAGAAAGCAAGTAAGGTGGTCTGGTATTCCCATCTCTTGAAGAATTTTCCAGTCTGTTGTGATCTACGCAGTCAAAGGCTTTAGCATAGTCAATGAAGCAGTTGATGTCTTTTGGAATTCTCCCGCTTCTTCTATGATCCAACAATGTTGGCAATTTGATCCCTGGTGGCTATGACTTTTCTAAATCCAGCTTGAACATCTGAAAGTTCATGGTTCACATACTATTGAAGCCTGGCTTGAAGAATTTTGAGCATTATTTTGTTAGCATGTGAAATGAATGCAATTGTGCAGTAGTTTGAAGATTCTTTTGTACTGCCTGTTTTTGAGATTGGAATCAAAACTGACTTTTTCCAGTCCTGTGGCCACTGTTGAATTTCTCAAATTTGCTGGCATATTGAATGAAACACTTTGACAACATCGGCTTTTGGATTTGAAATAGCTCAGCTGGAATTCCATCACCACCACTAGCTTTGTTCGTAGTGCTTCTTCCTAAGGCCCACTAAAATAAAGTAAGGACTTAAATGTAATACCAGAAACTATAAAACTATTAGAGGAAAGCATAGGCAGAACAAATTTTGGAAAAAATCACAGCAAGATCTTCTATGACCCACCTCCTAGACTAATCAAAATAAAAACAAAGACAAATCAATAGGATATAATTAAGCTTAAAAGCTTTGCACAGCAAAGGAAACCATAAGCAAGACATAAAGACAACCCTCAGAATTGGAGTAAATAATTATAAATGAAGTAACTGACAAAGGATTACTCTCCAAAATAGATAACAACACATGCATCTCAATATCATAAAAACATTTATCTCATTTTAAAAATTGGGAGAAAACCTAAACAGACATTTCTCCAAATTAGACATAGAGATGGCTAATAAACACGTGAAAAATAACTCAACATCACTTATTATTAGAGATGCAAATCAAACATATAATGTTGTATCACCTCCCACCAGTCAAAATGGTCATCATCAAAAAAATTAACAAAAAGTAAATGGAGAGGATGTGGAGAAAAGGCCAACTTCTTGCATTGTTGGTGGGAATGTAAATCGATGCAACTATTATAGAGAATAGTTTGGAAATTTCTGAAAAAAACTGGGAATAAAAATTCTGTATGACCTAGCAATACCACTATTGGACATATACCCTGAGAAAACCATAATTGAAAAAGACAAATATACCCAGTGTTCATTGCAGCACTGTTTACAATAGCCAGGACATGGAAGCAACCTAGATGTCCATCAGCAGATGAATAAATGAAGAACTTCTACATATATACAATGGAATACTTTTCAGCCATAAAAAAGAATGGATTTGAGTCAGTTGTAGTGAGATGGATGCATCTAGAGCTTGTTACACAGTTAAGAAAGTCAGAAAGAGAAAAATAAATATCATATATTAATGCATCTAAAATGATACTAATGGATCTATTTTCAGGGCGGAATAGAGACTCAGACACAGAGAATAAACTTATGAACACAGTAGGTGAAAGAGAGGATGGGACTAATGAGAGTAGCATTGAAATATAAACATTCCCATATGTAAAACACATAGCTAGTGGGCAGCTGCTATATAACACAGGGAACTCAACCTGGTGCTCTTTGACAATTTAGAGGGGTTCATGGGGTGGGAGATGGGAAGAAGGTTCAAGAAGGAGAGAATATATGTATGCCTATGGCTGATACATCCTGATGTGTGGGAGAAACAAACACAACATTGTAAAACAATCATCTTCCAATGAAAATAAATACATTTTTAAAAATCTCAAATAAACAATCTTTCATCTAAACCAACTAGAAAAGTAAGAACCAAAAATCCTCAAAGTTAGTAAAAAGAAAGAAATCAAATAAGACATGAAGAAAACAATTGCAAAAATCAATAAAATTCAAGCTGGTTCATTGAGAAGATAAACAAAGTGGATAAACCTTTGCTGCTGCTGCTAAGTCGCTTCAGTCGTGTCCGACTCTGTGCAATCCCATAGACGGCAGCCCACCAGGATCCCACCATTCCTGGGATTCTCCAGGCAAGAACACTGGAGTGGGTTGCCATTTCCTTCTCCAATGCATGAAAGTGAAAAGTGAAGTTGCTCAGTCATGTCTGACTCTTAGCGACCCTATGGACTACAGCCCACCAGGCTCCTCTGTCCATGGGATTTTCCAGGCAAGAGTACTGGAGTGGGGTGCCACTGCCTTCTCCGGATAAACCTTTAGGCAGACTGATTAAGAAAAAAATGAAGAGTACACAAATCAATAAAATTATTAATGAAAAAGTAGAAGTTAACAGTGACATCACAGGAATAGAAAGGATCATAAGAGACACTGAAAGGACTTATATGTGAAGAAAATGGACAACCTGGAAGAAATAGGCAAATTCTTAGAGTGGTACAACATTCCAAGACTGAACCAGGGAGAAATAGAGAAAAAAAATGCACACAACAATCAGAAGTAATGAAACTGAAACTGGATTTAAAATCTTCCAACAAAATCCAGGACGAGATAACTTCACAAGTAAATTTTATCAAACACTTAGAGAAAAACTAACACCCAACCTTCACAAACTCTTCCAAAATAAACTACAGAGGGAGGAAAATTCCCAAATTCATTCTATGAGGACACCATCACCCTGATTCCAAAACCAGACAAAGATATCACAAGAAAAGAATGTTACAGACTTATATAACTGATTTATATAGACACAAAAATCTTGGGTAAAATACAAGCACACCAAATCCAACAATACATTAAAAGCATATGAAAGTGAAAGTATTAGATGCTCAGTCGTGTATGTCTGACTTTTTGTGACCCCATGGACTCTATCTTGCCAGGCTTCTCTGTCCATAGAATTCTCTAGGCAAGAATACTGGAGTGGGTTGCCATTTCCTCCTCCAGGGGATCTTCCCAACTGAGAGATCAAACTAAGGTCTCCTACATTGTAGGCAGATTCTTTACCATCTGAACCACCAAGGAAGCCTGTATCATACACCATGACCAAATGGGACTTTTCCCAAAGATGCAAGGATTCTTTAATATACACAAGTCAAGCAGTGTGATACACCATATTAACAAATTGAATAAAAAAAAAACATGATCATCTCAACAGATGTAGAAAGAGCTCTTGGCAAACTCAACACCCATTTGTGGTAGAAATTCTCCAGCAGTCTTCATACAGGAAACCTACTTGAACACAATAAAAGCCATATATGAAAAACTCACAGCAAACATTATTCTCATGGTGTAAAACGAAAAGTATTTCCTCTAAGATCAGGAAAAAAACAAGAGTGTCCACTCTTGCCACTAGTATTCAGCATAATTTTGGAAGTCCTAGTCATGGCAATCAGAAAAGTAAAATGAGTAAAAGGAATCCAAATTAAGAAAGAAATAAAAATTTTAGTGTTTGCAGATGACATAATACCTTATATAGAAAATACTAAAGATGCCACCAGAAAAATACTAGAGCTTATCAATGAATTTAGTAATGCTGCAGGTTCAAAATTAATGCACAGAAATCTCTTGCATTCCAATATACTAACAGTGAAAAGCAGAAAGAGAAATTAAGAAAACAATTACAGTTACCACTGGAACAACAACAACAAAAATCTAGGTATAAACCTACTTAGGGAGGCTAAAGATCTGTTACTAGAAAACTATCAGATACTGATGAAAGAAGTCGAAGTTGACACAAATAGGTGGTGAAATATATGTTCTTGGATTGAAAGAATCAATATTGTGAAAATGATTCTACTACCCAGAGCAATCTATAGATTCAATGCAATCCCTATAAAATTGCCAAAGGCATTTTTCACAGAATGTATCAGAAAAATGTATAATTTATATGAGACCCAGAACCAGAATACCCAAAGCAATCTTGAGAAAGAATACCAGATGAAGGAATTAGGCTCCCTGACTTCAGATTATACTACAAGCTACAGTAATCAAGACAGTATGGTACTGGCACAAAGAAAAGAAAGAAAGAAAAAAGATCGATGGGACAGGGATGGAAAGCCCAGAGATAAACCCATGAACATATGTCACCTAATCTGTGACAAAGGAGGCAAGAATATACAATGGAGATAAGAAATTCTTTTATATAAATGGTGCTGGGGAAACTGGAGGGCTATATCTGCTGCTGCTAAGTCACTTCAGTCGTGTCCGACTCTGTGCGACCCCATAGACGGCAGCCTACCAGGCTCCCCCGTCCCTGGGACTCTCCAGGCAAGAACACTGGAGTGGGTTGCCATTGCCTTCTCCAATGCTTAAAAGTGAAAAGTCAAAGTAAAAAAAGATCGATGGGACAGGGATGGAAAGCCCAGAGATAAACCCATGAACATATGTCACCTAATCTGTGACAAAGGAGGCAAGAATATACAATGGAGATAAGAAATTCTTTTATATAAATGGTGCTGGGGAAACTGGAGGGCTATATCTGCTGCTGCTAAGTCACTTCAGTCGTGTCCGACTCTGTGCGACCCCATAGACGGCAGCCTACCAGGCTCCCCCGTCCCTGGGACTCTCCAGGCAAGAACACTGGAGTGGGTTGCCATTGCCTTCTCCAATGCTTAAAAGTGAAAAGTCAAAGTGAAGTCACTCAGTCGTGTCCGAACCTCAGCAACCCCATGGACTGCAGCCTTCCAGGCTCCTCTGTCCATGGGATTTTCCAGGCAAGAGTACTGGAGTAGGATGTCATTGCCTTCTCCAGAGGGCTATATCTAAAGGAATGAAATTAGAACACTCTCTAACCATACACAAAAATAACTGCAAAATAGATTAAACACCTGAATGTAAGGCCAGGGAATTTGAAATGTTTAGAAGAAAACATAGGCAGAGCACTCTTTGACATAAATCGCAGCAGGATCTTTTTTGACCTATCTCCTAGAGCAATAAAAATAAAAACAAACATTAACAAAGTGGACCTAATTATCTTATAAAGCTTTTGCACAGCAAGGGAAACCATAAACATGACAAAAGACTAGCCTCAAAATGAGAGAAAATATTCTATAAAATACAATGTATTTTATAATCTATAAAATACAACTATATTTCAAAAAAATACAAATGAAGCAACCAACAAACAATTGACCTCCAAAATATAGAAACAGTTCATAAGGCTCAATATAAAAGAAATTAACAATGGGCAGAAGATCTAAAGAGACATTTTTTTTTCCCAAAGTAGACATATAAATGGCCCAGAGGAAGATGAAAAGATGCTCAACATTTCTCAGTATTAGAGACATTCAAATCAAGACTACAATGAGGTATTATCTCACATCCATCAGAATGCCATCATCACAAAATCTACAAACAGTAAATGCTGGAGAGGGTGTGGACAAAATGGAATCCACTTGCACCTGTCAATTTGAGGATGCAAATTGACACAGCCACTATGTAAAACACTATGCAAGTTCCATTAAAAAAACTAAAAATAGAACCCCCATAAGACTCAGCAATCCTGTTACTGGGTTTATACCAAGAGAAAACCATAATACAAGTTATATTCTCCCTCAATGTTCTTTGTAGCATCATTTACTGCAAGCACACTTGGCAACGAGGACAGGGAAGCAGTCTAATGTCTATTAACAGAGGAATGGATAAAGAAGATGTGGTACAAACATACAATGGAAAATTAGTCCGCCAAAAAAAAATTAATTTTTTTCATTTGTGGAGACGTGCATGAACCTAAAGACGGTCTTAAAGAGTGAAGTAATTCAAAAAATGAAAAACAATAACTAACACCCAAAAAAGATGTCCTTTTCATTATAGGGGACTGGAATACAAAAGTAAGAAGTCAAT
>SJXQ01012247.1:0-10812 GCA_006408695.1 Aepyceros melampus
TGACAGTACTCTGAAAGTTAAGCTCACATACAAGAACAATTCACTTTTTATAAAAACGCTTGTGCAAGGGCTTCCCTGGTGGTCCAGTGGTTAAGAATCTGCCTTCCAATGCAAGGAACACGGGTTCAATGCTGTTGGGGGTTACTAAGATGCCACATGCTGCAGGGCAACTAAGCTTGCAAGCCACAACTGGAGAGAAGCCAGAACGAGAGATCCCATACACTGCAACTAAGACCCAAGGCAACCAAATAAATAAATATTTTTTTAAAATACTTGCACAATAAGAGGATATTAAATAAAGGCCCTAGGTATATCTATATAGGATATGTTGTTCAGTCACTAAGTCATGTCCAACTCTTTGTGATCCCATGGACTATGGCCTGCCCGGCTCCTCTGTCCATGAGATTTTCCAAGCAAGAATACTGGAGTGGGTTGCCATTTCCTTCTCCAGGGGACCATGGTTTTAAGTCATTTATTCACCTTACAATAATCATACAACCAATTCTACCAGCATCAGAGCTGACTGTTAATGTGTTTAATCCTAGGCTACTGAAAATAAAACTTACAGGACATTTTGCTTAGTGATGATTCTTTCAAATTTGTAGGCTCCTGCTCCAACTGTGGTGCATACTGGATTTCTGGCTTAGACTAAAATGATAAGAAAGCAAGCTCCTCTGTCCATGAGATTTTCCAAGCAAGAATACTGGAGTGGGTTGCCATTTCCTTCTCCAGGGGACCATGGTTTTAAGTCATTTATTCACCTTACAATAATCATACAACCAATTCTACCAGCATCAGAGCTGACTGTTAATGTGTTTAATCCTAGGCTACTGAAAATAAAACTTACAGGACATTTTGCTTAGTGATGATTCTTTCAAATTTGTAGGCTCCTGCTCCAACTGTGGTGCATACTGGATTTCTGGCTTAGACTAAAATGATAAGAAAGCAATTAAGTCATTTGTACTTCTTAAGCCTTTCTCAGTAGCAAGTTCTATAACATATCATCTCTATAGACATTCAAATTGAGAAAAAGTAATAGAAGTATGGTATAAAAAATAAAACACAGTAACTACAATATATTTTAACTGGTTGTGCTAAACACTAGAGCCAGTGCCTTGCAAAGAAACAGATTTCTATCATCGTCAAGAATAGTCAGTTTAATTTCCTGACAACATAAAAAAAAAAAAAAAACTAGATTACAACATAATGCATTAAGTATCACACCCTGTAAAAAATGAGTTCTAATTCTGGCTGATCAGGAATCATTTGGCAGACTGCCAAAATTTCTGGTTAGACATCTCTTTTCTCATCTGAAACATTCTATTTTTTTTCTACCTATGAATAACTCATAAATTATAGCTCAATACTCCATACTTTAGAGCTTCCCTGGTGGCTTAGCAGTAAAGAATCCGCCTGCCAATGCAGGAGATGTGGGTTTGATCACTGGGTTGGTTGGGAAGATCCTCTGGAGAAGGAAATGGCAACCCACTCCAGTATTCTTGCCTGGGAAATCCCATGGGCAGAAGAACATGGCCAGCTACGGTCCATGGCGTCGCAAAGAGTCGGATACAACTAAGCGACTAAAAACATAGCAAACAACTCCATACTTTAATCTTCATGTAGCTCCGATGCTCTGGAGTAGGAGGTTTCTCCATCATAATCATTCTTAAGTTGACACAAAGAGAAAACAGTTAACCGTACATCTAATCAGGAATGAAGGACTCTACTCTAAAGAGACAACTTAAGTAGCTTTAGAAAATAGAACTTATTCATGAACTTAAGAGAAAATTCCTTCTGTGTTTCACATATTACCAAATTACAGGGTACCCAAGACTCCAGATGATGCTAAAAGCCACATACTAGGCTTACAGTAAGTCACTCACTTGGCAATAATAATTAAAAGTTTACTTTAATTATTTCCTGAGAAAGCATCATAACATAATTCGTTGGTTGGTAAATTCAAGGAACTTAACAACCAAATTAAAAAGAAGATAGCATGGTAGGGTGGTATGAGCCTTGGAGCTAAAGTAACCCAAGTTTGACGCCTAATTCTGTTACTTCTGGCAGCATGACCTTAAACAAGTTAACTTCGCAGTTTCCTCAATAAAACAGCTGTAATGTAACTTCACAGAGAAGGTGATGGCACTCCACTCCAGTACTTTTGCGTGGGAAATCCCATGGACAGAGGAGCCTGGTAGGCTGTAGTCCATGGGGTCACGAAGAGTCAGACACGACTGAGTGACTTCACTTTCACTTTTCACCTTCATGCATTGGAGAAGAAAATGGCAACCCACTCCAGTTTTCTTGCCTGGAGAATCCCAGGGATGGGGAAGTCTGGTGGGTTGCCGTCTATGGAGTCATACAGAGTTGGACACGACTGAAGTGACTTAGCAGCAGCAGCAGCAGCCATGCAACTTCATGAAGTTGTTTGGAGAACTGAGACAATATATATGTCTAGTACACATGAACCTTCACTAAATAACAGCTCTAATTATCATATCCCATGATAAACAATGAACTGGGAGAAAAGTTCTCTCTCTAGAAGACAACATGCTTCTTCAACAAACTCTCTTATCATAGTTAAGAGGAAAAAGCACTATTAACAACTAAAAATTATGTCCCATTGCTCTTCTCAATATCAATATGTGGTGTAAATACACACCATTATTTATACTCAAACTACATTAATTTTTCTTATCTCTTATATCTGCTGCTGCTGCTAAGTGGCTTCAGTCATGTCCGACTCTGTGTGACCCCATGAATGGCAGCCCACCAGGCTCCCCCATCCCTGGGATTCTCCAGGCAAGAACACCAGAGTGGGTTGCCATTTACTTCTCCAATGCATGAAAGTGAAGTCACTTAGTCGTGTCCAACTTTTCACAACCCCATGGACTGCAGCCTACCAGGCTCCTGTTTTCCAGGCAAGAGCACTGGAGTGGGGTGTCATTGCCTTCTCCACTCTTATATCTATAGGTTTCATTTTATCAATTAACCACTCTAAAATTTAGAAGACTCAGAGATCTTGTTAGATACAGATCAATAGGCTTTAAATAGATTTCCAATGGGCAGCTGCTGCTGCTGCTAAGTCGCTTCAGTCGTATCCAACTCTGTGCGACCCCTGAGACGGCAGCCCACCAGGCTCCCCCGTCCCTAGGACTCTCCAGGCAAGAACACTGGAGTGGGTTGCCATTTCCTTCTCCAATGCATGAAAGTGAAAAGTGAAAGTGAAGTTGCTCAGTCGTGTCCGACTCTGAGGGACCCCATGAACTACAGCCTACCAGGCTCTTCTGTCCATGGGACTGTCCAGGCAAGAGTACTGGAGTAGGGTGCCATTGCCTTCTCTGCCAACAGGCAGAGGGGGAGTAAATCACATTGAGTCCTGATACCCAATGTAGGTTTTAATGCAGCCTAAAAAGTAATTATTATTTGATAATAAATATTTGTAAGGGACTAAGTATGTGATTCTATGCTAAGATATTCATTTAAAATATATACATTACTACTGCTGCTAAGTTGCTTTAGTCATGTCCGACTCTGTGCAACCCCATAGACGGCAGCCCACCAGGTTCCCCCGTCCCTGGGATTCTCCAGGCAAGAACACTGGAGTGGGTTGCCATTTCCTTCTCCAATGCATGAAAGTGAAAAGTCAAAGTGAGTTGCTCAGTTATGTCCAACTCTTAGCGACCCCATGGACTGCAGCCTACCAGGCTCTTCCATCCATGGGATTTTTCCAGGCAAGAGTACTGGAGTGGGATGCCATTGCCTTCTCCATTACTACTGCTAGTATTTAAATGAATCTATGAAGCACAGTTATCACCTGGAATATAACGATTTTTCCATCATCAGCTTGAAGATAAAAAGTCCACGAAGAGGTTATGAAGCTCTGTGCAGAGTCCACCATATCACTCCAGAATGATCTTACCAGAGTTAGAGGGAAGAGTAGATGCATTTTTGGCATCAGGGACATGAGCTTAAAAAAAAAAAATTAAATCAAGGTGAAATATATTATTTTTTGTATACACATATACAAAAGAACAATATAATCAAATCCTTATTTGGACAGAGTCTAAAACAAGTGATTCTATTATCGTCATTAGCATCAGAGTAAACTCTTCATTATCTATGCAATTAACCATGAGCTTAAATTCCTAGGATCCTTTAACGTATCACCTAATACAATATAAGCTACCTGTCACCTCTATCAAATTAACAGGCTTTTGAATTAGGTCCAAAAATGTAGAGAACCTTAATTCTTCTCTTTTGATTAAATAAGGATTAGCAGGGCCTCAAGAGGTAGAAGGGGAAGGGACAAATCTTTAATACTTTCATGTAAAATGAACCATCTCATAACACACACCAATAGAAAAAAAGAAGGGAAAAAGTCAATCCAAGGAATATATGCATAAAATGTGAGATATCTGATAACAGGGCAGAGTGAGGGAAATATTTATGGGCTGACTACATACAGTAAGCTACTGATGAGATTTTTACATTAATTGGTATCGCCTCCCCTTTAATTCTGACTATTGACTAATTCAACAGCAGTGGGCCCCTCTAGAGAATAAGCATGAGATACCATTCACTGAACTCTAGGGATAGCTTTGGCTCTGGCTGTATTTCAAAAGAAAGACAGTATGGGGTTATTAAGAGAGAAGAGCTTTTAGAATCAGAAGAGATCTGTACTCGTGATCTAATTTTTCCACTTAAAAGCTGTGAAATCATTCACTGATTAGTTCACTAAGTAAGCATTCATTGAGATTATAGATTTTAAGAGTCAGAAACCACGTGTTTTATTTATCCACATGTGTCTGTGTTTCATCTACACAGGACAGAGGTGAGACACGGGGTGACACATGTGTGCGAGGAGAGGCAGCTAACCCAAACTGGGCTGAGAGGTGGGTAAGAAGGCTTCACAGAGGACATGATACTCGCCCCGAGTCAAAAGGGTTCGCTAGGCAGATACAGAATAGAAGAAACGAGAAATGCTGTCATGATTAACATATTACAAACATTAAGAACTTCTCAGTACATACATCATTAAGAGAAAGGGAAATAAAAATGGGTCTTAAAAATTAGAAAATATGTTTAAAGTTACTAGTAAGAGAAACACAAATTAAAATTGTAATAAAAGTATTACACCGCCAAGGACTGGAGGAGGAGGAAAGGACAGTGGCTGCTAATGGGTATGAGATTTCTTTTTTCGATAATGAAAACTTTGTGGAAGTAGATAGTAATGATGGTTGCACAGTCTGGAATAGACTAAAAACTACTACACTGAATACTTCAGAAGAACGATTTTTATAGTATGAATTATATCTCAANGAATGCTTGGATAGAGTATGAGGGGTAGAAATTCTAAGAGATGATATAGAAGAGGTAATCAGAAGCCAGGGTGTGATGAATGGTTTGGACTTAAACCTGTATATAATGGGAAGCTACTGAAGAATATAAGATAGAATCATGGCATGAGATTTCCATTTAGAAAATAAATATCCAGACACAGACTAAACAATAGACTAGAAGGGGCTGAAGTGGGAAAACAGACTGGAAGCTAATTTAGCAATACAGATGAGAAATGGTGCTGATCTAAGGTAATGGCAGATAGAGTAAAAGGGACTCTCCATTTCTCTGAGCCTCATTTTTTTCATATGCAAATGGGGATAATATTGTCACCAGACCCCCCCCCAAAATGAGATTATGGGTGTGAACATACCTCTTAACATTAAAGCCTTATACAAAAATAACTGACTTTTCTATTTGTAAAAATAATTTGTTTGCTGAAGACTAATTATAAAATATAATACTGAAATAGGATTACGTCAACAATATACATTTCAATACAAAGTGCAATCTAAGCAGGCATTTCTGAAGGGTAGTATTGTTTCATACTTGTTCTTGTCTCAATTCTGCGTATGGCAGCTGATTCTGGCAACCAAGATGGCAAGCATATTGCTCATCAGATTGGGAATATGCTTCTGTACATGCTGGAAAAGAAAAACAGTAAATTATAAGAAAAAAAGAGAAGGAGAGAAAGAAAAGGGATAGAATAGAAAGTAAGGAATTTAGCATTTTATAAAGCAATTTATTATACTTAAAAAGTATTTCATTAATTTGAATTTTCATATTTGGCAATAACAGCAAATGTTTTATTTTACTAAAATCCCGTATCTTCTGCCTCCCCCAAGTCAAATGTTTCAGGAATAAGCCTATTAATTACACACTCAGGCTCTGGCTATGATTACATTCATATGTGGTGAATCTCATAGCTAAGGTTTGCAAAAAAGGAAAAAATACTGAATTGGCATCCTGAAATTCTGGCTCCATCATCTGTTGGCTATGTATGTGATCTAGGTAGAGCTATTTAACCTCTCTATTGATTTTTATGTCTAAAACAGAATTAATACCACCTACTTTATGGGGCTGAACAAAATGAAAGACTTTAGTATTTATACAAATATATGATATTACTGTTAAGACTGGATCACTGAATTCAGCAGCAAGGGTATTCACAAGGCAAAGAAAAATAAAACAATCAGTCTAACATCCTAAATTCTGAGAAAAGTGAACTTTGAAAATGTTCTGCAGCAGGATTCCAAACTTGGAATGAGTCTCTACCACATATACACTCTTCATTTAGTTCACTAGAGAATTTTCTTTCCTGTGATGTAACACTTTACACCACAATTTTATTTTTCTTTCCACCCAGTCATGCATTTGTAGTATACTTCTCGAAGGTACCAGATAATAAACTGAACAGTATTATGCACGTATAAAGATGGCCAGTTAGGAGACTGGGCCATAAAAAAAGAGGTTATGATATCACACAGGGTAGATGGAAATAGTGGCATAGTGACAGGGAGAAAGCGACCTCCCACTGCACTGAATCAACAGTGTAATGTAATGAATGAAGAAAATTCCATTATAGTTTTTAAAAAGCTAAATATCAATTTTGTCCTGATTACAGGTTTCTTTTATTAAACACATCGCTTTGGGCAAAAGGTAAGAATAGTGGCTTAAGAGATGACAAAGACTCTAGTTACTTCTTTTATTGGCATGACTCACAAAGAATACACTATTAAATACTGAGTCAAAGGCCTGATTCAGTAAAAAAAAAAAACTTGGGAGCTAAGTCAACTAGCCTGTGATTGAAAGGCTTAGGAAAATTATACTATCCACTGAAACGATAGTGATGAATTATGAGAAGGATAATCACTATTACATTTGTCTAAATCAAATACTTGGGTAAACAAAGGTCTTCCTATCTATAGTACAAAATAAACACTGTCTCAACAAACAGATGAAATTTAAAGCCCATGAAATTTCTAGCAGCAGCTACTAGAAGTTCAACTTTATAATAATTTAAATATGCTTGATGACTAGTTTAAATAGTATGCTTGTCATTTTCCAAGGAAAATACATAAAAAGCGTAACACAACTCAGAAAACACCAATTTTATATACTGCTGATGTCATTAGCATAGCATCTTACCAGATTCACATCCAATTTGGTCCGATTTAAATCAATTCCATCATCCACAAACTGACAAATTGAAAACAGCCTGCAACCTCTCTGACACGCGTACAACTCCTCTTCCTAGGGAGGTCAAGAACAGGGAGGATTAACAAAAAAAAATAGTGTTTTTCCCTTATGGGGGAAAAAAAAAAAGTCAAAAAGAAAGCAAAGTTAGTAGGGTTTATTATAAATTGTCCAATAAAAGTTTTATAACTGAAAGAAATAAAAATGATAGAAGTCAGGTAATACTTAAGACTATAGAGTCTGCCATATAAAGAAGTTTTAATTTCTTAACAGTGATATCCAAAATAAATAATAAGTGATATCAACAAACTGAGTGCATAAAAACATCACCCTTTTCCTACATTCCATGGTCATATTTTGGGGGAAAACTTGAAAATAAAAAATAACAGTGACATAATCAGAACTTTAATAGAGGCAAAAATGAGAAAACAAGTACTTTAGGACCAATGGTGTACTTCTGCCACATAAATATTTATACAAATCATCAGGCCTATCAGGAAAAATATCATGACTAGTTTTACATAGCAGATAGTGCTATAAAGGCCCCCACAAAGTGAGGTACACATTTAGAAAAATACTTAAATGAAAAGATTTTTTTAAACTCAGTTTACCTGAACTGAAAACACAAACAAGGGCAACATGTGACATATGGAAAAGGCCACTGGAATCAGCCAGACTTGGATTAAAACCTTTCAGGTCAGCATGCACATTACTTTACCTATTGACAAACGTCAAAAAGGAAATAAAAGCTATAAATTATCTCTAAACCCCTCAATAATGCTGGAAGACAGCTATTCCTAGTGCAGTGCCCGGAACATTGAAGGTGCTCAATAAATGGTAGTAGTGTTAATCATAATAATACACTTTAAAAACAGAAAACAACAGTTGTAGGCATCATTGTATTTGTGTGTGAGCTGAAGATAAGAAAGATTCTTTATTGCTGGAAAATGTGAACTGCTCAGTAAGACTAATGACAATGTCTTCACAGGCTTTCCTTTGGTGAAATGTATAGTATTTGAAACAAACCAGTATTATGTGGGGAAGCCCCCTCAACTTACTGTGTGATCCACTGTGTACAAACTGGCAGGCCCCTAATAAGGAAGGAAACAGCATGTGCATATACCAGTTAGCAACCAATGGAATACAAAGTTATGCATTTCTTTCCAGGATTAGTAAAATTTGTGCAGCAGCAAGTCTGTTAAGAGGAGATGGCTGCAGTCTAGTATTTATTGTTGTTCAGTCTCCAAGTCATGTCAGACTCTTCACGACCCCACAGACTATAGCACACCAGGCTTCCTTGTCCTGCACCATCCTGAAGTTTGCCCAAGTTCATGTCCATTGAATCAGTGATGCCATCCAACCATTTCATCCTAATTGTCTAATATTGAACAATTTTTATTATAAAACTTTGAAGGTAGTGCATTTCTGGATGTCAGTTCTAGCTGCATTTATTGTTACAGTGAAATTGAAAGAGTTTTGACCATTAAAGTAAATTTTATACCTGAGTAGCTTTTGTAAGACAGTAGAATTCTCTCATGTCTTTGGAGCATCGCATACGTCCTACTATGGCATGGAGAAGTATGAGCTCTTTAGTATGAGCTATACTGCAAGCCATTTTGCTTTCAGATATGTTTCCTTTTATTAAACCAATCCAATAAGCCCTCCAGTACGATTTTCAGAAGAGAGTGGAGCATGGTCAAAGAGTCTAGGTTCAGGAATTAGCCCTGGTTAGTTGCTCAGCCTCATCACTTATTCTACACAACCTTAGGCAAGGGCCTTAATCTCTCTCAGCCTCAATTTTCTTAGTTGTAGAACAGTGGCAATACGTACATGTCAATTCTGAAATATGATGAGGATTTTATATTATTTTATTTACATATTATTTTATATCCATAGCATCATTAATATTATGCTATACTATCTAATAAACAGATATGACATTAATAATGTATTTTGTGGGCACCCACAATGTATCAGGTACGGTGTTAACACTTAATATATCATAGATACCTGGCACACAGCAGGCACTCAACTGGTAGCTATTAAGTCATATCCTTGTTCTAAATAAGTGTTTCATGTTTTAGACAATGTTTCATGCCCTATGCATCCAAAGTTACTGGCAAGCTTATATACCTTCTCTAATTTAGACCAAATCCTCCTTAAAGGAACTCTACTATCTACAGATTTTGCACGCATTTTCTTATCCTGAGTCAAGCTAACTATTCTCTCTTATTTAGCACTACTAATATACTGCACATACTAAACTGGCTTGACATTTGACAAAGGAAACCACCATCTGTTGCCATGTGCTAGGTACTGTGCTAAGAGTACCATGTATATTATCTTTAATCCTCACACTTACTCCACAAGGTGTACGGATTTTTTTTTTACAGTTGACAAAATGAAGTCATGAGAAGTGATTATCAAGGACACACAGATATGTAACTGTAAGGCCAGGAATGAAACCAGGTTTGTAAGGTTCCAGAGCCCACTCTTAAAAAATGACCAGGCTGACTCTAATTACCTTTATTATTAACAGGACTTATGCCTCCTGTATTTGGACCCAGACAAGTTACACAATTCTACTTCTGAGGAAAGTTAAAGGGTGAAATATGATAATTTTTAAGTACCTACTACAAACAAGTGAAGTACCATGCTTTCTTGCAACAAATAATTTTGAAAAAGAGTCATTAAAATGAGATTTATATTTGCCAGTCGCAAACACCAAACCAAGAGAGGCTTTAGGAGCTTGTAAATTTAAATAATATAACACCCATTGATTTTTTCCAAACCATAAAGCACAATAATTTGACACAGGACCACAGGACATCAGTGAAATAATTAAATATTTTTAATCTACAACTTTATTAATAGAAAGCAGTATAGTGTAGCCAGTTTTAGGATTGAATTCCTGCTACTGCACTACTTCTTGGCTACGTGACCTAGGTCAAATCACTGAATATGTCAGAGCCTTGATTTCCTCAGTTGACAAGCCCAACTTGGCAGGGTGAGAATTAGGGATAACGGAGTAAATCTCCCATCAACTGGCTAATAAAACAGCAGGCAGTTTATAAACTTTAAGTCCAGGACAGGAAACCAGGTGATTTAGAGTTCTTAGGAAGAATAGCTTTACTGAAAAAGAAAGAAAGATTTATAGATATCACATCAATTGTTAGAAAGTAGTGGATATTATAAAAGTACTCAGAGGTTCCAGAAATGTCTAACCTTTTAAATTGCTTATTCTCCAGCATATGTACTCAAGTAACTACAAATATG